>JBAMMX010000021.1:15256377-15467613 GCA_037126225.1 Dillenia turbinata
CACATTAAAATTGACTTGTCTTAAATATAAACCCAAAATTTCATTATTTTTATCTTCTTTCTGTTCCTCCTTCGACAACCCAACAACAAAAACCCAGATCAAGAAACTCTAGAAACGTTAGAAGTTCACATTTATGGGTATTAAGTAGTATAGGAGAATAGCCGTTGCTCATGGAGATGAGAGACGTTCTATTGGAGATGAGAATGGAGATGAAAAGGGGCTTTGGATATTACAATTCAGGTGTGGATCAAAACCACACATATCTCAAATGGCTCTGTAGGTCCGGTGAGTCCAAATGCTGGTGTGGCATCCTACGAGGATGTCACATATGATTAAAATTTTCAAGCTTGTTCACGTAGGATGTCACGTCTCACTTTTTCGGAAAAGAAAGTGGTCAGGGTTACCTAATTGATACGGGGAGCCAAGGTGGGTGAACTATTTGAGAGAGTGAAATTAGATGAGATGTTTGAAGATTAGTCACTAGTTGGGTGATTTCCAGGTGATCTTCCATGAGATAGACAGACATGTATTTAAAATCTTGTCTTAATAATTAAATTTAATTAAACTAATAATCAAATGTTTGTGACACAATAATAGGAAGTCTACAAATTGGATTTATATTGTAATTGGCACCACTAGCGGAGGAGATAGGCGTGGAAGGGGATGTATGTTTCATTGCAGGTACTAGCGCTTGTATGGGCATGTATTTTTTATTATTTTCTTTTCGATACAAAGAGATACAATCAAATAAAAATTAAATAGAGAATTAAAACGTAAAAAATCCCCACCGCCGAACTGCCTCCATGTATCTACAGTAAGATGCTTGCACCCAAGTTCCCGGTCATACTTGTTATTTCTGGTTTAAGACATTTCTCCGTGAGGCATTTGGTCTCAGCCCTAAGAATAAAATCTCAACAGCCCCCAGAAACGCCACGATCATGAATTAGAAGGTGGTAACATTAATCACACACCGACACCATGAAAGAAAAAAATAAAAAATAATAAAGCAAACATAAGTGCTTAGATCAGTAGATATTCAATCCAGATCACTGATTTGCTTTGCTTCCCAAGTTTTCCGTGCTAAAACTGAACCCTTTTTTCTTGTGAATAACTTTAAATTAGCTCTCTGTCATAATCAATGCGTGCAATGGGGCCTGAACCCCAAGTACAATTTTTTTCTTCTTTTTTTGGGGGGGGGGGGGGAAGAGGATTTACGATCAAACCTGCAGCTGCGTCCATTTACTACAAATGACAACCCTTGGTCGGCCAACCAAAAGGTGTCAAATTAGCAGCTGCGTCCCTTCTGCACTTCGTCCAAATGACAACCCTTTGAAATTGGACTCATGAGTAGCGTCCAATGATATCCTCCCCATTGACCCATAGTATTGACATTTTGTGGATGGTATTGGCAATAGATTAATAACACCATCCATTTGCCTCAAAATTTTCTTAGGGACTAAACCGTGATCAACCAGGCCCATTTCCACGCTGCCGCTTGGAGCGTTTCCTTTGGGACCATGAGGTCCAGATATACCTGAATTCCAACCTACTGAACTGGAATTGTGGAAGCGTTGCTGCTGATATGTGTTATTAATAAAGGGGGAATTGCCACTAGCGATTTCAGAAATCCAAGACGGCTCTATTGCTTTTACGCAGCTTGCTTTCTTGATTTGGACTTGTCTATTTCGGTTGCATCCACCATAGAAGTCAGTGAATCTACAGAGTCTGATGGCAGCCGACAAAGCTGATAAACCATCAGAAGACAACATAGATGCTAAATTGAATAAATAGAAGCACCAAGTACCGGAGGAAGAAGTCTTGCTTGGTGTTTTAACTACAAAACAATAAAGACAGATCCATGCAAACCCAGTATATTCACGTTATTGACGCATGTTGTCTCTGACTAGAGGGACACATCCCAAAGTAGAAGACAAACCTAAAAAAAGGTTCAAGAGCTTACTTTAAATAATATTGCTGCATTTAGTCGCTTCCTCAAGCAGTAAATCTGAGCAACATCAAATGCTGTCAACCTGAAATAAAGCCATCGATCAACAATCACTGTAACAGTGCTTTCGGGAGAAGACAGAATCTTCTCTCCAAACTGTTCCTGTGATCATCATCATCACTGCCCCTCATAACTGCTCCCACTATCATCTTCAAAGTCATCTTTTTCCAGGAGCCACAGCTATTTCCGATGCAACAAGCATTCACGGGAGGGGACTCATAACAGTGCGACTTCGTGTATGCATACCTCATATCTCCATGGGTTATTTCATCAAAAATAATTAAAGGCCTCTATCATCAGATTTTAGGGTAGATAAGCTAAAATTGGATGAGCAAGGATGTAACCGAACTCTGTCACCACCAGCAGTTTCTATATATCTTCTTTTCTCTTTTTCCTTTGTCTTTAAGACGTGGCTGCAATCTCCTCCCACCATTGGGTATAAACCGGCCACCAGAACTCCATGAAGAATACCTGGATCCCGTGCATTTAGGCTACAATTTTTAACATCTTTTGTCAATGAACCCATTACGGATTAATTCCTGTTGTGAAGCTGCTCACGCATGCCTGAAAGCATGTAAATGGTGCTTGAAGAGACGAAGGATTTGGAACAAAACTTTGAAAGTTGACCTCTTTCCTTGGCACTTCTCCAGCAATCAAAGGCTGCTATAATAGCTATTTGATCACTATTCCCACCGGCAGACAGTGAAGCAAGCTCCGACTTGGCTAATCCCGCTTTTCTTTTCACTTGGTGACATGGGAAGAGTAAATGGATCTCGGTAGTCAGAGGCACAAGCCAAAGTAAGTGCTGGATCAAGGCATTTCAGCAATATAGCAAACAAAAGCATCCTGCTGGTCAAAGGATGAACTGGTAGAGACCCTAGCCTTAGATCTGCTTCAATGAATGTTTCATCAGGTGACAAAGCACCGATATCCTGCAGAACAATAACGGCATTCTGTATGGTTTCAGAAACAGGAGGGTCCAAAGTCTTCTGCAAAAATGCTGCTATTTTGCAATGGGGATCAAGCAACTTCACCTGCAATTCAAGAAAAGAAAAATATGAAAGTCATGTTCTATGCTCACCAAAAATCGAGAAAAGTGAGTCAACTAACAAAAGAGATCTAAAATCAGAAAGAAACAAAGCCTCAAGTTGGGCTCCAGGGAAATACAATAAGAGGAAATATTTATGCAAAATGTTCTCAAGGAACGCCAAATTCCAAAGCTCTCCACATATCAATAAAGATGAATGTTCTTTTTCATCATTTAATCTATAAATATTAATAAAGGGAACAAGGTATTATGGCAAAATCTGGGAGCATTTTTTCTGTTCTTGACATCCCTGAATGTTGAAATGTCACTTTCACTTGGGGTTCAAAATGATCGGGTAATGCGAATTTAAATATCCCAATAAACCACTGACGATTTTTCATTAATTAAAACAAAAAGACCAAATAACTTTTTTCTTAACCATCTATAATCCTTTTATTTTCTACCTTTCTCTAAAAATTTACCTTTTGAAAATTCTCTTTTTCCTGAAATAACTACTAACATTTTCTATTGGAATTTTTAAAAATATATATATATATATATATATATATATATATCAATGACTTGTCCATAACCAACCATAACTTTTCTATTCCATTTTTTTCCCTCAAATTTACTTCTCTTTATGGAAGTGTCATTTTTTTCTCTTAACTTATTTTTATTAAACTCATTTTAATTTTTTGTACGCTTGTTAATTACAACCAAAAAACCTAAAAGTTAATAAAAAGAGATAGATGCCATTTATCATCATCATTTCAAGAAAAGAACTATTGTGTACCTTCAAACAAAGTTCCTCAATTGATGTTCTTTTTATTTCAGGAACTTGGAAATCGGGCATAGAGGATGCTCGAAATTCTGAATAAAGATGGTAACAAATTCCAGGCTGGCAGCGGTCAGCACGACCTTTCTCGCTGCTTTGCATTTGCTTTTGAATTCCAAGATGTCTGAAGAGTTGACACATTATTGTAGGGGTCATAACTTTTTTTCTTCATTCTACCGCTATTCATAACGTATACAACATCATCTATCGTAACAGCTGTCTCAGCCATATTTGTTGAAAGAATAATTTTGCAGCATCCTGGAGGTGGACGCCTAAAAACCTTCTTCTGCCTCTCTGATGGAACCATAGAATGAAGGGGTAGTATCAAAAATCTAGAAGAATTATTGAAAAAGGTATCAGTAGTTAATCTCTCTGATTTTGTTTATATCTTCCCACCCAGGTAAAAAACAAGGATGGCCCCACCCTTTGAGTCAACACAAATTTTTCTGAGTAATGTCACTATGAGGATCACATCAATGTCTTCAGGATTTCTGCTTGCCAGATACATATCAAGTTGCTGTTTTTCTTCCTCTGAATTAGTATTCACATTCTTAATGTGCTTTTTAATAATTTCAGCTGCGTCTTTTTGGTCCCCTTGTTCTGCCCATTTTAATGCTGTTGATCCATCATTGGCTTGTAGCGTCGGCAGTCAGCACCTGAAGAAAGCAGCATGCACACATCATCCACTCTACCTTTTCCAGCAAACACCATTAATGGAGTTACGCCTGTGGGAGGAGTGCTGGTAATTCATTGCTTTTGGGGTTCCTTCAGAAGATAATAGATCCAGAAGGGGATCAAACTCATCATTTGACAAAGCCAAATCAATAGCTTCATCCAGTGCAACTCTCGATATTCCTCATCAGCTATCTCCAGATTTTCAATTGAAGCACTTCCTGAAATGCAATCGAGTTGATTTTGCTTCTCAGACTTAAGGAAAGAGAGTATATCCTCCAGGTAGTAAGTTTTTACCTGGAAAAAAAAAGAGTAAATTTTTAAAGAAAATGCAAGCAAACATGTGGACGATGATTATACTGAAGATAGATAGATTACAGGATAAGTAAACCCAGGGACTCGGATTATTGGGCAGCCACCTAAGCATCGGAGAACCTTTCAGAGTCAATAGTAGCACTCATTAAAACCTGTTGACTTTCAAGTGAAATTAGTAACCAAAAAGATAAGTTCAATAAAACATATAACCTGAAATATAACATAGAAATTAATACTGACCAGACGAAGATGAGGGCACAACGGAAGCATGTCTCTGCAGAAAGAGAAACAAAAATAACAGTAAAAAAAATACTGAAAACAAAGACACTTTCATAACATAAGAATCACATATACAGCTCCTTATTCAAAACTGCAAGCATACACAGATCTTTTTCAAAGGTACCAAAGTCTAGGAAGACAGTCATGACCTCAATGTCAATTTACTACTACTATTTATAAGAACTTCAAAATGTTAAAAAAAGGGGGGTGGGGAAGCATTGACTAACGCAAGTGCTAAAATACCTCAAAACTGCAAGCATGAAATCACTGAAGCGGTCCCTCTCATGAATTTCATCCTACAAGGAACCATCATCAAATACAAACCATTAAACAAATTAAATTTATATAAAAAAAAAAAAAAGGAATAACTAAAAGCAAAAAGTAACTCCCTATGTTCCTTATTGAATGACAAAGAGGTCATAATGCATACAGATATGCAGTAAGAGCACAACATTGCTTTGACTTTTGGTTAAAAGAAGTTTTTTTCCCCAACAAAGTACCTTTAGTAAGGCTCCACATATCCTTTTTAAGGGTATGGCATGGAAGTGTTGGGATTATGGTTTTCTTTTTCTGTTTTAGGTTCCTTGCAGCAAGGGAGAGGAGAGTTGAACCTCTATCCTACCTACGACCTACTGGTAAATGGGGAAACCAGGTATAACCTGACTCACAAAAACTAGTGTTGTGTCTATGGTTTTAATGATATGAGCTTCAACACTCATCTAAGAGGGCGGTTCAACCTGAGGCCGGTATTTTAACACAAATTTGAAGCACATCCAAAGTACACGCCACTGGACCAAGCACAGAGGTCGGAAACCCCAGATCAAGACATCCATCTTGCTGGAGGAGACAAAAGAACACTACATACACTGTAGTTGCACATGATATGAGGCGCACATGTTAGGGACCACCATAAATAAGGACAATCTAAAGGCATATATTCAAGGTTTCTAAGTCAATCGTATTGATCAGATTTCATGATACAACTATTCCAAAAGCTTAAGATTATAGATAAAGGAATTTAATTATATTTCTATTTTAACAAGAACCATAGGACATGTTATGCCTTCAGTACCGAAGAAAGTGTAGCTCCATACACAATAATTAAAAGGAAGAATAATTAGAGCTCTTTAGAAGATGATAAGAAAGATCAGGCCATTAGTGCTTCATATTCTTCTATTAGGGGGTTATGTGGAAATACAAAACTCCTACAACAAAGAAACAAGTGGTACAATCTAAAGTTTCCCTACAAGGGTTGCAAAATGAAAATCTGAAAAGGTGATTTAATCTCAAGGAAAATAATTAATTGGGGGCAGGGGATATGATGTAAACAAGGAAATTAAATAAAGAGCGGTCTATCCCCAAGTCAAGTATCCTGCTGAAGCTGGATACAAGGACCACTTCTCTCACTTGAGAGGAAAAATTATAATAGAGTAATTACCAAAATAAAGTTAAATGAATTTTGAATGGCCACACTGTGTAACTCCAGCACTAACCTTCGCATCCCACCCATTTTGATGGAGGTCATTTTAGGTCAAAATCACTTCAGCAAGCCTGGCTCTGAAGCTCCAGGACCTAAATCCCCTTCAGACTTTTGCCAGAAAACTTATTCCCACTTACAAACTCAGTCTCAATTCATACAATGCACCAGACCAGAAAAAAACTCCTAGCCGAGCAACTCCCAATATCTACACCAAGTACCATCTAAATTGGAATCCCACCTTAAACAAGTACAAAAAAATAAACAGAACTACTGCAGGATAAGCATTCTCATGCTTTACAGTCTTATATCTTAAGAACTACATTTATGATAAACAAAAAACCTAGTAAATTAAATGGAATGGAATTATTTTTAAGGATGCTCAAGTAGGCTTGTAGGCTTGTAATACTAGAAAAATTAGCCTAACACAGTTCTTGTAGCATATATAAAGTCTAAACTACTTCAAATTACAAGAATAAAAATTGGTACCAAGATAATATGGGTCATCTCCGACAAAATTCCATTTCTTGATAGATGAGAAATCTCTGCCTTTGATGAACCCACACCAGCAGAGATCAGAAGCCTCAGTCAGAATCCCATTTGTACAGAAAACAATAGATGAGTTCCTTCCCACCTCTGCTCTCCATCCGTATCTAGGAAAGCAAAGGTTAAACAAAAAGTTATACATCAGTAATAGAACTAAGCTAAAACTTAGTACGTAAACTAAGATCTGATTTGCAGGGCTACAAATATTCAGGAAATCATTGAAGAACCTCTCCCTAATTCAAGCCTCAGAATAATAGAAGGCTTTACAAATAAAAATAAAAATGAAACCAGCAGGATGAACAACTAACAACAGCTGGCAGATGCATACTTGCTCCCTCAAAACTGAATACAACCAAATGTCATGCCAGTAAATGAAAGAACAAGTTTTTTGTATTTGACAACACATTTTCCCTACGGTTGACCTGTTCAGTAAATCCTTTTCTCAGATAAACTATGACCAAATGCTTCTTATTAAATCATTTTAAGCCTCCCAAGTTATATACCCCAAAGATATGATAAGACAAAAAGAGATGAAAATAAAAAATAAATGAATAAATAAACATAATATAAGTAGTACTTCCTATCCTAAATCAAGTCACATTACAAAAATTACCTTGTACCCAACATTATTTCCAATTATTTCTCCTCTTTCATGAGAGATTCTTTCAGCAACTACATAGGGGAAAAAAAGGAACAATGAACACCAACAGCTCAAAATTTGATAGAACAAATGAGGAGCCTTTTTCTTTGGGCTAGACGGTGTGCAGAACGCAGGCATAGACAAGTCAAATGCACCTGAAGTTGCTGAAAGAGGCACGAGGTTGAGTACACACAATTTTGCAAGGCACACCCTTATTCCACATGTGCTCCCAAAAGGAATTGTGGCACCTGAATAACAATAAAAGTATAAGTCACAGCAAAATATTGCAATAGGTGCTTCACAATTGGAGATTTAGTCAAAATATAGCAAAAGAATTTATCCCAAGATATAATGAAAGCCACACAGCCTGTAGTATCAAAACTCAACCTCAAGAATATCAAGCATGTTATTATGAAAATTCTGTATGAACGTGTGGATATCTGGTATGATATTAGGAAAGTTTCAATTTCAAGATTCATAATTTAGTAGTTTCAATTATTTTGCAAATACATTTCCTAAATAAATTTTGTAATTCCTTTATGGAATTTAGGATTAAAATTCTAGTATATTTTCCCCAAGAATACCCACCCATTCGATTTCAAGATTCATAATTTAGTAGTTAACTATTTTGCAAATACAAGTTCCTAACTAAATTTTGTAAATCCTTTACGGAATTTAGAATTAAAATCTAGCGTTAACCACCTAGTGCAAACCCCCACACCAAAAAGGTGTCATTTGAAATCTTTTTTTGTACAAGGAATTTTCTATTATCATTATCTCAAATCAAAATACTTCTCATCCTGCTTTATTTATAATTTCCCATAAAACGTGATAGTATATAACCATATGAATGAGTTCAAAATAGATATTTTAATATAATAAAATAATCAACATATATATAGTACTAAGTGCCCCCTAAAAAAGAGAGGAAAGGAATTCCAAGCCTCATACTAATTTAAGCCACTATTGGATCATATGAAGAAAGAACCTCCTAATGGGTTGGATAAATCATCCAAAGTAATGCCCATGATAAGACCTTTTAGATATGGATTTCAAGAATAGAATTCCTCAAAGAATTATAACAATAAGCATGTAAATAAGGCCATCTATGTCCTCTATCATGAAGTGAATGTAGTAACAAAAGCAAATCGGACACGATTTGATAATGTGCAAAATTATTGATTTTATTGTGTTATTATTATGTGTTAATTTTGCATTGACTAGTGCTCTAATAATTGGTTTTATTGAATTTTTCATTTTTAGGAGATTGGGTTTGAAGATTTGGAGTACATTGGGCTTAATGAAGCAATTTTGAAGATTAATTGGGTCAAGACACTTTATTGGGCTTTGAAGAAGAGGAGATTGAATTTTATTTCAACATTTTAGTAGTATTTTTTATTTTTAGTAAAATTTTTTTTTAGCAGGAGTGAACTTTTGTAATCTCCCAAATTTTTGGGAGTCCTAGTTAGAATTAGAAGTAGGACAAAAGGGACAACAAGTCATATATATTCTTTCTAAAATTCTACAACGCATGGCTGCACTCCTCACCACTATTTATTCACACAAGGTACATTCACATAGGCATTCCTTGAGTGAGAAAAAGCAAGGGACTGCTACAGTCTCTCTCCATTTAGGTTTTTATTTTTATTTTCTTTAGGAATATATTTTCTTTTCTTCTTTTGATTATCTTGTGATGATACCTACCACCATGTGTGACTAATTTTTATTTCCATTCAAGGGGAATTTTAATCGATTGTTTCTTCATTGTGACAAGTTATGTTCTAAATTTAATTTCTTGCTTTTATTCAAGTATTCAAGTTGATTCTTGATTTAATTTTAGGAAACCTAATATTGGTTAATCTGACAATTTTATTCAATATTAGTTTTCTATTACTATCCTGAATTCAGTGATCCGTAATTGTCATGAAACGAATGGTACAAATAGTAATTAGGTTATTTTTGTTATGGGTCTTAACCGGGTAATCAATTGACCTAGGGAATCAATGAAACAAAATTGAGTAATTGCGACTATCCCAATTATTTATATTTTGGGTTTAACTGCTTTCACATAACGTGAATGCTATCATTATATTGATATGGATTGCATCGTGCCTACGGTGGTCACTGATAAGTTTCGATTGGATGCGGGTTTGGTCGATTAAATTAGGAAAACTTACGATTTATTTACGCTATCCTAATAGATCTAAGGTTAAATGCTTGAATCGCAAGAATAATATTTTTAACCAATGATCAATAAGACAATCGAGTATATGAACCCTTGGATCAGAATTTTGTGAATTGATTCTTTTCCTTAAATTTTAGAATTTGCATTGTTGATTTGTTTCTTATTTTTAGGTTATTAACTTTTATTCAAGTTAATTATTATTTTAGTAATTTATTTGAAAACCCCTCAATTTTATTTTTAACATCAACTAGGAGATTAAGTTAATTAGTTCCCTTGGGATTAGACTGGTAACCACTATTGCTACACATTTTGACGGAAATCAAGATTAATTTGATGCTTCGACAACCCGACCAAATTTTAGGCGCTATAAGTTGAACTACATTAATTTCTTGGCATAGTTTTTTTTTTCATTTGTTTGTTGCTTTTAAGAAGAGGAAAAGATGGCCGATCGTGAGAGAACCTTAAAGGAATTGGGCACCCAATCTGAATCAACGGCCCCTTGTGTATCGAATACCCAAATCTTGAGGTAGCTTTCGAACTTAAATCACAGTTTGATTCACTTACTTCCTGTTTTTGTGGTCTTCCCCGGTGAGGACCCACATAAACATTTGAAGGAATTCCACGTTGCTCTGTTCGAGGTACGAAACCTCTAGGCGTGTGACTCTAAGGAACGTATAAGTTGAGAGCCTTTCCATTTTCCCTAAAAGAAAAGGCAAAAGATTGGTTGTACTATTTACCTCGGTTCAATCAATACATGGAATGGGATGCAGAGATTATTTTTGGAAAAAATTTTTCCCCGCATCTAGGGCTGCCAACATTCGAAAGGAGATATGTGGGATCGGACAGATAGCGGAGAGACGCTGTATGAATACTTGAGAGATTTAAACAACTCGCGCTAGCTGTCCACATCATCACCGAACAACTCTTAATACAATATTTTATGAAGGACTTCTACCCATGGATAGAAGTATGGTAGATGCGGCCAGCGGAGGAGCCTTGGTAAATAAAACACCGAAGAAGCCAGACAATTGATCACAATCATGGAAAATTCTCAACAATTTGGGTTGAGAACGGATGGAGTTACGAAACGTGTCAATGAGGTAAGTCATTCTCACCTTGAAAATCAAATTTCGATTGACCTTGGTTCGCCGATGGGCACTTAGGGCAAATACATACAACCAAAGTCCGCGGCATATGCTCGACCACCGGACATCCTACGGATATGTGTCCATCTTTGCAAGAAAATTCTATTCATCAATCAAATGCCGTAGGAGGATTTCCGGCCAACCTCAAGGGAAGTACGATCCCTACTCCACTCATTATAATCTTGGCTGAGATCATCCAAACTTGAGTTACGGGAATCAAGGAGGGAGAGACAAGATATCCTCCTCAGCAATTCAATAGGCCAACACAAGCACCGACACAATCATCTAATTCGTGTATGTCCCTAGAAGATATTGTGAAAGCTCTCGCGACTAATACCCAACAATTTCAACAGGAAACGAGAGCTAGCATTCAAGACTTGGGGAAGCAAATCACTCAACTAGCAATTTCGGTTAGTAATTTGGAGGCTCGAACTTAAGGAAAATTATCTTCACAAAAAGTCGTGAATCCCAAAGAAAACGTCAGGCGATAATGTTGAGAAGTGGGAAGGAACTTCACTCCGGTCTCTACTCCATCTAAAAATGTGGATGAAGGGAAGGACATGGACAAGGAAGATGAATGCATGCATCGAAGTTCAATCAAAGTAACATCCGAGTCCTCTTTGTCTAACACTTCTAGTACAATTGTACCATTTTTTCCTAGCAGATTGGAGAATTCGAAAGGGAAATTAAGAAGTTAAGAAGTGATGAAATAGGTGAGAATGTATCGATGTGATCAAGGGAACTTTACCCGAAAAATGTGCGGATCCGTGTATGTTCATTCTACCTTGTGTTATTGGTAAGAAAAAATTGAGCATGCCATGTTAGACTTAGGAGCATCTGTAAATATCATGCCTTATTCAATTTATAGTGCTCTAAAATTGGGTCCCGTAAAAGAACGGGGTTGTTATTCGCTTGGCTAATCATTCTTATGTTTACCTAGAGGGGATTGTTGAAGATGTGTTGGTACAGTGAACGAGTTAATATTTCCAATGATTTTTACATATTGGAAAATGGAAAAAGACACTATCATAGATTCAGCTCCACTTTTATTAGGAAGATCGTTCATGAAGACATCAAAGACAAAAATAGATGTGGGACCAGAGTATTCTCTCGTCGAGTTCGACGGCGAGATTGTTAAATTCATTATTTTTGATCCTATGAAATACCCAAATAAGTGTCAATCAATTTGTTTTTTGATGTTGTGCAGAAATTTGTGAAGAAGAGCGTGTCATTAATTTTGAGTCGAATGCACAATTAGATATGGAAGGAAGGTTACATGAGGTTCCCAAGTTGAAGTTGAAACCTCCTTGAAGAGAAATAAATGAAGATCATCGAGCATAACGACGTTAAAATAATTGCGCTTGTTGGGAGGCAACCCAAATTTTTTTTTTAAGAGTTTGATTTAATTTTCTAGTAATTTTATTTATTTATTTTTGGGTGTTTTATTATGTTATTTATCTCCCCTTTTAATTTTTCCTTGTGTCCAACAATTTTCTCAAGTCAAGTCACAAATGGAGTGATATTCAGATTTGACGACGGTCATTCTCATACTCAGATGATCACGCGGTATTCTCAAGGCTTAATCCAAAAGTGGGCGTAGCACTCCTTCTCTCGAGAGATAATCACGCGGTATTGGGTACCAAAAAAAAAAAAGGTCAAATGGGAGAAGAGAGAACATTCACAACACACCCCAATTGCACTTGCCAAGCAACCATCCGCTGACCAAGAGCTCCCATTCCCGCCATCACCTTAGGGGAGTTCTCTCTCTTTTCTTCATTGTTTTCATTTTTAGCATTTCATTCTTCCGTTAGTTTTTTTTTTTTTTTTTTTTTTTTTTTTTACTTTCCGCATTATGCCTAAACGTCTTCTTTTTGCTTCATTGAGGACAATGCAACATTTAGGTGTGGGGGAGGAATTCATGAATCCATGTCATCTCTCTATTTTCTTTCGAATTCCACACTCTTTTGATTTTTATCTGAAAATGATCTTTGAGTTAGCATTCATTGTTGATTTGAGTTGGAATCCATGAAAGAGGCAAGTGTGATTAGTTGTATTTTGGATAAAAATTGTTTTAAGCATCCTATTGACTGTGACGATTGAATTAGATACAAATGTGCAAGATTCGATACAATATTACATACTTTTGTGAGCATTTGAGCCTTGAGAGCATATAATCATTTTTGCTCTAATTTTTTTCATGAGTGTGCATCAATCATAGTGTGTTTATTCTAGAACTTGCTTTGCAATGCTTTTCAAGATCACATTCATGAATTCATGCATTAATATGATGGGGGCAATTAGGTTTACACACTTTATCTATCTTAAAAAAGACCTTCCCGTGCATACTTATTCCCTAGTGAACCAAATTGAGCCTTTATTCCTTTTTCTTTGATTATAACCTCACAAATTGACACACAGCCTTTTTTTTTATGCTTAACCTTCTTTTTTGGCCCTTATATCAAAGAAGCATGTGTTAGGGCTTGAATGGATGAGAATTTGCAAAAGAAATGAGATAATTTTATGTTGGGAAGTATTTTTAGAAATTTGTTCATTCGATTTACGAGATTTGTATATGCACTACATGCTCTTCCTTGATATTGATATTCGATTGTTCTCTCTATACAAAAAAAAAAAAAAAAAAAAAAAATTCAAGAAAAAAAAAGAGAGAAAAGAAAAGAAAAAAAAAATGAGAGAGAAGAGAAAAGTATTTAGAAATATGATCGAGGAATGATAAGGTCTTGATTGAATCATTTTTCTTGGGTTGATTGTACTTCATGTTATGGGATGAGTTGATAGTAGGAATATTTTGAAATTTTTGACATGCTTCTTTGGTATACATTACACATCATTTTTTTTACCTTTTCCCTACCCTTATCCGAGCCACATTACAACTCTTTTAAAGACCCCCGGATTTTTGTTTTGAATTCATATATTTAGTGGTGGAGATTTGATTAATAAGCAAGCTTATGGTAATAGCATACTATGCATTGATTTTGAGAGTTATCGATAAATTTCCTTTAAACACTTGAGTGCATAGAGCGATTTCCTTGTGAGGGTAACGGATCTTGTTGCATTGAATTTTGATGATATTGTTGAGTCTATTGGGATGCCTATATATTTTCTTTTAAAGTTATACAAACTATGATTACTTGCTCTCTGGATTGTGGTTCTGATTTGAATATTTCAATGTGTGGTGCTTGAGGTTGTTGGATGATGAAATGAAGGAGGGGAAGGAGTGAAGAGGAGAATGGTTGTGTGACATTGGGATAGAGAATGCTTGAGGACAAGCATTGGTTTGGTGTGGGGGAATTTGATAATGTGCAAAATTATTGATTTTATTGTTATTATTATGTGTTAATTTTGCATTGACTAGTGCTCTAATAATTGGTTTTATTGAATTTTCATTTTTAGGAGATTGGGTTTGAAGATTTGGAGCACATTGGGCTTAATAAAGCAATTTTGAAGTTAATTGGGTCAAGACACTTTATTGGGCTTTGAAGAAGAGGAGATTGAATTTTAATTCAACATTTTAGTAGTATTTTTATTTTTAGTAAAATCTGTTTTTTTTAGTAGGAGTGAACTTTTGTAATCTCCTAAATTTTGGAGAGTCCTAGTTAAATTAGAAGTAGGGCAAAAAGGGGCAACAAGTCAATATATATTCTTTCTAAAATTCTACAAGGCACGGTCACCTCCTCACCACTATTTATTCACACAAGGCTGCATTCACAGGAGGCATTCTTTGAGGAGAAAAAGCAAGGGACGGCTACAAGGGTCACTCTCTCCATTTAGGTTTTTATTTTTATTTTCTTTAGGAATATATTTTCTTTTCTTCTTTTGATTATCTTGTGATGATACCTACCACCATGTGTGGCTAATTTTTATTTCGATTCAAGGGGAATTTTAATCGATTGTTCTTCATTGTGAGGTTATGTTCTAAATTTAATTTCTTGCTTTTATTCAAGTATTCGTTGATTCTTGATTTAATTTTAGGGAAACCTAATATTGGTTAATCTGACAATTTAATTCAATATTAGTTTTTCTATTACTATCCAGGAATTCAGTGATCCGTAATTGTCATGAACGAATGGTACAAATAGTAATTAGGTTATTTTTGTTATGGGTCTTTACCGGTATTCAATTGACCTAGGGAATCAATGAAACAAAATTGAGTAATTGCGGCTATCCCAATTATTTATATTTTGGTTTAACTGATTTCACATAACGTAATGCTATCATTATATTGATATGGAACGCTATCGTGCTCCGGTTAATGATAAGTTTCGATTGGATGCTTGTTTTGGTCGATTAAATTAGGAAAACGCACGATTTATTACGCTATCCTAATAGATCTAAAGTTAAATGCTTGAATCGTAAGAATAATATTTTTAACCAATGATCAATAAGACAATCAGTATATGAACCCCTTGGATCGGAGTTTTGTGAATTGATTCTTTTCCTTAAATTTTAGAATTTGCATTGTTGATTTGTTTCTTATTTTTAGGTTATTAACTTTTATTCAGTAATTATTATTTTAGTAATTTATTTGAAAACCCCTCAATTTTATTTTTAACATCAACTAGGAGATTAAGTTAATTAGTTCCCTTGGGATTCGACCTGGTAACCACTATTGCTACAGTTTGTTGCATTGGGGGAAATCAGTATTAATTTGAGGGCTTCGACAACCCGACCATAATTTCCCATAAACGTGATAGTATATAACCATATGAATGAGTTCAAAATAGATATTTTAATATAATAAAATAATCAACATATATATAGTACTAAGGCCCCCTAAAAGAGAGGAAAGGAATTTCAAGCCTCATACTAATTTAAGCCACTATTGGATCATATGAAGAAAGAACCTCCTAATGGGTTGGATAAATCATCCAAAGTAATGCCCATGATAGCACCTTTAGATATGGATTTCAAGAATAGAATTCCTCAAGGAATTATAACAATAAGCATGTAAATAAGGCCATCTATGTCCTCTATCATGAAGTGAATGGTAACAAAAGCAAATCGGACACGATTTGTTCACGATGTATGATTGGTGGCCAATCTACATTATCGTATAGGTAAATTAGAGTCTCAAAAGACGATAGAAGTGAGTGCAATGTTCACCCCAGGAGGTTCAAATGAAGGCATAAGTTAATGTCAGCTTCTTGTGTTATTGCAACTTAATGAGCTCTATGCAGGTCCTTAATAAAGAATTTGACAATGACAAAATATGAAAAAGATAAAGTAAGAAAATTAATGGTGTAGCCGTAGCCTTGTAAAAAATGTGATCTTTGGCAACCTAGTGTAAAGGGCAGGAGTTTCATGATGAAGACAAGATCTTTTGGCCCAAGAATAACTGTCCTAGGTAGTATTTTGAGTCTTTTAGAAAGTTAGATATTTGTCAAGTTAGGAATAAGTTGTTAGAATTTTTAATACAATTCTATTTTCTTAAATTCTCTTAATTCATCTAGAGCCTTCCATTTCTTTTCTATTTTTGTTAGCATTTAGTCAGTGTCCTTTTACGATCCTAAACTGTTAGATACTTTCTAGTTTGGCAAGTCATGAGTCCTATTGTGTTTCTATGCTGATAGAGACATTTTTAGAAGGGTGTTAGAAGTGCAATTAGATTGTTCTACCAACCACAAACAAGTCTCGTTGATAAAAAATGTGAATGAAGTGAAGAATTGATAAATAAATATGATTGTTTAGTTATTTGTATTGAAACCACAAGAGTTCTTTTTTGAGCACTTGTTGGTCAAAATTTTATACAAATTTCGACAACTGATTTGCCTCTATGTAAACTAATCCAACCCCTTCCAATCACAACCCATCATTTTGTAAAGGAACTAAATCATTCTAGTATTATTTCAAACCATGGTTACGAACATTCCACTTCTATCCAAATTCAAGGCCTTCTAAAATGATCAAGAAAAAACCAAAGAAGAGATATCTGAGTGGAAGTCTAAAGTCTCTAATATCAGAGTCTATATTGGAATATATAAAAAGCAAAGTGTAAAACCGACTTAAAGGATAACAAGGCTAAAAGTTGTTGGGACAATCCCCACGCAGGAATTTGGAGTCCCGAATTTCCCCCTTCACCCAATCCTAATGTTTCTAGAGCATGTTCCACATGTTCCCTACAAAACTGCACCCACAACCAACCATGTCCCAAATGTCTAACAACAATTTCAACTCCAATGAGTCAAACAGATGCTTCGTAGAGTTTCAGCCTTTTTTCCACCACAACCATCTTATTTTCCAACACAACAAGTTTCAATAAATCATTGTATTACAGAAACAAATTTGAAACAACAGTATGAATTTGAAATTTTCAAATACTTGTGGTGATGCAAATTAAATACTGTACCAAATTGAGGACTTGCAGCAAAAGTTACCAACAAATCACCTCTGGTTACTGTGCAAAAGGAGTCTCAGATTTAAACCAATTTAATGGAGGTAAAGATGTTGCAATTTCTGAGAAGGCATCCAGTTTTTCTCATGCTAACCCTCTAAACATCTTTTGCTCCTCTAACGCACAAGAATGGGAACATTCTAATCCTAGGGGAACGTCAATAACCAATGTTTCTCTTGTAAAAGTTTTGACCGTCTATATTCAAAGCCCTGAGCAAGGGCAAGTTGACAAGAAAGAGGAAAGTAGGCATAATACTTTTGACACAAGTGACCAGAGGATGGCACATGATACTCTTGAAGATAATTCCTTTGTATTGGCTTCCAAGGATGCCAAACTTGTTCAATCAAAAGTCTTCTGAAAGAGAAGATAAACAGAGCAGAAGCTCTTTTTATGCAATGCCTGGCTGGTTCTACCCTAAACTCCATAGAGCCAACTTTTCTTAAAGGGTGAGAAATAATGGTGCAGCCATACATTGGCCCAAAAAATAAGCTGTTGCTGCCTAACGTAAAGGGCAAGGATTCCATGACGGAGACAAGATCTTCTCGGTCCAAGAACAAGTGTAGTTCTTAGTGCTTTGAGTCTTTCTATAAGTTTAGTAGATTCAAAATTAGGAATGAACAAAGTTTGAAATTTGATATTTTGGAAGTTTCTATTTTTCTTAAATACTCTTGTTTCATCTATAATTTCTATTTCTTTTACATTCTCGTAAGTTAAAAGTCTTTTAGAGTCCTAAACTGTAAAAATCTTTATATTTCAGTGAGTCTTTTAGTCCTATTAAATTTCAATATCAATCAAGACAATTTTTTTAGAAGAGCTAGGAGTAACATCAGGTTGTTCTAGCACCTATAACTAAGTCTCATTGATGTAAAATGTCAATGGAGTGAATAACTTGATGAATAAAGTTTACTGTTCAACTATTTGTGTTGAAGGTATGATTGCTAGTTTCCCACTTCTTGTTATCTTATGCACACTTGCAGATCAAAATTCTTCATATCCTTGAACAACTGAGTCATCCCTATATTTAAACAAATTTGGCTCCTTTTCAATCACAACCCATCATTCATCTAACTGTAGGCAGTCTATCATGATTTTCCTGTGCCAAATATAAATTACCTTTATACCAGCTCTGCAATTTGGGAATGATAATAGAAAAAGAATATAACAATTTGATAGATGGATCCAATTGTAGTATAGCGAAGTCAATATTGTGATCTCATAAATTCTACTTATAAGATAGCTGGACAACACAATATCTAACAGTGGGTATGAAGTATAGACCGTATAGAACTTTGATGTGTGCCCATATCTCAAGAATTGTCTAATTATTAATCACTTTTATACCTACATTCTTAGTTTGGTGGCAAGTCCTATACTTTTTTTAAATGTTCCCATTTTACAATATCTAATGTCCCATGTCCTTATCCATCCTTCACGGGCCAATGAACAAACTTTCCTACCGCGAATCATTGAATTTATAGCCATGGGCATGCATGGAGTGTATGAGTGCATGCTTAGATGGCAGGGAAAAAGAAAGACGGTATCAGCATTAGCAAATACACCAGTCCAATAATATGCAGTTCATATGCAGAATCAAGAGCAAAGCAAGGGATTGAATACCTGTGTGGTTTTCCCACATCCTGTCTCACCAGATATAAGCACTACCTGCTCTCAACAATAAATCCAACATATAAGTTAACAGCTTGCATGAGACATGAATACTAGACTGACTTGAAAGGCATCTAATATCATGCAAGGTCATATCTCTTTAACAAATAATACTAAAGGAAAAAAATAATAATAGTAATAACCTGGTGAGACTCAACCGTTGAGGTAATAACATCCCTGAAAGACGCTATAGGAAGTTTAGATCTCTCTCTAGTAATCTGCATGGATGAAGTTGCTATAAACATTCAGCAATGCATTGCTTTCATGCAGGATTCTATTTCAATGATTTCATGCACATAACTTCCTCAGCAATACATCATAACAATATATTTCAAACACTTAGCATAGTAGGTAAGAAGAACCTGTTTCAAGTGCGTAACGTTCTCTAACTTAGATGTATGTTCTTCAACCCTCCTCTCAATTTCACTTTTTCCCATTGATGGCTTGCAGAAAAAATGATCTTTCGTTACCTGTTTCTGAGTTTTTTCACTGTGTTTCTCATCTTTTTTCTCAATTACCTCTTCATCACCAGGAGGATAGCGTGTGAATACGGCCCGCAATACCTCATTTGTACCTTCTGAGAAAGTCAAAGAGGTGAGATCTTCCCCCCTCTTGGTTGAGTCCACCTTCTTTTTAGTTTTATTTACAGAAACACATCGCCGATTGCCATGCCTAGACATCATTCCAGTGTACAAAAATCTATCATAAACACAAGCATAATGAAGTAATATTGCAAGAAAAGCAAACATGACCACATTAAGGATTAATAAATAAAAAAAACAATATTTCTATCTTAGTTTGATTGTTTATTTATAGTTGTTAACAAACTCTCTTTAGAAACAACCCAACAAGTCATAGTGGTAATCATACCCGGAACTTTTGGAATGCATTCCCATTTTCCTGCATACTTCATGAACCACAGCTCGTTCATTGTTTGTTAGGTTCGCTTCAAATGTGTAAACTGCAATAATCATTCACAGATTCACAAATTAAGACAGACATTTTTCATATTAAACTTTAATAATGCGTGTGAAGTCAGCAGGAAGTTGATTCCTGATTCTGGTTTTCATAAGCATACACTGACCTGACCAGTTCTTTGGCTCATCAGTCATATGCAATAAGAGGCATTTCTTAATCAAGTAATTAAAGTAGTCTTTTGATTTACACACTACAGAGTTTCTCCAAGTTACAGAAAAGGAAAAAGAGATCGTTGAGAGCCAATTCAATAAGCATTATAGAATCAACACCAAATTCATTTATCACAAAATGGTCTAATTGTCAAACCACAAAGTTTCTAACCAACATCCTTGGAACCAAATAGACTGAAATGTTATTGTTTGGTAAGGATGCAACTCGAATTTAGTTTGATGTAGTTCCTAGAAAAGGTAACCATATCAGATTGCTTTGAGATCCCCAATATAACTTGCCCCAAATTGAATATAACAAAATTGTAAAATTAGAAGATATTTGCAGACCATATGAAATATATTTTATTTATCTAATAAACATCATGTCAGATACAGACGCCTCATTTCTTTCCAGCATGCCACAAACCACAGGAATTTTGCTGTTTAATCTAGATAGAAGAAATACAAGAAAGAGAATAAAGAATCGTCATAGAGAAAGAACAAACATCAGGAAAAGAAAAAAAAAAATGCTACAATTGAAAAGAAAAGATCTTCAATCCCTTCCCATATCTTATAAGCTGAAAGATTTAAAAGCCCATGCTGCAAAAGACCACACTGATCACGAAAATTGATCTAATATATATAGAGTGAGCTATGGATGCATTAGTGTTTCAAGGTCCTCACGTTCCTTTTAATCCAATAAAAACATTTTAGGAGTTTTCTATAATTACATAGCTTCTTTGCTACTTCCAAATACCCTAAGCTTATCAATCATCCACAGTTACCAGACCTACCCAATGCTCGTAAATATACCAAAATACTGTTCCACATACACCAAGTTATAGAACAATGTTCATTAGTTCCACAACATACAAGCTAAACATCAGGAGAAGGAACATTGAAAGAACTTCCCCTTTGCAACTATACTTTTGCTTTGATCCTATTCAACAATCTTAGATAACATTGTCTTTTGTAAAGAAACATACTTTTCCAAGTGACACGGCTAAATGTAAAATGGAGTAAGATGATTAAAAAACCATGAAGCATGTACACTTATCAAAGCCATGTCTGCATCTTACACCATGTTGAACACTCATCAAACACATTTAGACATAGCATGCAGTGTGTCTGATTTGCTTATTGATTTTTTTTTAAAATATTGGATGGTTCTTAAAAATTTTGAAATGCTCTAAAGATACTTTACATAATCACCAATGATGTACAAAGTTTGTATTCTTTGATATAGTTTTAAGAGTATCTCATTCAATGGTAAATTATAATAATGGTCATATTGGATAATATATATCACCTATGCTACTCATGCAATACATTCTTGTATCAAAAACCAGAAGAACATATTCACAAAAGTCAAAGGGAAGCAACATTAAGGAACTGCTAACAATAAAAACTATAACAACAACAGGGAACCTGCAAAGTTAACAAGCTCTCAAAAAGATTCAAATAACCTAGAGGACTACCAAATAGACAAGCACTTTAAAGCTTGTCCACAAAATTCAACAAGGATTTCTCAACACCCACCAAAAATCCTCATATTCTATTCCCTCTAAAAGAACCAAAACACAGCTACAGGGATCATCCTAAAACTCCCCTCCTCACTCTACATAACCCCACATCTCTCAATTCCATGGACTGAAATCAGTTTCGGTTATGGCCACGGTCATGACTGCAAATGTATCCTCAGCATCATGGACCCTTTTTTTTTTCCAATTCAAATTAAATTTAGACATATTGTAGTCAAATTATATCAAATATTATTAATTTTTATCAATTTTACATTTTACAGTATGATATTGTGGGTAATTCCAATCACCCGTAATTCATAGCTTTTGGAGAGGAAAAATAATGACAATGTATGCTTTACTAATAGTTTATATCAATTTTTTGCATTAAAAGGCTTCAAAAATGAATGGGAAGGGGCTCTTGGAAACCCCCATCATTTATCCAGTCAAAGCCCTCAAGTCTTCCGGTCACACATAGAGAGAGCAAGAGAGCAAGATGATGGAAGGTAGGGAGGGAGGGAGAGAGATCAGAGAGTGACCCAATTCCGATCTCATGCTCCTTCTCCACCTCCTCATCCCATTTTACCCCCTTGCATCGGAAGTATGTTATCTGCCAACATGTCTGATTTGCACAGATTTTTAAATCCATATCTATCGCATCTCACTGTATACCCAACTAGAAGTCAAATGGTAATGTTCAGACACAGAAGATCTTCATAAAGGGTGTCCAAGCAAGTGATCCACATAACTCACTTTTAGTTAAAGCACAACTACTAACCAAATTATGCCTCTCATTTGAAGATTTTCTAATGTAGATTTCACCAGGCCATTTGATTTCTTCTTTAGTACCATGATTGTAATTTTGGGTTTCGGCCTTTAGTGGGTCAACCCAACATAAGATTTTGCTGGCCTTGTATTAAGGCACAGGGACTTTTGTTACAAGCATACATTCAATGTATCCTGCTTGGTGGTGAAACACTTGATGGGTGGGTATTTTACAGTTAAGTTTGCTTAAGCTCTAAGTAGGGATTGTACATAAAGATGTTATATCGTCATTCAGAAAAGGCAGAGTTGGAGGGAGGAATTGGAAGAGTTATGGAGTGAGAAGCCTCGTGCTTTAGTAGGAGGGTAATTGCTTTCTTCCTCGTGAGTGATTCCCTTAGTTGTGATTGCATGTCATTTTTTATAGTGAATAATTTCAAGAAACTCCAGGATTTGACTACCTAGGTATTAGTTTAGAAAGCCCATGAGGGGCATTTTAGACATTTACAATAGGGTTAGTGGGGTAACTCCCACTAACCACATATTAACCACTTACCATTATTCTCTCCATGTTAGTAGCAACACATTGTGTGGAAGGAGACTAACAACTCCTTTGATTGTACGTGAAAGAAAACGGTGAGAGCAACCATGGATGAATACTTGAGAGTTCTTTATTCTCTAGAGAGAGAATATAGAGGGCATGAGAAAAATTCCGCATAGGGAATTTTTCCCGTCACGATGATTGCCGGACTGAGGGTTGCGGCATTGTGACATTGCGGTGGTGGTTCGATTAATATCGTGATCACCATCCCGACCACGAGATCCGTTCGAGGGACGTTCGATTGATCTTTTGGAGGCTCTGCATATTCGAGGTATTTATACCTTATACCCAATCCATATTTATTTTTCCCGAAAATTATTTATGAATGCTTCCGCTGCATGTGATTCGATTAATTCCAACATTGGTATCAGAGCGATACGTTGGATTAAAAATAATTTTCGGGTTAATTTTTTGGTATAAAAAATATTGGGTTTAAAATTTGGGGTTCGGATCACGGATGAGTTTCGTGAATCCGAGAACACCACTGCGTTCCCCATGATCCCTAGAACACGAAAATAATTTTTTTGTAATTTTCTGAGCACGTTTAGGCGAAGAAAATTCCGGTTGAAAGTTTCGGGCATGAATAGTGACCGACCCCTTCAGCCTTAGATTTGTCGAGTTTTGGGACAAATCAATGCATGAAATTTATAGATCTGTAATCCTCGTTTCATGCTCTTCAATTTGATATATATATTGCATATATTTGTGGCCGGAAAATGGGGTTTCAAAATTGACCGCGGAGGATCGGATTTTTGGATCCAAAATACGCCGAGTTTAAGGCATAATTATTCCAAAAATCGAGTCAAGGATGCTTGGAATAAATGGAATTAGAGATTCCATAAAAAATCCGGTCAAAATGGTGCCCGAAATGAGCTTTTCCGGCAACCGGGTCAAAAGACCCGGTTACAGGAACCGTCGGGTGAAGACGAAGAAGTCCAACCCGCTGGCACGTGCATTACACGCGCAAGGAAGGCGCGTGAAGCAGCAGGGGGGAAGGCGCGTGTCATTCACGCGCGAACAGGTGCGTGAAAGGACCTGTCGTCCGGGTCGGGTTACGACCCGGACACGTGTCCCCGACCTGCGACCCACGAATCCGGACCGATTCGGGTTTCGACCCGCATCCGGGTCCGGAACCGACCCGCGCCCGCGGGTCTCGCGCGTGAGCTGCGCGCCTACGCGTCAGGCGCGTGAGCCGACGCGCAGAGCGCGCGTGTCAGCGCGTGCCAGACGCGCTGCGCATCTGGCACGTGCTAGAAGCGGTTCCCGTCACATGGAGGCGCGTGGGGACACGCCGCCGGTGCGTGGCGGTGCGTGGGACCACCGGCGGCGCGTCAGGTTGTCCGGAATTGAAATTTTTTCATTTTTTGAGGGTCCCATATCCATAAAAGTGACTTTTTGTGGGTTTTTGTGCATCGAATCCTAGTCCAAACGGTGAGATGCTATCCCGGATTGTGGTGTATGGTGTCTGTTGATTCATACGCTCGTCTTGGGGTATGTATTCGAATTATTTGGGTCTTGTTGATTCGTAGGGTGCACAAAATGTGAGAATAAGCATCACAAGTCACGACTATCTCATTGACTGTTTCTAAAATTGTCGTATTAGATTTTTGCAAATGGGATAAAATTGAATGGTGATAAATACGAGATTTTTCACGGGTAGATTCAATTTATTCTCAAGGAGCAAGATCTAATTAAAATTCTGAGTCATGGGATGGTGGACTCCAGGGAGGGTTTCACACCTCAAAGAGACGGGATTATGAGACATTACGTGCATGGAAGAGGAATGATAGCCGAGTCAGGGCAATCCTCCTGAGTAGTATGCACAATGATGTGATCCCAGTCTATGAGCAATATCTTACGGTTTTATCGGTTTAGCTCACCCTATAAAGAGTATTATAGTGCTCTTACAGATCCTGAGATGAGGATGCTACCTTATAAGTATAATAACTTAAAAGAAAAGGGTTAATCATATGATGATGCAACATTTGATAAAAATGTCGAATATGATTGCCGAGTTGGGGAATGTGACTGAGTCCATTTCGGATATGTTTTCTAGTGCTGGATGCGATCCAGCTCTTTACCTGATTCATGAGAAATCATGAAAGTCTATTTCACATACGACAAAAGTATTCGCACTTTCACTAATGTGAATAGGCACAGTGAGCTCGAGTAGGAGCATCTAGAGGCGAGTAGGCCATACTCGGGTCATGCTTATGCGATGGAGTCGAGCAAGGACTCCTGTGTGACTCGAGCCTCAGGTAAGAAGAAAACCATTCGAGAAAACCGATAATATTACGCAGCTCGAGATAGGAGCGCGCTTATAAAATTCCGTCCAGTAAGTCCTCAAGTAGGAGGATTTACGTACTAAAATGGAGTGTTTTGTTGACATCAGAGGGAGTAGCACTTGCAAGCTGGAGTTGCAAAGTTATTAGACTCTGTATGTTTTTTACACTCCAAAAGTTTGACGGAACTTGATTTCAGTTTAGGATATACTCTGTTAATTTGAAAATTTTATAATTTCCATTTATTACGACAATTCTATGATTGGTTCTATTTTGGTCCATGAGGGACTATATGCACTGGAAATAATTCTTTTCAATGGTATTTCTTGTTATCCTCTTAGTGTGAGAGAGGATGAACCGGTTAGCAGTGAGTGGTTTTGTAGAACCAGCTAACCAGTCTTGCCTAGACGGCAAACTTACAAGAAAACCATTCGACAATGCAATGAGGGCTGGGAGTCCATTGCAGTCGGTTCACTCCAACATCTGTGGCCTTATGAACGTGAGAACCTGAAATGGTGTTGGGTACTCTATTACGTTTATAGACAATTACACGTGTTTCGGTTACATCTATCTGATCTCGCGCAAGTCTAAGGTATTGAGGTGCCTCAGGAGGTTATTAGCGAGATTGAGAATCAGTTAGACCCGAGAGTTGAGATACTCAGAACCGATTGAGAGCGCGAGTATTTGTCTAAAGAGCTCTATTTCAAGAAGGGCATTACGAGAAACTAACTATTCCTCGCTACTCAGTGGAGTAGAGTAGCCGCGAGAGAGGAATAGGACTTTGTTTGAGACGGTGAGGCCGATGATGGCGCAAACCAATTTACTCGTTTCCCATTGGGGAGATGCGTTATTGGTTGCAGCCTATGTTCTCAATCGTATTCTATTGAAGTCCACAGTCAGTACTCCATATGAGTTTTGGACAGGGAGGCAGCCTGACCTTAGCCATTTGAGATTATGGGGTTATGCAACGTATGTTCACTATTTCTCGCATTTACACAACGAGTTAGGCTTGCGAGAAAAGAGATGTTTTTCTAATGAGCATACAGATGGCACTCTCACTGAGATTGAGTCTCATGATGCCGAGATTCTTGAAAATGATTTCCCTATGAGAGGTGAGATCAATAGGGGACTTTACCTTCTATGAGATGGATGAGTCTAGTGGTTGGCTAATTCCAGTGGCAGGATCCAAGAATCTATTACAGATCTCGGTCCTAGTGGGATAAATCCATCTAGAGGTAAAAAGGTTTCCCCTCCTGTTAAGAATAGTCGAGAACGCATACCTAATCGTCGCTTCCTGATTGAGGGAGAGGCTCTCAATGTGACTTTTGAGGATTACGAGAAACCTTTAACTGTCCTAGAGGCTCTTAAGGGTTCTGTGAAGGACCATTGATTATAGGCCATTGGTGAGAGGAGTTGATGAGAATCAACAGGATCTGGGATCTAGTTGATTTACCTGAGGGAAGTAGGGCCGTTGAGAATATGTGAGTTCTCAACATCAAGAAAAAGGCCGACAGACCGGTGTAGAGGTATAAGGCCTATCTGATAACCAGGGGTTACTCAGACTGAGGGCAAGATTACCTCGATCCATTTATTTTTAGCGATTGTCGTGGACATGATATGGATCTAGAGTGAGACCAGATGAACGTTGAGACTGTTCTCCTGAGTGGGAGTTCGGATGAGGATCTATAAGGAACGGTCATCTGGGTTTATTCTTATAGATCTGGATGATAAGGTCTGTCGACTTCGGAAGTTTACATATGACCTTAATCATCAATCCAGGCAGTGACGTTTGAGATTTCACGAGAATGTGATATCTTACGGTTTCGTGATGATCGAAGAGGATCATCGCGTATACCTTTTACGTTCTTTTGATCATGTCCTCATGTGAATGACATTCTGTTGACTGGGAACAACAGAGAATATCTGATGACCACGAAAACGTGGATATTGTCGAGTCTTGATGTGAAGAACATGGGTGAGACTCAGTTCTTCCTCGAAGTTAAGATCCAGATGGATCGCTCAAGACAGGTGTTGACCCTTCCACAGGAGTCAAACATCAAGAGAGTTCTCGAGTACTTTGAGAAGATCGACTACGACCTTAAAGATACTCTTATCGCTAAAAAGTTAAAGCCTAATTCTTGACATATGCCCTAAGACTCAGAAAATGACAAGGGAAATGAGTAGAATCCCTTGTTCCAATGCACTGAGTGATCTGATGTACGCAGTGTCGCGTACACGTTCAGACGTTTGATTTGCAGTCACTATGGTAATTAGGTATCGATCGAATCCTAGAGGGGATCACTGGAGAGCAGTAAAAGGATTCCGAGATATCTCGAGAGAACTGCGGACCTCTTCTAATGTTACGGAGGAGGTGATTTACATCTTATTGGGTATTCAGATACCAACTGGGTTGGTGATCTGAACGTATGCAAATCGATATTAGGTTTTACTGTCTTGGAGTAGCAAAAAGTAAACCTGTATATCTCTATCTACGATAGAGACTGAGCTTATGAGATGCTCAGCGGCAGTTCAGGAGAGTGTTTGGTTCCGGAGATTTCCGGATCACTTAGGGGTTGTGTCAGATAGTGGGAGGTCAGTGATGATTTATTGAGAAAATCAGGCCGCCTTTGACCACACTTGAGACCCTAAGTATCAGTAAGTCCAAACACATTAATACCTAATACTATGTTATGAGAGACATCACCGAGAAGGGTGAAGTGACAAATAAAGTACATTACTATACAGCGCGTTGGCTGACCCCTTCAATAAACTCATTGTGTTAGATTCCTATATGAGATATTTGAATCACTGGGTTTGCATGTACATTCACATTTCTCACTTTGTACTGATGCTTATTGTGTTATATATATGACATGTGTGCATGATTGGATCACTTATTTATTGCACTATTTTAATTGTCATATATTTTGTGATATGTTGTGATAAATGATATGTCAGGCAGGCGTGGTCGACTCTCTCACACGAGTGACCACCTCCAGCTCTGGGTGAGCGGAGATGAGACGATTTCTAGTTATAAGAGGCTTTGAGAGTGGCCCTACTAGAACATAAGTCGCCCTGATATGTGTTCAGGATAAGGTCATATGCGATATGACCGGTATGGACGTACCCACATCCATGTTGCCTGTAAGTAGTCAGGTTTGAGATCTCAGATATCACATGCGACTAGTGATATTGTCTCTGAGATACTCTCTCTGAGATCTCTGGGTAAAGTCTTATGTGTAGACTGAGTCCCATATCTGCACAGTGTTAGATAAATCTGACATATGCCCTTTGAGAGATGGGGGAATAACACTGTGGCACGCGTTTCATACCGCGTGTGATATGTCGATCAGGGATAGTGGGAGCATTATTTGAGACACTGATATGATTTTGATCCCCGTTCCCACTGTATGAGACCCGTGATCCATTGGGTGGGATCTCTAGTACCCTTATCACTTTCGGCTGTTTATAGAAGTTTTGGCTCAGTGTTGCTACTTTAGTCTATTTACCGATGGCCCAAAAGATAAATTGAGGTCTGAGGGACAGGTCTAGGAAAGCAGCTGAATTGAGGCTAATAGATTCGAGTTTGGGAAAAGGAAGACCAATTGACATTACATCATTGTGTTGTATTCACCGGCTAGCCTATTATGTCTGTCCATGTTGGGATGTAAACATAATAGTGGATACACAGTCAAGCATTAATTGGGGATTACTTTCGTTGAGAAAAGTAACTCGATGGATGTAATTAGTCTTGGATTTGGGGTGCAGCGAGTTCTTTTGATACTAACGATGGCTTCTCGATCATCCTAACAGGTGCATCGAGAGGTCTTTGCTTGCAGGTGTACTCACAGGTCGCACGATGCCCAATTCTGTATGAAAGTCCAGCAGGGTGATGTGATCGCATGAGTTATGATCTTGTGACGAATATTAAAATGTCCTCGCGTACAAGTGGGAGATATTAGTTTAGAATGCCCATGAGGGGCATTTTAGACATTTATAATAAGGTTAGTGGGGTAACTCCCACTAACCACATATTAACCACTTACCATTATTCTCTCCATGTTAGTAGCAACACATTGTGTGGAAGGAAACTAACAACTACTTTGATTGTAAGTGAAAGAAAATGGTGAGAGCAACCATGGATGAATACTTGAGAGTTCTTTATTCTCTAGAGAGAGAATATAGAGGGCATGAGAAAAATTCCGCGTATAAAATTTTTCCCGTCACGATGATTGCCGGACTGAGGGTTGCGGCGTTGTAACATTGCGGTTGTGGTTCGATTAATATTGTGATCACCATCCCGACCACGAGATCCGTTCGAGGGATGTTCGATTGATCTTTTGGAGACTCTGCATATTCGAGGTATTTATACCCTATACCCAATCCATATTTATTTTTACCGAAAATTATTTATGAATGCTTCCGCTGTATGTGATTCGATTAATTCCAACACTAGGAATATTGCTACTTTGTGATCCTTAATTACTTGCATAAATGCTGTTTTAAAAGATCCAACATAATTATCTTTAGTTAAAATCCTACTCTAGGCAACCCTACTGCATTACTTTTTTTTTTAATCAAAATACTCAGCCTCTCAAGCTCAACCCCCAAAAAAAAAAACCTTTTTTGATTCTTAAAGGAGAAATTTTGTATGTCAAATTAGTTTCACAAATACTTAACAATACCAAGATAAAAGGACAAAATGCATTCTTAATCAATTTTAGGGCATAGCATCTTGTAATATTAACAATCTTGTAAAAGACACTTCGCTACGTTTTTAACAAGCATAAGTTGTGAGCATACAAAGGATTAACAAAGGACCTTCAATAACAGCAAAATTAAATGAACAAAAACCCTAGGATTTGTCAAAATCAATAATCAGCAGAACGAAATATAGATATGGGTCAGTACCTTCAGCGTCGGAAGCGCGGAAGTCTTCGAGGATTTGGGAAATTCGAATTCGGCTGGATTCTGTGACACGAGGTTTTGGCGCTTCCCCATTCTTCTGCCTTTTCTTCCCCGATCGCGTCATCTTCTCTTCTGGTATAGAGAGAGAGAGAGAGAGGAGTTTTCTCCTGCGAGAGTTCTTGTTATTAACCCCGCTTACCGCTCATTATCAAATGCGTGAGTTCTTATCCGCCCTGCTCGCCGCTCATTATCAGAACTCAAACTCCTGGTGCGCCGCTTTTTGGTTGCGGCTCAAACGAAGACCTACTTTCATGTCCTGTTAGGGCAGGCCCACTATCTTTGGAAGGCCACCCACTTTTCCTTGTAGGTTAAGCAAATAATGCTCGAGAGGGCAAATGACTGAATGGGTTTTTTAATAAAATATTGATTTTTTAATTTGAAATTAAAAAAATAGGGTTTGTTTTTTTTTTTGTTTCCAGACTAATATCGTGCTCATAGAGCACGATATTTACTGTATACTCCCCAACTAACCAACTATTTGACGATTACAGTTAACCAGCCATGTCGCGATCATAAATGGCGACATATCTTACGCAATCACAAATCGCAACACAAATTACGTAATCTGTGATCGTGTCATGTATTGCGCGATTTGGGATCGTGATATAACTTGCGTGATCTGGGATCGCGACACATTTTGTTTAAACAGCCAACTCGTGACACATTCTGCTTGTGATCTCTCGTGCTCTCTCCCAACTCGCAACACAGATTTTGTGCTCTCTCCTGACTCAGATTGCAACACAGATTTGTGCTCTCTCCTGACTCAGATCGCGAAACAGATTCTACATGCGTTCTTCTCTCTCTCATGCTCTCTCTCCTTGCGACATTGCTTGTGCGATTGCAGAGCACTCCACCCTTTTGTCGGCCTTGCGACTTGTCTTCTTCTCTGTTGCCTTGTGACTCAAGGCTTCACATCTCACAGTCGGAGGTAATACCACAGCTTTGTCTTCTTCTTTGTTGTTCGCTGCTTCACATATCATGGTTGTGTGGTTTTCTTTGTTCCCGCAAGTATGCTAGGGTTAGGGTTAGGGTTTTGCCTATGATGTGATATCAATCAATACAATTTCTTGAGAAATATGAGTCGTGTGCTGCTATGATGTCTCTGCAAGTTAGGGTTTTGGCTCTATGTGTGCGAGAAGTTAGAGTTAAGGTTAGGGTTTTGTCTCCCTACATATTAGGGTTTTGGCTCTATGTGTGTGAAAAGTTTGGGTTAGGGTTAGGGTTAGGGTTAAGATTAGTGATAGATTTTTTCAATATTTGTTCAATGTTATTCTTGTTGATGGGGGCTGAATATTGTAGTGAACGGAATAATTCGTTATAACAAAATGTTGGGGTTTGAGCTGTTGTGCATTCTGAATTTTATGAACTTCATGAATTATATCAATTATAATCAATGTTATGTATATTCATCCTATTTGGCAATTAGTATTGATATTCATGCTAATATATTTTTTTTAATTTTCATGATGTTTAAAGAAAGATGGCTGATAATCGTGTGAGACTTGTGCTTTATTGGGGAGGTGAAATTGGTGGATTTGAAAAAGAATTTCGGTAAAGTGTTGGACCTAAAATGGGTGTTGTAGTTCGTAATAATATTGGATGGGATAAGTTCATTTGTGTATTGCATCGTAAAAGTAGGATTGATGGTAAACAATTCAAACTGAATGTTTCATGTAGATATCCTCTTTGGTCTGATAATTTGCTTTCATATTGTATATTGCCGGTGGAGGATGACTTTTTGGGGGGAGGTGTTGTCTTTGCCTAAATATATTCTGAGTTTATCATCAGTTAAACTTTTTTTAGAGCAAGTATCAATTATAACAGCACCTGTTGATCCACTAATTTCTGTGATAGAAAACGAGTCAGATGTCGAAGGTAGTTCATATGGTGTAGATCCAAGGAGTTCTTTTGGTGGAATCGCAGGTAGTTCATTGGGGCGAGGGACAAATTTTGGATCTTTCATTGAAATGTTGATGAATGTGAATTTTGGAGATGAATGGTTACAATATTGGGCATTCATTTCCAATGGTGTTGCATTGAGTGCTCCTCCTGATTCAGTTATACGTATGAGAGATAAGTTTGGAGAGGCGAGTTCTAGTATACCTGATGAGGGTCAGGAGACAGATCCTGTGGAAACATTTGTTGATAATGAATTAGAGGGTGAAACCGATGATGATGCAATGTTGTAAATGAAGAAAATTGGATAAATGAAGAGGAAGAGGACATACCGTTTTTATATGATATGGGAGAGGCAGACATAATGATTATAAGTACAATGACTTCAACCGTCCAACGTGGGATGATGATCGCACATCGGAGTTACAAGTTGTGATGATTTTCAATTTCAAAGAGGGAGTTCAGTATGCTGTGAAGTGTTTGTCAATGCGGCATCACAGATATTTTTAAAGTGCATGAAAGTAATCAAAACATATAGTTCGTGAGGTGTTCTTTCTATCATGAAAACAACTGCTTGTGGCATGTGCGGGCAAGATTGAAAAGGAAGTATAATATTTGGGAAGTCACAAAATTAAATGCAAAACACACATGTTTTCCTCCAATGTCTGGCGGGGATCATCCTAATGCAGACTCTAATATGGTGAATCGTCTTATGAGAAGTCACATTAAACAGAATGTTGACTATAAAGTGTGTGATGTAGTCGAGGATATGAGGGATTATGGGGTAGATCTATCATACAAGAAAGCTTGGCTGGGGCATCGGAAATCTATAGAAATGGTGTATGGTAATTGGGAGACTTCATACACATTGTTGCCCCAATTTATAACTGCTTTGCAATTGAGCAATCTTGGAACTGTCGTTGATTGGAGGTTCAAAGAAGTTATGGAATCTACTGATAGAGTTTTTAACTCAGTTTTCTGAGCCTTCAAATCATACATTGATGCATTTAAGTATTGTAAACTTGTGATTAGTATCAATGGAACATTCCAATATGGGAGGTATAGGGAAAAAATTATGATAGCTGTTGGAACCGATTCGGCTAATCACATTCTTCCACTATGCTTTGCTATTGTCAATGAGGAAAGTATCATGAATTGGGAGTGGTTCTTGGAGAATTTGAGAATTCACATCATTGGTGATAGACATGGAGTATGTCTGATATCAGATAGGGCTCCCGGCATTTTGCGGGTCATAGAGATAAATTATAATCTCCAACCACCATTGGTGTATCACAGATTTTGTACACAGCATGTTGAAACTAATTTCAGTCAACGGTTTAAAAATAAGCAGCTAACTAACTTAATGCATATAGCCGCACAACAGAGACAAATTAGAAAGTTTAATATTATGATGAACCAGATAAAAGAGTTGAGTGAGCCCGCTTATAATTGGTTGATGGAGATTCCTCTTGATAAATGGACATTGTGTTATGATGGGGGACACAGATAGAAGAACATGACCACTAATCGGTCAGAATCATTTAATGGTGTGCTGAAGGGTGCTAGAAAGTTACCAATTACTGCATGTGTGCGAGCTACAATGTATCACAGGTTCTTTTTTTAACAAAAATCGACAAGCAACATCCAATGATCGGGAAAAAGGCAATGTATGACCAAGAAATGTGATGGAAAGATTGGTTAGAGTTGAGTAGAAATCCAAATATCATCGTTTTGAATCATTTAACAGATCTAGAGGGATATATGAGGTCATTACTGGTTTTTATGGTGGCAAAGGAGGAAACAACCATACAATGATCATGGATGTTTCATCATGTACTTGTGGAAAATTTGTTACATTTAAGTATCCTTGCTTTCACATGTGGAGATTTTGTGCTTACTTGGGACGTGGGTTTATGTCATATATGAATAAATTTCATAGCTACCAATCCATGTTGCTTACCTATGGTGGTGAATTTTTTCATCTTCCATACAAAGACTATTGGCCCCCTCCTCCTTTCTCCTTAGCGGCTAATATTTCACGTCGTAATAATCTGCCGGGTCGACCACGCAGCACGCAAATTCATAACAAAAAGATAGAAAAAGAACTCAACTTTACAAAGTTTGTGGGGAATATGGGCATAATCGAAATCATTGCCCCAACATGGCCCGATTGCAAGAGAGAGCAAGGCAAGGTTGATGTAATATAGTTTGTTTTTCATGTGTTATATATTGAACTTATCTATGTTGTATGTTATCTTGAACTTACTTATGGTGTATGTTGTATCATGACTTGTTATTTATTGTATAAACATTCTTTAATTGTGACTTTATATATTCAACTTGCTTTTGTTGTATTTCATATTTTATGTTAGATCATGGCTTGTGGTGATCGTAGGTATGGATTACTTTCAGACGACATTTACTCTGGGGCCATGAGATTCGAGTATTTTAACCTTACAGGTGACACACCGGTCTAAGTCTATATGGGAGACCGGTAGTGACACACCCCTAGAGGTGCGGCGGTCAGATTGTGGATTTTGGGTTACTCGACCACTCAATGTTAGAGCTCAGCAGATTTTGCTACGAGTGGGTTTTTACGGGGTTTACAGGTATGGACATATCCAGTATGATCATACGCTGATTACAACGTTGGTGCAGAGATGGAGACTGGAGACATACTTTTCACTTACCCGTCCGCAAGGCCACTATTACTTTACATGGCGTTTCAATCCTTTTTGGATTGCCTGTAGATGGAGAGGCAGCTATTGGGGTAGATAGGAGTCGTTAGATCGCGGAGTGGCAGGATTTATGCCGTGGTCTTATGGATTTCTACCCTAGTCCAGAGGATTTCCACGGAGATCGACTTAAATTGCAAGCGATCACACAATTTCTTGACTCACATCCTCTAAGCCCGTAGTTGGATCATACTTTAGTGCACTTTCACGCACGTGGTAGGATTATGCAGCTTTTGGGTTCTCTTTTAGGTGATAAATCTGGATCGATGGTGAAACTTCTTTACTTGGAGCTCCTACGAGATCTTGATTGTACTGGGATTTATAGTTGGGGTAGTGCAATATTAGCGACTTTATAGGGCTACATGTCGAGCTGCATTTGATGGTATTAGACAAATTTCTGGACCGGTATTACTCATATAGATATTTTATGTCAATTTTCTTACTTGTTTTGCATCTATGTTTTTATAGAAATGTTATGTAATTTATTTCAATCTTCTTTTTTCTTTTTTCAGCTCTGGGCGTGGGAGAGAGTAACGATGTTTACTCTGACTAGACGTCACGTCACCGATCCATTACCTGTTGCTCCAAACATGCCGGCCGGTACTCGAGGAGCTCTGTATGTAATCTTTATTATGTTTATCATACCATTCGAATAACTCTATCTAACTTACTATAGTTTCATTTTAAATTAGTTGGGACGTTCCTCGTAACTATGTGCATACGCGAGAGTTTATTTTACGATCATATCAAGATCAGCTTGATCACATAAGGGAGGGTGGGGGTAAGTTAATTTCCTTTCCTTTTCCTTATCAAGCTCGATTACTACTTCTAATACTACAAGTTCAACTAACACCTTGTTTCTTTTATTTATTTATTTATTTTATAGTTTCCTTGGATTGTCATATTCCTACTCCGATATTAGGGCACTACCTGATTATTGCCTTGTTGGGAGCGATATATGGCGAGCTAGTGTGCCGCTTATATGTTTTGAGGTCGTCAAGCATTACTACCTTGAGAGAGTTTTACGACAATTTAGTTATTAGTAGCATATTCCTATTCCCGTACACACTGATATGGAGTTGCATTGAATAGACTAACGTGGGAAAGCTGGTCAGGATTAGACTATAGAGCATGCTGCGCACTTAGAGATATGGAATAACCGCCGATACCATGTCGTGACCGGAGAGGAGTGTTTTGATCATGATACGGCGACATCTGATTACATGGGTTGGTATCGAAGAATCACAATCATGTTAATTGGTAGTCCAACACATCGATATCAGCAGGGGTTTCAGCCGACTACAGATGACGTCACGTTTATGGTAACTCAAAAGAACTTGGTTGTTTTATATTATTTTTATTATTTACAAAATGTTTTCAAACTTATGAGTTTTTATGGTGCAGTGCTACTAGCTCGAGGATATCCATTTAGTAGCATTAGATATCCTTGTTGTCCCAGGAATGGATCCTCAAGTTGGTTATATTAGAGACAAGACATGGGAGGCACTGTAGTGCTTTGGACATCTGAGCCCTCAAGGAGATCGACCTTCGACATCTACTCAGAGAGATTTTGATGGAGACTTTCCCTCAGATTCTGGTGTTTCATGTGCCATTGAGGAGCATATAGAGACCCAGATGTATTCGTATCCGACTCCTACACTCACTCCGACTTTTACATAGACAGGTACCTTTGAGGAGCCTATAGAGACGTAGATGGGTGGGTATCCGACTCTTATACCCACTCCAACCTTTACATAGACGCCTACCCTAGAGGAGCATGACGTCGCTTTGCCGAGCGAGCCTCCACGACTTAATGTTTATCAGCAGCGGCGGCGTCGATATTCAGAGGATACTGGGACTATTACGGTGCAATTTACAGATGCTGATGAGGGTAGACAGGCTGATGAGGGTAGGCAGGCACCCATTCCCACGAGACGTCAGCCGCGTAGAAATGCTAGATGACCTCGATGTGGTACTTAGTATAGGTTCTCATATTACATGTATTACATTCTAATTTTGTAAACTTCAAATTTTTAATTAAACTTATAACTTTTATGTATATTGATGTTTTCATTTAATTGCTTGTTCTGGACTATTGATTGATGTCGGTGAAGTTTCAAACTTGTGAAGTTTCTGAACTTTTATTTTGGATTTTTGTGGATATTGATTATTGATATTTGTGAAGTTTGATATTTTTAAAAGTTGGTGATTGTTTTGTGGAGTTTTGATTGTGGATTGTGGACGATTGATAGTTTTGGAGGGAGTATGTTATTGGTTTTGGATTGAAGATGGCTTATTCTGGCTGGAGGACTTTTTGCAGGATTTTCATTGTAGGTTTGTAACTTAGGGAGGCAATGCAGGTTCAACACAATTCGGGATGTGGCAACCACAGATGTTGTGATTGCAGATCGCGCAACCTATGTCGTGATCTAGAGGCGCGACATACAGCTCCTTTCCCACCGTGGACATGTCTTGCTGAACCGTGTGCCACAGTGGATGTCGCGCTATGTAAGCACGACATCTCTAGTTCAGGAAAAAAAATGACACTATTTATTTAATTTCAAATTACAAAACCATTATTTTGGTAAAAAACCCATAACTGAATCATCCATCAATTTTTAGATAAAATCCTAATTATAAATATTAAAAATATAAATAATTCTTATCTTATAATTATTTTAAATTAAAAATATTTGATTCAATGTATAACTCTTTAATCGAAAATAATTTTAAAAGGATACTAATATGGTATTGTCGGAGGTAGGTCTTAGTGGTGGGGGAGGTTCTAATGTTCAATTCAGAAAGAACGAATTTTGAATGGAATTAGAACAAACTGAGAGAGGAAGAGCGGATCTTCTTGTGATTTATGTGTCAGTGTTGAGTCAAGAGAGCTTATATGAATTTCTGTATATTGAAGACTTTTATATGAGAGGCCACAAGAACCGTGTGCACTTGGGGTATTACAACCCTAATTTCCTTATAAGAAGGTTTGAAAATTTCATAATTCAACCGTCTAAAATTTGAAAATCGTTATCATTTAGAAAGTTTAGTTAATTGGGAGATTCTTTCCCTTATCGATTATATTCGCAAGGATTTCGTTTCTTATCTAAAAGATACGTTTCGTGCTAAAATAGGAAACCAAATGAAGGTGAGACTCAGTTGAAAATTACTATTGATTGATAGGAGTCGAAGTGATCGGTTCCCCTAGATGGCTGTTAATCATCTGTTGAATGAAAGGAGGTAACTGTTTGGTCTTGCCGAATATGAATCGATCAATTATTCTAGTCAGTTAGCTAATCTGTTTGTCGTCAGAACCCCTCGTGACCATAAATATTAGGTTGAGTCTTCGAATATCCGTGTATTGCACCGATTGTTGTTTGGTTCATGTCTCATCATTTGTCCCCATTTCATGGTATCGATTTGCAAGAAAGGCACCATGAGTGATGTTCATTTCTCGATGAGGTGGAAGGACACGAAGGCTTGTAATGCAACATGTGTCTCTTAAGATCATGCGAATCATCCGCAACATGTTTCTTCTGATATAAAATTAAAGCGAATGGGATACGAATCCCCTTTCTGCCTCAACCGCTCCGTCATCCCTTGGTGTTAATATGTCCAAACCTTTATTTAGTTTAATTTGGAGTTAATATGGTGTAGGAAGTCGAGGCGTTGTAAACCTTCCATTTATTTCACATGCTTTTTGTGAGTGTTTTATTTATCCCTAGCGGCTATAAAAAGGGATCGTAGTACCTCATTCCTTCTTAAGAAGTTCAGTGTGTTTATCCGCGTTTGAGAGTTTTCTTTCTTATGAGAGTCGTTTCTTTTGAGGGATCCTTAATAGGGTGCTCTGGCTCCACAGAGCTCGATCGTATGAGTTGTTTCTGTTGGTTTGAGGTCTCGTCAAGGACTGGGACTATTGGTGTGAGGGCTCATCATGCCATTCGGTGATCGGATGTCACAATGGGCTTTGTTGACGTTCCCATCAGGGTTCTTGACTCGAGTGGGGAGATTAAGATAAAAATATCCCTTTGGGTTGAGTTTCGTCATCCGGCTTGCGTTATCTCAAATCGGTCAGTAGGATGTATTGGTTGAGTGTAGAGAGTTAGGGACAGTGAAAAGTTCGAATTTTGATGATATTCTGATGCATCCTCACAGTCTCTTCTTGATCAGTTTGTCTTCCTTTTTCTACAGTCTTCTTGTATCAGTAGGGCTGCAGATATTTTTATATTTCTTTTTACTATTTCTGAAATATCAAGTGTTATCGATTGATCGATGCAGCCTCTTTGTCCGGGAACAATACTGTAGATTCCTTATATATTTCTTTTGATGTAATTGGTCCGACTAAGAGATTTTTAAGAAGTAACCACTCATGTAATTGGATGTGTACTTGTCAAATGGAAATTAAAAAGAAAATTATTTCACTTACTTATGGTCTGCTGTTTCTGTTTGAATTTCTTCCGGTAACATTTGTATTTGGTTGTATGATGTTGTTGCCTGAGTGTTCATGCGATTGACCCGTTTGTGTGAATGACTTGGAGAGCTATGTTAACACTGGCTTGATCGGTAGGAGGAAACATGAGTTCGGTCGTGGAGATAAATCCCCTTGGTAGGACTAGGCGTCGAAGGCTAGCTCAGGGAGATAGATCATTTCGTTTGAACAGGGTGGCATAGACCCAAATCATTCGAACAGGGTGGCATAGGCCCATTCAGAGAGATAGATCCATTTTTTCAAATAAGGTGATATAAACTTATTCGGGGAGATAGATCCTTTCATTCATATAGGGCGACATAAGTCTATTTGGGGAAATATATCCCTTCGTTCGGATAGGACAACATTGACCCATTTGGGAAGATAAATCTCTTCATTCAGATAGGGCGGCATAGACCTATTCAGAAAGATAGATCCCTTCATTGGGACAGGGCGACGTAGGCCCGTTCGGGAAAAATGATCCCTTCGTTTGGACAGGGCGGCGTAGACCCATTCGGGGAAATGGATCCCTTCATTTGGACAGGGTGACGTAGGCCCGTTCGGGGAAATGGATCCCTTCGTTTGGACAGGGCGGAGTAGACCCGTTCGAGGAAATGGATCCCTTCATTTGGATAGGGCGGCGTAGGCCCGTTCGGGGAGATGGATCCCTTCGTTTGGATAGGGCGTGTAGGCCCATTCAGGGAGATGGATCCCTTCGTTTGGACAGGACGGCATAGGCCCGTTCGGGGAAATGGATCCCTTCTTTTGGACAGGGCAACGTAGGCCCGTTCGGAAAAATGGATCATTTCGTTTGGACAGGGCGGCGTAGACCCGTTAGAGGAAACGGATCCCTTTATTTGGATACGGCGGCGTAGGTCCGTTCGGGGAGATGGATCCCTTCGTTTGGATAGGGCACGTAGGCCCAGTCGGGGAGATGGATCCCTTCGTTTGGACAGGGCGGCGTAGACCCGTTTGGGGAAATGGATCACTTCGTTTGGACAGGGCAACATAGGCCCATTCGAGGAGACAGATCCCTTCGTTTGGACAGGGCGTGTAGGGCATTTGGGGAAATGGATCCCTTTATTTGGACAGGGCAACATAGGCCCGTTCGGCGCAACCCTACTCCTTTATCCGGGTTTGGAACCGGCCGTGGCGGAGTTTTTCAAATAATAATTAGATAAAATGACAAAATAAATTACTAATAATATTAATATTAACAAATAAATAATAAGTAACTAATAATGATAATAATGAACAAGTAACTAGAGATTGTACCCACTAATGCACATAAAATAGAGAAAAATGACAAGTAATAACAGATAAATAAATAAAATGAACATGAAACCAGTTTTCGGGGTGGAAGATGGTAGCCGGAGTTGCAGATAAGTATTTGTTGTCTCCCAACACATGGGTAGAGGGGCGATGAGAGAATGATGAGAGAAAGTCTAGCCGGGACAGAGTGAGAGGAAGTGGGAGATATCGAGAGAGATCTGAGGGCAAGAGAATGAGGTAGACAAGGTAAGCGCGACTTACCCCGTTGGAGTTGAAGAGAGACCAGAATCAACAAGGCAATAGGAGAGTGAGGATGATGCGGAGAGATCTAGGCAAAGATCGAAGAGTACAGGGGAACAGATCCGGCTTTTTCTAGATCTGGTCTGGGTATTTGGGTGCGTCGACCTTCGGTGACTCTGGGTATTTGGGGAGGTTTGAGCTTTCGGAGGTCAGATCTACCTTTTCCGACGATATCTGCTCTAGAGGCAGCTATCGCGGGAGATTTATGGCGATGAGGAGGAGTTTTAGGGCCTTAGGGAGCAGATCTGGGCAAAGATCGAAGAGGTAGATATGCAGGGTCCGAGACAAAGTTCGTTGTGGGAGATGTAGAGAGAGAATAATACTGATCTGGGTTCTTGAGAGGGTATACACAGCTATGTGGAGAGAGAGAGGAAGCGAGAAGGTGGGAGAGCGAAAGATCGCGAAAGAGGCGAGCACGTACCTGATCGTACTTACCTGTGCTCGTACTTGTCGGTTACCGATGGTGCTTGATGGCTGAGAGCTGTGGCAGAGTGGATCAACGATGGAGAGAGAGAGAGAGAGAGCGCTATGAAAAAAAATACAAGATATAATTTTTATATAATGACAATACATATAATATATATAAGTATGATAGTATTGACAAATTCAATATTAATTTTTATTATTATTATTTTATTTATTATTATTATTATTTTTAACTAATCATTCACATAGAACCAAAGCTTAGAACATCATAACTAAGCTCCCAAATGTATACAAACACTATTTCCATTCTTTATATCCCAAACCAACTACTAAACTAATACAACTTATTACCTTACTTAATACATCTATAATAACTATAAAACAATAATTCTTAACATTTTTAGTCTAATTCTACTTCAATTACATAAAGACATAAGGATTCATTCTAAAAATTCTTGACTGCAAAACTTTAAATCTGCGCAGTCTTGAAAAATAAGCTGTAACTTACACTATAGATATCCAAATCACTTGATTCTTATCCAGAATTAAAGATAAGACATAGATTTACAAATTTTATAACTGGAGCTCAGGTTGATTTAGACCAGAAGACACCTCAAAATTTAAATCAATTTCACTGCAAAATATCTAAATCTGAAAAATCACTAAAATTCTAATTCTCTTTAGAATTTAATGAATCATATCTCATTTTAAAGCTATGGAAGTTTAGTTTCATATGCAGAAGACCTCACTTAATTTGCATTTGTGCAGAAAAAGTTATTAAAGAAAGACTACAGTCTGGTTAGTTTGCCCTGTTTTGCAGAAATTTACAATTTCAATGTTTACATCAAATCTTTCCTTCCTCTTTCAATTTCAGACCACCAACCTCATGTTCAACACATTTTCATTACTTCTTGCACTCAAAATTTGGCACACATGACTTGCATTTAAATATCAACAAATGCATATATTAACTCATCACCATAGTGTCAAAATTTTGTACATAAGGATTACACTTAAACTCTAAGTTTTCAGCATACTAAGAACATGGTTTGTACTACAATTCCATGGCCAAACAAGTGCTGAATTTCTGCACACTACTTAGCTTCAAGAAGGGTAAATTTCAGCACACAAAACACCTTGTCACACTCCCATTTTCGGCCACACAAGATGCAGAATTTTTCTGCACAACATGTTTATAGTTTCTTGTCTCCCATTGTAACAAAATCAAGGCTTTACTAATCTTCCATCCACTCAAAAATTTTTGCACAACCTCCTTGCATTTGGTCACTTGATTTTGTACCCTAATCTAAGTTAAAAACATCATATTAAGACGCCAACACAAGATTCTCAAGTCTACACCCAAGTGTAGAATCTTTTCTTCCCTTTTTCTCCTAGCTTGGGCCATGGTTGGTTCATATAGTTAGACTTCTCCTTTTATCCCCAAATTAAGATATGTTATAGTACAAGATGAGAGGAGACTTCCTTACCTAGAGCAGTCCGGTCAAAGCCTTGAAGAGCAGAATTTTCTTCATCCCTTGGAGCCTTCGATCACTTTAGATCCACCTAGCTAGGGTTCTTCTTTCCTTTTAATTTTTTGATATGTTGAACTAGGGTTTGGGAGGAGTAAAACCATGTAAAAATTTTGAGTGGTTGTTTGGATGAATCAAGTCTCTTCTTCAATGGTAGGTCACGGCCATGAAGGAAGGAAGAAGATGAAGAGTCTCTCCTCTTGGCTTGCACACACACGGTTTTTTGAAGAATGAAAGGATAAGTGTTTAGCTTTAAGTTTAATTACTTGCTCCCTTAATCCCATCCATCCAATTTTTTTTTTTAGATCCATTCCTAGCCCTTGGATTATTTGGATCCAAACCATGGTTTGTTCTCTTCCCAACACTAAACCATGGTTTAGCCTTCCTTTTTCCCACTCTTTCTCTCTTCCTCTCTCCCTCTCTTACGTTTCTTCTCTCTCTCTCACCCACTCACTTACTCATGTTATTAATAAAATTTTTTATCCCCACAATTTATATTTTCATTAAATGTGTGTGGGTCCCACTATTTTGATCTAAGAGCCCAAATTAATTCTCCTCTCTTCAAATAAATCTCCACCCTTAGATCAATTCCCCAAAAGTCAATAATTTCAACTCCCCTTAATTAATCCCAAATTTGAAGAAGTCAATTTGGACTTTTCTTCCTTTCTTGACCATTGATTTGTTCATCATCAAATCCTCACCATTGACTCAATTTACTATTAAATTTCATTTTCTTTTTACTTTTTAAATTCAATAAATAAGTTTTTATTACTACCCAATTAATTTAACTTGACCATTCATTTTCCTTTCTCCTATTTTTCTTAGAAATTTCAAATCACTTAACTTAGAAAATTTATTTTTGATTCTGAAAATTCTCTGAATTTCTCAGTAGACTCAAAACCTCGTATTGGGTCTAATTAAATTGATCCCGCATCAAAACGTGGGTGTTTAGCCTTGCCGTACAGCTTTCATCCTTAATTAGGGTTTCTGAGTGACTTTTTCACAAATCCCTGATTTATCTCTACAAAGTGATATTTATCTATATTTGAGGTTCTCATAAACTTCTAAGGCCATTCTGATTATTATTTGACCCTTAGTGGTCGTTTTGAAAATTTTTAATCTCCGGCGATTTTAGCCGAGATTTTCGGAAACGAATTTAATGGAAAAATTTTTGAATGAGTTTTCGATAATGAAACTGAGGAATATCATATATATTTCATGAATAGTTACACAATAGTACGGACACTGTATTGTTGGTGTTATATGAGCTCCCATGTTGCCTACGATTCGAAGTCCTGTCAACAAGGCTTCATACTCTACGTGGTTGTTGGTGGCTTTAAAGTCAAAACGATAAATATATTTTTCTTTGAAGTTGTTCAGGCCCATCAATATAAACTCGATGCCATTACCCAAAAAGTTTAAGGATCCGTCGATGTGTATTGTCTAGTATGGCAATGACCATTCGTTAGGGTTATCAATGGACTCCTGTTTAGTTGCGAGCAGGAGGGTGCATTCAAGAATGAAGTCGGCCAAAATTTGGCCTTTGATTATAGGTCGAGGTTGATACTAGATGTCAAATTCGTCCAATTCAATGCTCCATTTGACAAAACAGCCAGAGGTATCTCTATTCTAGAGGATTTGCTTTAGCGGCTAATCAACAAGCACCACAATGGTATTAGCCTGGAAGTAGGTCGAAGGTGCTTAGTTGAGACGACTAAGGTGTATGCTATCTTCTCGATCGATCGGTAAGTGGCTTCAGACTCTTTGAGTATCCGACTGATGTAGTAAATTGGCTTTTAAGCAGTTGAGTCCTATCTCACAAGGATAGAGCTAAGCGCTCAATCAAAAATAGAAAAGTATAGATAAAGTTTGTCACTAGGAATCGGATGGGAGAGCAGCGGGAAGTTATGAGGTACTCTTTGAGTCGTTCAAAATCCGTTTGGCATTTAAGTGTCCATACGAACCGTTGGGAGCTCTTCAGAGTGTCGAAGATAGGTTTATACTTTTCTTCGACTTTCAACATGAATCGACTTTGAGTCGATATCCAACCAATGAAGCGTTATACCTTTTTCAGTGTCTGAGGTGGTGACATGTTTAGAATGGCTTGTATCTTCTCGAGATTAGCCTCGAACCCATGATTGGTGATCATAAAAATCAGGAACTTAACGTGATACCAAATGTGCACTTAACTGGATTCAATCATATGCTATAGCGTTCAAGTGTTTAAAAGGTTTCTTCGAGATTGGCAATATGAGTCTCAGTATCTGCGCTTTTGACAAGCATGTTATCTACTTATGCTTCTACATTTCAGTCGAGTTGATTCTTAAAGATTTCATTAACTAACCATTGGAAGGTTGCTCATTCGTTCTTTAGCCCGAAAGGCATGATTTGGTAACAGTATGTACCGAACTCAGTGATAAAGCTTATCTTCTCTTCGTCTTCCTGGAATAGGCATCCATGAAACTTAAAAGCTGGTGGCCTAAAGAACAATCTACCAATTTGTCGATGTTTGGAAGAGGATAACTATCTTTCGGGTACGCTTTGTTGAAATCAGTGAAATCTACACATATCCTCCATTTTCCATTACTGTCTTCACTAGAACCACATTGGCTAGCCATTCGGGATACTTAACTTCACGGATGAATCCGGTAGTCAGTAACTTTTGGATCTCTTCTTGGATGGCACATTGTGTTTATGGGCGAACACCCTCTTTTTCTACTTGACTAGTTTGTAACTGGAGTTTACGGTTAACTTATGAACAATCACTGAAGGATCAATGTCGGGCATGTCCTCAAGGGACTAAGTGAAAACTTTGCAGTGCCATCACAAACAATCGACAATTGCCTCTCGTAAGGACGTAGACATGCCATCTTCAATTCGGACAGTTTGAGTAAGATCATCAGTTAGAGGGATCTCGATCATCTTTTCTTCAGACTCTGGTCTATTTGTTGGTTCGACGTTGTTCCTGAGTTCTAGGGTATCAATTGGAAAATTCATTTACCTATCTCCGTTTGTGAAGAGGACGTAGGGACCGGGGTCACAATGAATAGCAACAACCCCTTCCAATATTCTAAACTTCACATTCATGTGTTTAGTGCTGGGTAGTACTTTCAACTCATCTAAACTCGGTCGGTCAAGGATAGCATTGTACGTTGATAATAGTTTCACACATGGAAGGTGACTTTAATGGATTCATGGTTAGGAAGAGTCCCTAAAGTCACAGTGAGGGGGTTGATTCCCTTGGATAAATGCAATCGTCAGATAATCCCTTGAGAGATCCAGTTGGGGGCTGAAGGTGTGAAGAGTTGAGTTCCATTCGCTGAAAGGCATCCCAGGTGATGAGGTCACAGTCTGCGCCCTAGTTGACAAGGACTCTTTTGACTATGTAAGACCCCATTATGATACTGATAACTAAAGGATCGTTACGACTAGGATCGATTTTGATTAGATCATTGTCATCAAATCCGATAATTGGTATTTTTCTCTTGACTGTAGTCATGTTTTGCTCAGTGACAAAAGGTTAGTGAGAAAGATTGGTTATTAGTCTGTTTCCCATAGACTGTACTAATTTGTTGAAGATGGATCTTGTTGGCGTGGGACACTTCAACGCTCAAATCAGAAAGAGTGATTTTCGAGTGGAATTAGAATAGATTGAGAGAGGAAGAGTGAATCTCCCTGTGACTTGTGTACCGAGTGTTGAGTTAAGGGAATTTACCTAGCCTTCCGAGTATCGAAGACTTTTATATGAGAGATAGTGAGAGCTATGTGTATTCGGGATGTTACAACCCTAGTTTTCTTATGAGAATGTCCAAAAATTTCAGAGTTTAACCGTCTGAGATTTGAAAATCGCTATCATTTAGGAAGTTTAGTTATATTGAGAGATTTTTTTCTTTATCGATTATATTCGTGAAAATTTTTTTCCTTATCTAGAAGATATGTTTCGTACTAAGATAGGAAACCAAATCAAGATGAGAGTCGATTGAAGATTACCATTGAATGATATGAGAACAAGAGATCAGTTTCCTTAAGTGACCGTTAATCATCGGTTGAATGAAAGGAGGTGACCATTAGATCTTGCCGAATGTGAATCGGTCGATCTGTCCTAATCGGTCAATTAATCTGCCTGTTGTTCAATTTATGAACTGAACTCCTTGTGACTATAAGTATTAGGTCGGGTCTTCGGACACCCATATACTGCACCGATTGTTGTTTGATTTATGTCTCAGTAGGTATTAATGCTCGAGAGGATGTGAATGACAAAATCTCTTCAATTAGAAATGACCTTAGAGTAAGGATTAATTAAAATTTTAACACATTAAATTAATATCATATATTAAATTTTAAATTATATTTTATATTAACATATTTTAATTTTTTTTAACTACATTTGAAAAGTACTTTGACCGATATAGTATAGCAGAAAAATTCTAAAACTATATTAATTTGAACCGTCACATAAAATTTAATCCATTAAATTGTTGATCTATTTCGTCATCTAACATTACTCTTATAGAAAAGGTATTTTGCTCGTGTAATTTCATCTCCATTTGTTTTGTAAGAAGGAAAATATTTCTTCAATCATATATTATTGTGATCGACATACCTGAGACTATGAATCAAACCGAAATCAAATCAAAACGAGATGGTTACAGTTTGATAGAAAAAAGTTGAAATCAGATCCAAGATTTTGGCTTCGATTCTAAAACCAGACGGCTATGATTCGATTATGGTTTTAGAGCCAAACGATTTTAATTTGGGTTTGATTTCAATTCGGTTCAAACATTAGAAATAGAGAAAAAGGATTTAGGAGAACTAACTATCTAAAATGAGCCCCACAGTATTCGGACCGCATTAGTCAAATGAAACCCAAATATCGGTTAGTAAAAACCAAAAAATAAAAATTCGGTTCTAAATTTTTTTGGATTTTTTCTTCATGGTTTTTCATGGTTCTCACAATCTTTTATGGTTTTTTATGGTTCATTTAATGTTCCGATTTCATGCCTTTTTAAAAGTTCTTGTATAGGTTATGATTATAGTTTCAAAAATCAGGAATCATAATTATACTAATAGATTTTAGTTCCAAAACCATTTTCATAATTTTGTTTGGATTTTATAAGGTTTGATTTTGATTCAAAATTCTTGGACATGATTACTCATTCGAACGAAATAATTCGACACTTTTACCTTGAGAGATATGGAAATGTCTAGTTACTTTAGTATAGTTCATGTCCATCGTGGAAATTTCATTATAACAAATTAGTCATGTATTGTCTCTAGAATATTACTTCCAATGAAATTATCTTAGAAGTTTTTTGGCTAATAGTTCTTAATCTAAAAAATCTTTTACGTGAAAGAAGAAGAAAATTTTAGATGAAAAAAATCAATATATGAAATCTAATATTTTCTTCTAAATGATTCATTATATTCGTCAAACTAATTTCATAAGCACCATTCACGTTGCAATCTAACAAATGTTCAAATCTGTTCTAATTTCTCAAAAGATATGAAATGATCAAGTTAACATAAATTATTTCAAATACAAAATAGAATTTACTTATGCCGGATATTTTTTTTTTGTATATATAATGAAACTTGAACCTGAATCTATTACAATGAGGGACGAGAATGTACGACTCATTGGCATTTTGCCGGATATATAACTCTATAATTAAGATTGTTTATCATATTCAAACACAATAAATGCGACAATCGATATGTTTATTAAGAATTTTTATTTTTATTAAGGCATTCATGAAAGAGCAATAATTACTTAAATTCTTGAAAGTCAATGCATGTGGTTTTTTTTTTTTTTTTGGTAATTAAAACCACAAAACTTTCTTTGAATTTTATACTTACTTTCAAATATCCCTATAAAACTTTAATTACAATCAACTTCTAAATTTTTAAAATAACGTTCATCTCTCTTGTTGACAACATTAATTTTTTGATTCATTTGCTAACTTTTTGTCATGTTTTGCCTTCGTAATCTATCCCCCCATTTTGCCCTCGATGTTTATCTTTAGGGAAGGTAGAGACACAGAAACAAAATGTGAGAGAGAGAGAGAGAGAGAGATCTAACAATGGAGGGGAGGCGTATGAAATGGCAACATTACCATCCATTGGGATTAGATCCTAATTTTTCACTATTTTTATTATTTTGTATATCTAAAATACCTTTTATTAATTTCTCTCTATTAAAATAATATTTGATATAATTATTCAAGTGAATAAATAATTTTATATATTATTTGTATATGTATAATATTCAATGGTTCGATTTGTGTAACTTATATATGCAATCAAATTGATGATATATACAAAAGATATAAGTTATAGGTAAATTAATCAAAAGTAAATAATTCATAATTGATTAATGAAAGCGGATACATCATCATGTATAAACTATAACTTACGAGTTTTTTGATTGTCAGAAATAATTTGTCTTGTCCATTTAATACGGTTTTAGTTTAGATAGAGTTCAAACTTGATAGAAGTTGGTATAGGTAGTTAGCACTGAAACATGACTTATAGAGTAATTTTCTAAAGTTTGCTATGAATAGGAATTGCTACTTAATAATTGTATTTAGTTTATGTGCTCTCAGCTTTGAATGTATAAGGATGAACCTGTAAAATAAGGCTTATGTATTTTGATATACTATGAATAAAATTTTTTATGAGTCAAGAGTTTCATGTATTATGTATGCGGTTTTGATTAGTTGAGACATATTTATACAATAGGGAATCTATGCTGATTGTATTGAAAATTGCCCTCTTTAGTCATCTTGGTTGGCTTTTCGTAAAATTGGGTCAATAATATCATATATTCTTAAAATTCGTCAAGCTATACCGGTTAATGAAAGACAAATTGAACAATCATAATATACTCTATTTTGAACACGAGATTCAAAATATTAAATAATTGATAAGGTGAAAATACATTTTTTTAAAATTATTTTACATGACCTCAATTACGGTTGTTACATAGTGGGATAATATACAAAAATACATACAAATTAAGGATCAAGTAATAAATATTTTATTTATTGATTTTTGTAAATAATATGATATTTATTTTAGAATGTAAATTTAGTTATATAGTGCAATTAATTGTAGTTGAAAGAATTTTAATGCAATTATTGGATTAGTGAATTACATTGTAATTATCTTGGAGTCAAAGTAAATATGTATTAGCCCTTCTCTATCCCAAAATCTTAATTGGTATTTTTTACTTGTTTCTTTGAGATTATATTAGTGTTAGGATAATTAGGAATGAAGAATAATATAGAGAGAGTAGCTACCAATTTGTAATTTTAGAAAAAAAATATAGCCGATTTAAAATTTTCAAAAAAGTATTTATCCTAAATTTTAATTGTGAAATTATTTATCATATTTTCTAAATTTGAAATTATTTTCTCTTATTTTATAATTTCACGATTTTGGATAGAAATTTTCCTTTGTTATTTTGAAATTGATAAGCCTTAAGTAATTAATTAGTTATAAATAATTCTTTATTTACTTTTAATTTCTCTCTAGGATATTTAAAGAGGAATTCTATTCTTTATTAGTATCTCTCTACTTAGAAAATGAATACATAGAACTTACATGCAATACACGAGAATTTGAGTTTAGGGTTTAGTGAAGAAAATTTACATTTGAAATTTTTAGATTGCAAGTTTGTGGACAGGAGAAAAATTTATCGTAGACTTGGAGATAGACATATCTCATTGGAAAAACAAACTCAATCAAATCATAGAAGCAATAATCTCTTTCTACGTTGCGATTTCCTAATAATATCATATTTTAATGCACTACTTTTTATTAGTATTAATTCTTTAGCTACTATTTTTGATTTTGTGGGTGAAATAGAAATAACCTCTATCTCACATCCAATAAGTGGTGTTAAAGAACGACATTTTTTTGGATTAAAATATACTTTTCCTTACTTGATAAAAACAAAATATATATTTATTTTGTTTTATTATTTAATTCTAAAAAATAAAAAAACAAATAAAATTTGCTTGAACTATTGTAAATTTGAACCAATTCAAACCTACATGCTTAAGAGAACTCAACCCTCTTAAAAGTGATAGTGGTTGCAGCTAAATCGGAAGTGATAGCTTCTATTGCATCCACCACAACGAATTTTTGTTGCAGTAGAGGTAGTAATCATGAACCAAGGTTTAGATTGCGGAAGCAGTCACATCTTAGATGGCAGAAGTTGGCAGCGACTACAACCAAACTTGGCAGATTGCACTCGATAGACCACCGTGGGTAACAGGGAACGACAATACCATGATTGAGGCTACTGTGGTGGCTTTTTGCCATAATGGTTGCCTCAATCAAGACACTAAGGACTTTTCGTAAATAGAGAGGCTTGCTTATTTGATATTCGATGACTAACGGAGACACGACTATGATTAATAGTATGGCTTTTTACCTTTATTGTTTTTCCTTATTATGTCTAACTAGATTTCTTATTCTTAAAACTCAATAGATTATATTTTTTTATTAATAGTATAGTTTGATTTATTTCTTTCCCTTAAATTTTTATTGACATAATTATTGTTTGATAATATCTTATTGTTAAACTTAATATTTCATACGTATAGGGCCTACGTCTCGATGATTTGAGATTATATGCATGAGATTGAGAGAAAATTACATGAAATCAGACCAATACAATAAAATCCAAATATGGTTATGAGATTGATAGATGATTAATTCTATGTGTTGGGATTTTAGGAAAAAATCCAAGATTATATATATTCTATAGTTTTTAATGTAGTTCAGTCTAATCAAGATTACATGACTATTGGATTTTGATTAGTCGAATTAGGGTTTAATTAAATGACCAATATGTGAATCTAATTTAGAAAAATCTGTCACCATCAAGAATGATTTTTTAGTTAATAAATTTTAAGAGATTTGAAAGATTCGACCTCATGAAAAAGAATAAAAACAGATAAAATCGATATTCTAGACTTTTATAAAATTAAGGTTTTTATTTATCACTGTTTCTGCAGTTTGATATTTTCGTTATTTTAATATTTTTGCAATCTTAATTTGTTTTGTCTAACTTAGATAGGGCAATTTATAATTGATAATACAAAATATTCTCATGAGAGCGAAACTTATTTCGCACTATATACAATACTCATCTAGCGTATATTTATCTAAAATCGTGATACACCAAAACCACGTAACACTCATAATCAAAAGGAACTACTAAATCCTAAAAATAGCTTCGTAGACCCCACCTTATGCACACAATGGTGTGATCCTTGGCCCTCAAGTTACACTAATCTAGTGGTTGACCAAATTCATGGTCAACCAAATTACCAAGGCTAGCACAATCAATCTACATCTTAAGCATGAGTTATCCTAAATTATTAATAATATATATATATATATCAATGATACCTCGTGCTTGTTTAAATTACAGTTCAAGTTCATGAAGAACATGTTTTACATTTAGATAACATCTATGCTAGAAAGACAAGCTCAAATAACCCAAAATAAAGAACACATAGTAAATTTTCTTATGTATTAAGGAAAGAAAGCACAACCTTAGACCAATAGAAAAATCATAAAATATGCATAAAATAATATTAAAAAGTAAAGATAACATTTAGAATTATTATCTCACTTTAGTGATCCTATAATCCAAATTTTAGGTAATTAATCCCATGGAGTCAAAGTCCTATGGTAAGTAGGACTGGCAATTGGGCTGAGCTAGCTTGAATTCGGTCCGTTTTGAAGGGTCGAACTTTGCTCATTTTAGGCCAGTTCTAAGCTTGGGTCTATTATTTAGATCCAATTTAATTATGGGCCGAGCCTAAACAATGGTGGGCTCAGCCTATTTAATTGGTCTAAATATCTCGTCAATTAATTAATGGCTTCTAAATTTATATTGAGAGAGAGAGAGAAGAGAGAGAGAGCACATTGGTAATGGGGTTTAAATGTCCTGTAAAGGCCACTGTTAATTAATTAATGGGGCCTTAAATTTATATTTCCCAGGAGAGAGGGGGAGAGAGGGAGAGGGAGAGAGAGCAGTGGTGATGGAGTCAAGGCAAAGGCAATCCAAACATCACACGTTATCCTGCAAATGTCTCTCATTTTCTCCTCGGGGGTTTTTTATCATCTGTGACAATGGGAAAAGGAACAAGAAGCTTTGGAAAGAGGATTCTTTGTTGCCTACGACAATGGGAAAAGGAATAGGAAGCTTTGGAAAGAGGAGGAACAAGACACACACTGTGTGTGAGATGCGGACAAAGGAGCTTTCATCTTCTGAAGAGCCATTGTGGTGCTTGTGGCTACCCTTCCAATCACATCCGCAAATATAATTGGAGTGTGAAGGCAATCAGAAGAGAGACCACCATGACTGGGCACATGAGGTATCTCCGTCATGTCCCCATTAGATTCAAGAGCAATTTCATGGAAGGTACTAAAGCAACTCCAAGGAAGAAGGGAGTTACAGTATCTACTTAAGTAAGCTTCTTGAAGATGTGTTTCATTCTCTCTCTCTCTCTCTTTGAGTTTTTTAGGCTTTAATGTTTGAGCTTGAGTTTGGCCCGAAATGGGATCGAGACCCTTTTAATTTTTTGAGCTGAGTTTGAGCCTTGATTCTTCGAGTTTTTTCGAGCCGAGCTTGGATTATGGCCCATAAAATTTTAAACGGGCCGAGCCCAAGTTTTGCAAAACCCTACTCAGAAAGCTAGATTGTCAGCCCTAATGGTAAGTCTATAAGGATCAACATCAATGGTCCAACATAGCTCAACCCAAGTAACCCAATGAGCCAAAAGGATCAAAATAGTTTAAAGGATGAGTTAAAATAGAATGGATCATAACTTAAAATAGGATATAAGGTCAAAACAAGCCAGCTTGACCTTGTGTTTAGTGTGACAATCCAATCCAAATAGCTATTGCTCGATACACTATAGTATAGCTCACCAACTCAACATTAAACACAGGTCAAGATTGAAATGAAAAAAATGGAAGAAAAATGATGTTTATTTGCCGATCCATGGCAGTTGTGACGGACTTGAGGACTCATACAAAAATCCTAATTTTAACTTATAATCTAAATTTAATGTGATTAAAGGAAAAGAAAGTTAGATCGAAGCTTAAAAGTCATGGGTCAAAGCTAATAAAGGGCACTTGATTTGAACGACAATGAATGGTGATGAATTTGTGGTTTTCACCTAAGAAATTTACGTCCAAACTATTTTGACCTAGCTTTACCAAAGGTTTCACAAGGAACGATGTTTGAAGATGGGTTTAAAGAAAATTGAAGGAGTTCTTCCAGCAAAATCGATAAAGACGATGATTCAATGTCAATAACATTTATTAGGGGTGTAAGTAATAAAGAAAAATCGACATGCGGCGGAAAAAAAAGAGGCCGTAGATAAAGACAATGTGAGAGTAAAAGAGAGAAGATAAAGAGATCATGAATTAAGAGAGAAAAATGGAGAAAAAGAATTTATAAAGTGATCGAATTGATCAAACAAATGAAATTTGACTGTTTTAATAGATGATCAAGATTTACCAATGTTGGATAGTTGAAATTGATTAATTTTAAACAATTGAGCTCAAGTGATAAGTATTTTTAAAATAAACAATCGAGAATAATAAAATTATTAAGAATAAGCGGTCAATAACATTAGAGGAAATCTAATATTTTGGATTAAATCTAATTTAAAAACTAAGATTAAAGAAGAAATTAACTTATCACCCAAAATCAACTCTCAAGAAATACAAGAAAATTTTACTAACTCTAATTCCATGCTTCCAATAATAGAAATTTTGGCCTTATAAATAAAGTTTAAGATAAAAAAAATCTTAAACTCATGAAACACAACTCAAAGGCCTAAACACAGACTTTTAACCAAAAATAAATAGAAAAACATGTAATAAAATGAACAAAAAGTATTTAATATAAAGTAAGAAACATAAAATATTACTTTATCATTAAACCGGTGATCCTGTTCTCATGATTTAAAATATGTTTTATTTTATAAATTTTCTCTACCGTGGTTAGTGCGTATGGTTAATTGATGTCATACAAAAACATTTTTCTATATCTAAACATGAATACGAAATTAATTATGAAAGGGCAGTCAAAATGGAAATCAGAAATTCTTTCCGTCGAGAACTAAAATTATTTTTTATCTAGCGTCTATAATCTAAATTTCGGTGACGAAAATTGAAAATTCCAGCAGATCATGATGGAAACAGTTGATGAAATGTCCCATATGTCCTCCCTTTCCCTCGTCTGGTAAACCCGGGAGGAGCTCACGGACAGACGGTGCTACCAAGCATTTCATCTCTCTATCTCTCTCTCTCTCTCTCTCTCTCTCTCTCTCTCCCCCCCCCTCCTCCTTCCAATTATCGCAATATCTGCCATGGCCTCGAATGGAGCATCACTGGTCTCTCTCTCTCTCTCTCATCAATTTGTAAATTAGGGCTTTGACTATTATAATCTTTCTTTTTCTCTCCCCTTTGGCCAGGAAATTTTCAATTAGAGATGTGCCAAAACTAGGATGACTACAGAGTTTAATTTGCTGACTGTTGTTGTTGATTGTGGCAGAGAAGTGGAGATACAGAAACCAGCTTGGAGAAGATCAAGCGACAGTTGACTTCTGCTTCCGGTCGCAAGATATTACAGGGTCCTCTCCTCAAACGATCCGAAACTGTATGTAACTATTTTACTTATACCGATTTCCCTGATCAATGCCTTAGAAAATATTCAGAATTCAGTAATCTTATGGTGTGGGAAACATGAACTCGGGTTTGATATGATTGATGAACAGGGTTTCTTCTAGGGCATGACGTTGTTGTCAGTCAATTATATGATCAGTATCACAGATTTAAGCATCTGAGAATTTCTATGGGCAACTCCCAATTGGCTTATAAACGTTGTGTTGTGTCTACACTCTGAGTTGCAAGTGTTATAGGTCTTCGCTATTGTGGTAGATTTTCTATGGAGTATCATGTTGTAGATTTTGTATAGAGTATCATGGAGTCCATATGACTAGGTTGAGATAATGTTTTCATTTTTTTTTTCATTTTATATCGTTTACCTTTTTCATTAAATTTTCAAATTTGTGATGCTATTGTTTCAATGCTTCGTTTGAGCCTGAAAAATCTGTATTCATACTCTTGTAATGAGAAGATATTGTGACTCATTCAGCTTTACTTGATTTTGACATTGTAATTCTATCCCATAAATTTACTTTTTACCCCAAACTGTATTTGAATAGCTGAGAAAATGGAACGAGAGGTGGATGATCTTAGACCCAACAACAGGAAAAATGGAATACAAGTATGTCTACATGGATCGATCTCTCTTTTCGATTGCTCTTTTCTCACTCCTTTTATTCATAAATTTGTGATTCTGTTGCCTTCTTGCTTCAGGATCAGGAGAAATGAACCAGCAGTTAAAGGAACGATCATTTTTGACGCACATAGTACAATAACAATGTCTCCTTTCAATTTCCAGTAGGTGCAATGTTCTTGATAAATTTCTGTGCTCTTTAGCAACTACTTTCCTTTTTCCTTATTTATTTGTGCTTTGCTTCAGTGGATTACCCAAGTATGAAGGCTGCTGTTTTTGTATCCAAACTAGTTTGCCCACTCTCACTTTAGTCCTCTACTGATGCACAGTTATGATTTATATGGTATCGTTGGTATGGTACTTGGTTGCAAATTCTTAACAGTAACTTTCAGATATAGGAACCCCACAGAAGAAAGACTATTTCCTTTGTGCAGAAACTCCTGGTGCCGCTAGAGCTTGGGTGTCGACTCTACAGTATGTTTACTCAAAACTTTCTTAATATGCTGTATTTAGTGCTTTCAATTTATAAATTTCTGCAGTGAAGCGTTTTTTTTTTTTTTGGTTTCTTCTCTCTTTTATATGATCTTGTCCCTTCATGTCTCATGGATGGTTATTTGATTCAAGTTGTCTTTTTCTTAGCCTGGTTCTCTCCATTTATGTGATCTCATAGTTTAACCTCATCAGTTTTAAGCAGGAGAGGATTATAGATCCATATTACAGTATCCAAGTCTTGTGATGCTTTGTAACTTATGAATTTAATACAGTAATTCGTTTTGCTTTTGTGAATGATCCAAACGTATGTGTGTCTCCCTTGCTCCACAGGTGATGAATTTTGCCCTTGATATGATTTACAGTTTCAAAAAAGGATTTACATATGAATTCCTCTGGGGCGGTTCTCATCCTCTCCTTCTGTTCTTCACCATGTATTTATATATAAGGCAGCTACCGGCCTATTGGGCTTCTTTCATCTCTAACTATGAGTTATTTGCAGCTGTAATTTGAGCTGTTGAACGTGTGAGAAATGTCATGTTGATGTGTGTGTGTGTGTATATTTATATTAATTAGATTAAATGCAATCTTCATACATGGTATTGTTTCCTTTTGTCTCTAAAGTGCCCCTAAAACACATGCTAGCGAGCAAATTTTTAAAGCAGTATTCCTATCTATTATTTTGGAAATTTATGTCTTCCATTTTCTGGGACATAATTTCAACAGTTAGGTACAAAAGGACCGTGAGGTTCCAATTTTCAATACAGATAAATTTGAATCATTTAGGGCTTGGATCTTTAGCCTATTCAACTTTTTATATTGGTAGTTAGAGCTTGGGATTTATTTCTTCTTGTATTTTCAAAATATGAGCGTCGGACATTATGATTAGTCCTATTAGACAGCATGAAGAATGGATTTGTCATTTTGATGTACATGGTTTTGTTCTATTTGATATTCATTATAATATTTGAAAATTGGATCATATCATATTGATTATGAAATATTTGAACTTTGATTCATACTAAATATTCAAATCTTGAAATCATAGTCCAAGAATTTTAGAATTATGCTCTTAATAACCTGGGTCTTACTATTTTTAATGTGTTATAGATTGAAGTTTCAAACTGTTAAATTATGCAATAGTTGCATCTTCAATGTATAGGGCTTCATGTGGTTTAGGAATTACTGCTTTTTTTATCTACCCATTAGTTCACCTTACACTTGTTAACTTTCATGTTATGGGTATGTTGAGGTTTTAATTTGTATCAAGTGTCTTTTTATGCATGAAATTGGCCAGAAAGGATCTAGACTTTTGATAGTTTTAGGACGCATTAGAAAGTTAATGTTGTGAAGTTTTATATGATCATTTATTTGGAGACCTATTCCCATGATTGTAGCTGAGCAGTATGGGTTAGTAATAATATAGCATTGGCTCTTCAAAATTATTTGCCTATATTAATTTCCCAACTTGGATGAATCTCTCCGTCGTTAGTGGCAGTTACATCTGAACATTTCAGAAAACAGCTGCCTTTATCTGAAATTAGTGGAATCTTTTATTTTGAGTGCAAGTAGCATTTTGTGCTATTTATTTCTTTTAATATCTATATACATATACACACACACACACGCGCACACACACATATAGATGTTTTTATCTACTCAGGACAATATAAGAGGATTATATGTAATGTAATAATTCATTAGATGGAGTTTTAATACAGGCATACACAGGACAATATAAAAGGATTATATATAATGTTAATAATTCCTTAGATGGAGTTTTAACACAGGCATTCATAAGAGGCCTTTCCTCTGCTTCAAAAGGTTTCATTTGGACTTTTTATTCACTTTGGGACTGGGGAGGGGTAAAGTAGATGTATGGATACAAAAGGAGAAGTAGGAAGGTAGTCAGGCATCAAAGTGCTTATGCATACTCTTCTCATTTAATGAATGAGGACATGGATTTTATTCCACATATGCTATTGTTTTCTTTGATTCTTACAAATGTTCTTCCATACATTTTTAATTGTTATTATTGTTGGGTGAAATCAAATCATTGATAAGGAGGTTTTCTTTTAATTATTCATTTAACATTTCCTTCAAATTTATTGTACAATCAAGTTATGCACTTCTTATTACAACCTTTTTTGTTACATGTAATTAAGCTTCATGTTACATAGGTGTGGATTAAATTGTAGCTGGGGTTATTGGGGTGGATACTATTTTGAACATTGGGGGGGGGGGAGGGGTTGTCGCCACCTTTTTACTTCCTTGGCTGTTGTGACCACAAATTAACCACCATGATCATCCTTGACTCCTCTTGTCCTCTTCGCAGCCCCATCCAAGCTGGAAAGCTGCTTTTCCTCTCATCAGCTTCATCATCATCGCCCCTAGCCATCTATGTTCTCTTTCTCTGTTTGCTTCAGATCGGTGCCAGATCCAAATTGTAGCTAGGTTGGTGGTGAGCTTTCGACTGATGTCTGTCAAATCCTCCAATGTTTGTCATGGTTTGAGACATGTGGATTATGGATAACTAGTGGGAAGCTCATACATATCACTTGATTTTTCCTGAATCACTCGATACCATACAAAGGAAGATTTGGATATGATGAATAACATGCTTTGTGTCAGGGTTAGAGCAAAGGACTTGATTAGTAGTGAGAAAACTATGAGCAAGCTATGGCTTGTGGATTTAGCAGGTAGTGAGAGGCTTGCAAAAACTGATGCGCAAGAAGCTCAAAATAAAAATAGATCGCTTTCAGCTTTAGGGGATGTGATATATGCTCTTGCAACCAACATTAGCTACATCCCATACAGGAATTCTGAACTCACTCGTTTAGTTCAAGATTCAATTGGGGAGATTCTAAAACTTTGCTATTTGTACAAATTATACCTTCAGAATGGGACTTGGGGGAGACTTTGATTTCATTGAACATTGCTTCTTGAGCTTGAGGAGTTGAGTTGGGTTTTACAAAGAAGCAACTTGAATTATGTTACAGCATGTCATTTCTATACCAATTTTAACAAGCTGTCACGACCCTACTGCAAGAAGTTTTGTCCGAAAAATCGGGAAGTCGCCTATTTAGGAGTAGCTCTTTCGTGTGTTTGGCTATATTTGATTTTTGGTTGTATTTATTATAGGTAATGTTTAGAGGGTTGGGGAAGGCTTTTTGGGAAAAGATATAGTGTAGTCCATGATCTATTGTAATAACGTGTAAACTTAGAAAAACCCCATACGGCTCCTCAAACATTTCAACTATTCCTAATAGAGGGCCAAGTCTTTACATAGTAGTCAAAAGCGCAAAAAAGCGTGCTTAAAGCTCAAGGCGCAGCGAGGCGCAATCCTTGGGCTTTTTTTGCATAAAGCGCAGCGCAGATGAAAAAGCGCAGCTGAAGCGCGCTAAAGCACAAAGCGCAAAAAAGCGACGCTTTTTCATTTTTCTACAAGGTACTTTTGTCTGTTCTCTTCTTCTTCTTCTTCTTCCTCTTCCTTTCTTTCTTTCTTCCTTCCTTCCTTCCTTCCTTCTGGGTTCTTCTTCTTTCTTTCTATCTCTCTTTCTTCTCGGCTCTTCTTTTCTTCTTCTTCTTCTTTTCTTTCTTTCTTTCTTCCTTCCTTCCTTCCTTCTGGGTTCTTCTTCTTCTTTCTCTCTCTCTCTTTCTTCTTCTTCTTCTTCTTCTTCTTCTTCTTCTCTCTCTCTTTCTTTCTTCTCGGTCTTCTACTCCATCTGTCTTCTGCCTCCTCTTTAAGTTACCATAGTGAAATGAAGCAACTAGAAGAGGTGGCCTTTTTTTCATCGCAGGACTTCATCTGTCAGAGTGGATGATGACTAAGAATGTGCATTGTTCTTATGTGGTAGCATTATGGAAGGATATTGGGAATGGCGCAAGGACCAGATCTCGAGGAGCTGAGGTGGGGATGGAGCAGAAGTTTCCTTGTGGAATTATTTGCACTGTTGTAACTGCCCCTGTTGAAATCATTATGTAAACCAGGGTTGCTTCTTTGTTTTCATTGTTGATGGAGTAGAAGACAGATGTTCTAGTTGATTTTCAATTCCGCGTGCGATCGCAGGACTCCATCTGTCTTCTATGCCAAATCATATATAATCATTATTTTCAATTGTTGCTGTTCATTTTTTTTCCTCTGTTCGGTGGCTTTTTTTCTCAGTTCTGCACTTTTTTTTTGTCTGTGTTCCTTTTTTTTTTTTAGGTTTACATAATAGGGTCTCCTGAAATTGAGATTTTGTGGGCTGGATTAGATTTATGAAACATTAAGCTCTTGTGTAAAGAAATGTTTGTAAACAAGTTTTGATTTATTTAACTCATTTTTTGCCCTCTTTTCAGTTGCTTTGCTGTTGTTCTTCAAAGAGAAGGGAAAAAAAAAAATTAAAATTAGTAAATATAAAAGTGTTTGATCATTGATGAGATTTACATTAAAATTAATCTTTTGTGTATTTTCTTATCATTAAAAGTTTTGACTCATATGTATGTTGATATTCTAATATTATAAAATATTTTATGTGTTATTATTGTATGTCTGAATATATATTTTGATTCTATATTTTAAGTGCGTTTTATATGAAAAAGTCCACGCTTCGCTTTGCGCTTAAGCCCCAGGAGAGTGTCATTTTTTTTGCGCTTTTCGCTTCTAACTACTATGAGTCCTTATAAAGCTCTTTATAGGGATGAGGATTTGCGGTGAGAGAGAACAATGTTTGACCCTTGGTGTAGCTTACCAAGAGTCCCCTTGCAAGCAATTTGTAATACACTATCACTAGTTAATAAAGGTCACTGTTTTTCTGAAAAAATATCATTTAAATAAATATTTGAAAGTAATTTATTTGTAGAGGAATGATAGTAGAACCCTAAATAATCAACAATACATTTTTGGAGCTCAAACTCTATAACAACATTATTGAAATGACCAAACCAAGCCCAAAGTGACTACTTAAGTCCGTGCAAGACTTTTAAGGTACACAAACCAATCTTCACTCCTCTTCAGAAACGAACCCACAAGGTTGCTTCATCGATAGCTCCTTTATTTAGTAACCATTTAGAAACACATTCTTGATTTCTAACCTAGGAGGTTAAGACATTTAATTGGTCCACGGTGCTTAACAAGATTAATGCGAAAGATTTATTCTAAAAGAGATCTTATAAGACTCTCTCCTTGAATATTTGTGTCATGTGCTTTAAATGTTTGGAAGATAGGATCACTTATTCATTTTTATTTTTATTTTCTTATATTGTTTTGTTGCATGAGAATGTGGAATCACTTATTTGCTGTGTGTGTTAGTGAATGAGTTAGTCCTAAGAGCATCTTTGAGTCTTTCTTACAAAGTTTAAGGTCTTTGGAGAGAAGAAGGATCTTGCTGATATGTTTCTAGCTATTCCTCGGTATATTTGGAGAGAAAGAAGCACCCGAATTTGAAAAATTAATCCTTCTCTTTTTTGGGATAATGTTGTTTTTTATAATTGTAGGCCTACATCTATGGGATTTACAATAATTATAGTTTAGAAGAGTTATGAGGGATTGGAAGCCAATGCTTCATTAGTTTTTTGGTTTTACTAATTTTATTTTAGTTCTGTATTGCTCCTAAGGATTTCTTATCCTTTGGAGTAGTTGTACGTTCTTTCTTGCCTCTAATTTTAATCTTTTTTTCTTTTTTCGCCCCCTATCAAGAAAAGGGGGGCCAACAAAATGTAGCAACATGAGAGATCATAACTGAGACAAATGTGATCTTGACTCTTAGAAAAAAGCTTTGGTTTTTGTTTTTTGGTTGAAAAAAGAACATTTCTAGCTATTTTGGTTTTGAAAATTTTTGAATCTCTCAATACCCTAAGTAATCAAAGCCATATTTCTACATATGTTCCTTTGCAGGAAATTATGCTTTTAAACAAGCATCCATTCCGTCCAAATGAATCTTTGCTTTATACACCTATCAAAACCATCAACTTGTTCCTCAGAAAGAAGTTGAACAAGTTCCCAAGATCCATTCATCTGTAATGCTTACATCTCTTGTTTCATATTACTTTGCCAGTGTTTGAGCTTGAGTCTTCATAACAGGCTTGTATAGTGATGTACAGTGGATAAAGAAAAAACAAAGGAGTAATATGAGGGAGAAAATATGCATAAATTACAACATTAGAGATTGTGTGTGGGGTATAAGATTACGTACCTTTCCTTTAAGAGCAATAAGAAGCTCTATATTATTGGAAAGAGGATTTTTGAATGATGGGGCTGCTGGTGAAGGTGCTGAAAGGAGACATTCTTCAACCACTTTAGGTTATCTATGAACATGCACCTGCAGATCTGGAAGCTCGAGTGTGCCGAATCAACCGTGATAAGACTCCAAAGAGTGAAAAGTATTAGAGACACATGGAAGAAGATAATGGTGATTTTACTTGGTAGATTCATGAGACTTGGAAAATAACGTAGTTGACTCAAAAAATGTGATAACTGCATTATTAAAAAGTGATGATTGTACATTATAGCATGTATAGCCCTTTTTGGCAGCAAGAGTACCAATGGAGAACAAATTTAATTGCTTGTGGGTTTAATTTGTTTTTTCCTGGATGCAACTGTTGTGCGGAATGCACTCTCCCAAAAAAGGGTAGTGGAAAAGGAGGCATATTTGAGAAGAGGATAGATTTAGTATTCTCCCCACGTACAATGAAAGATGGCATGTGATTAATTAGATAACACATTGTGAGAGCAGGATTACTCCAAAAAGACTTTGTTATCTTCATATGTTTCAACTTGGTTCAGCTACCTACACTGTGCTGAATTTTACATTTGGCTATTCCATTCTGTTACGGAGTAGAAGGGTATCATGACTAATGAATCATGCCTTGACTACCTATGAATTTACTAAAAGAATTAAAAATAGTAATAATAATTTTTGGATTATAGTTTTGCAAAATACAACTGTGCCAAAGTTTTAATTTCCTCATAAAATTCATGAGATAATGGAACGGTTCATAATGTTCTTTCATTAAATAAAACCATATTATTCTCAAAAAATTATCAACTAAATTAATGAAATAACGAAATATTAACTTAATGAAAATACAACTAGGACTCCAAACATCGAACTGAACAAGCATAAAAGATTTTACCACTCATTTATCAACATTGGGAGAAAAATGAACACACTGATGCTTCCTAAATTGACACAACTAACAATAAACTAGAAAGGTTAGACCAACCAAGGATGGGTTTTCTTCTTAAATGAGTAACTGCTGCAGAACAAGTGACTTGTTGTGTAAGCGGATTTGAGGAGTAACTAATCAGTAGTAAAGACTACCAGATTCATACCCTTAACCAATCGTTTTTGTTGTCTTTCAGTGTTGGATAACAAGAAAATTAGTTAAAAAGGTGACTGAGCATTGTATTTCTTAGTCAGTTTACTTGGACACAAAAGATAAATGACAATTTATTAATGGATAATGTAAATTGGTAAGTGAATAGAGATGATGGTTGAATAGACCTGATTAGCCATGGTGACTATGTAAACAATTAAGTCGTTTTATATGAGTAAGAAGTCTACATTTACCTAAAACATGATTAGAAGCCCCAGACTCAAAATCCATCGAGTAAGGGTTAGTGAAACACTAGTATGATTACCTAATTGAGCCAAGGATACAATAGGATATGTGGCTTGTTGAGACCTATGATGCTCGAGTAAAATTCCTCCATGGATAGCACAATAGTATAGCCATTTGTGGATTTGGTGAATAATTTATTAACAAGTAGCTACATTGTAGTTGCAAAGTTGTTAGAAGCCTTGCTGTGACTTTTAATTTTTTATTTTTTTGATGCCTAGATTGTGCACAAGGGTCAATTTTCTTGCAATGAAGTTCACTGGTTGTCGTGGGAATTGACTATCACTTTTCTTCTCCCATTTCTTTTTCTTTATTTTTCTTTCTTGTTTCCTAGATATATGTCTTGAACTAATTCGTTTGTTGAATCAATTGCTCTGAGACCATGTTTTGAACATGGCAAAGAGTCGAGAGAAGAATGAAAGAGAGTTTTGAGAGATATCAACTTGTCTAGGGTTTGGACAAGTTGTGTGATTTATATTAGACCAAGTGGACAAATTGAAAAAAAGCCCTTCACTTAGGCTAGTTGATAATTGCTGAATAACAACTCTTTTGTCTAGGGTTTGGACAAGTTGTGTTATTTATATTAGACCAAATGGACAATAACAACAACAATCAGAGTCTTAGTCTCAACAATTGGGGTCGGCCATTAAACCAAATGGACGTTTAAAAAAAAAAGCCCTTTACATAGGCTAATTGAGAATTGCTAAATAACAACTCTTGACAAGCAGTAAATACTTGCTTCATCATAATGTTGGATAAAAAAGATAATCTTTTTATTGACTAGAAAATAGATTTTGTTGCTCCTATATTTAAGAAAAACTCTCTTGAGGAACTACACGTAGATTGGCTTGGAGTCACCTATGAATATTTTGATGATCTAGAATGTGCAAGAGAAATTTCCATCTGAAGTAGAAATGCAATTGATCATATCCTGCTGTCCTTCATTTTCTTAAGCTCTTCAGTGATGGCAACTCCTTGGATTTTCAAGCTCCTGTTTACTTTTATGAAAGTTGGAAACTACTGAAAGCTAGCTGTATCATTGTTGTATCTTGTCTTTCTACTACATTTTGTATGTCCTTATATTTCTGCTTTTCTTGGACAGTGCAACACAATTGGTTTTAAGGGCACACAAAGAAGCTGTGAGTTCCTTAAGTGGGAATGGCTCTGCAAAGTTGGGAACCGTTGCTACTGTAGTTGCTGCTGCCAACTCTGCTGCAGTTGAAGCTTCCAAGGAGATTGAAGCGGCAATGCAGATCTCAATGAAGAATGCCCTTGGAACGGTGACAAATAGAATATTTGATGGTCCGATGGATGATCTTGCAATAATGAGGGTACGCAGCTGCTATCTGATCTTGTTAGTGCTATGAAAAAATATTCTCTTTTGAACTCTTTCGAAAACAATTTTTACAGTTTATGTTCTTGCATCATGTACATTTAACTGGGTAATAAGGCCAGAATACTTTCATCTTATACTGGGGCATTTTTGCATTATGGTGATATGAAAAAATATCTTGATGTAAAGATGTTGACCTATTAAAATGTTTTGATGTAACTATTTGGCCAAAGAAATGAGTGAAACATCATTGCCTGAGCTTCTGTTGGAAGATGGGATGTCCTTCTTGTAGTGCGCTAATTAAATTTATTTGAGAGTTTCCTAGCATTGGCTTTGCAAAGGAAGCCTTTAAAGTAGGTGAAATGTTTGGCTACATGATTGCCGCATGATGGATATCTTCCTCACCGTATTATAAGCTGACCTAAAATTGGCTATAATATTCATCCTGATTACATGAAATATCAAAAGAAATATATGATGGTACTATTGAATTATCACCACTAATATGTTAAACCATGAAAGTGATGTATTACACACACACATATTTACTTGGGAAGTGCTGCAATCTTTTTTCTTCCTGTCTACATGATCACCTAGTAGGAAAAAAATCCAATGATTTGCCGCATATCTCATGCTGAAAACAGTTTTCATCCTGATGATCCTTCTTTCTTTTTTCTTTTTTCTTTTTTATATTTTCCTTTCCCCCCCCCCTGAAACGAGTTGTGGATTATTGACTTTAGGCAGTGGATGAGAATGTCCTAGGGATAAATGTACACAGCTAGGGCTGAAAAGAGCTTAAAATGCTGGTTGCTCCTAACAATTTTACCTTGTGTGTTCAGTCTCGACTATGTGATGTAGAACAAGGATTGCTTTTGAATTAGTGGAAGGAATTTTATGGGCTTATATTGTTTTTGACATGAAATCAGTGTGGGCTTAGTATTTTTTATTTCTTTTTACTTTTGTCTATAGAGATATAAATGTCAAGTGTTTAGTTGAGGAGATGACTTTAAGAAAGAGTGGCGTAGGAGAATCTGAACCAGTCGAATTAATGTGTTATTATTATTATTATTATTTTTAAGTTTTCATGAATAGCTTATTTTTTTCCCCTCTCCTTTCTCCTATATTGGTCTCAAATGACCAACTCCAAAATTCAGGATTAAGGCTCAGTTTGTTGTTGTTGTTGTTGTTGTTGTTGTTGCTGCTGCTTTTGTATGGTTCATTTGGGTTTTTATTAATTGTTTGGTTTCTAAGCTTTATATTTTTATGGTTTTATCTTTCTTTAAGGAATAATCAGTTTGATAGATAAAGGGGTTTCAAAGCTCTATATGTTGCTCGAGTTGAATTTTTCAAATGTCTTGGTTCCCTTTTTCAGTCTCACCATATTTCCCAATTGTCTCTCTCTCTACTATCTTCAATATCCATTTCCTTTCCTCTTAAGAACTATTTAAGAGGGAAAATTGAGGGACTAAGGGGAGGGAAGTTGAATAAGTCTTAGATATATGACAGGACTAATGAGCTTTTTACTTGAGAAAATGAAATGATGTTAAACTGATGAGTAAAGAGGGATGATGAGGAATGATAGGAGAGAGCTAATCAAAGTTCATGGAGAAATCCTTAATGGAGATGTCAATCCTTTCTAAGTTAAGCTCAAATATGCGACTCACTATTTTTTTTAAAACTTTTTTTATTAGTTAAATTGACCTGTGCTTATTTGATAAAAGTATCATCCAAAAATTTAATATCAAAAGGATCTAGAAGAACAAATAGCCCAGTTTGTGCTACAATACTCCTCCCAAAAGGGCATTCATGCCTCTTATATAAAGGAAACAAACCTAGATTTCACAAAATACTATAAGTAATATTACTTACTGAGCCATTTAAAATTTGATGAGTTTATTAGCCTGTTTGGTTTATACAATTTGCTATAGAGAAATAGGAATGGCTTACAAGAAACAGGTTCTTCAAGTTGCAAGTAGAAGAAGGTTCACGGCTCAAAAATTAACATTGCAATCCTTTTTGTTATTAGTCCATGCATAAAAGGACTCGAGTCAATTTCAGCAAATAGAAATCCAAAGGCTTGCCATACCTAGCTTGGATCAAGGCCAAGATGGTTTTTATTGGGCATTGGCTAACTTAAGCGAACTTGATCTTGGATGCTGCCCACTCCATAATATGTAACTGGCATGGCTCGATAGGTTTTTACTTTAAACAAGATTTATAGTTAGAAATTTGAAGTTCAGCAAACTGGAGGGAAGATGATACTGGTGTTTGGATTAGGGGGTCTTGATATAGTCTGTAAACTAGGAGATCTGCTAGGCCAGATTGAATTCAAACTTCTTTGGCATTGTGAAACTAAACCTCTGCTCTGTTAGCCATCTTCTTGGCTAACAGGCCCTGCATATGTGCAACCTTATAATAAGTTCAACCTCAGATGTGAACAATGCATTTTGTTAAGATTAATAGTATTTATTGCTTCATAAGATAATGGCTTCCACTTAGGCCCTCCTGATAAACTAGAACATAAATGATGGGAATGGAAATGAGACTTCCTTAACTTTGTTGGATGAGAAAAGAAAGAACTGATTTTCGAAGATCCAAAGAATGAATTTTGGATAAAAAATGAAACCAACATAATATTTGTGCTCTAATAGGCATTGCCTGATGCAAATTTTGGCTCAACTGTTTCCTGCCATTTGTTGTGCTATTTCTTTCTACTGACAACAATTGTACTGATTTTGAGATACTGCATTCTACCTCACTTCTAATTCTTCGGTCCTTTATTGTGGCTATAGGAGACTCTACGAGTTAAAGATGAAGAACTTCAGAACTTGGCTAGGGACCTTCGTGCAAGGGATTCAACGATAAAAGAGATTGCTGAGAAACTATCTGACACTGCAGAAGCTGCTGAGGCTGCAGCGTCTGCGGCACATATGATGGATGAACAAAGAAGAATTGCTTGTGCAGAAATTGAGCGTTTGACTGAAAATTCAAAGAAGCAGCTGGAGTTGTCCACATTGAAGGTGCCAATAACTTCTAATCCTTTCTGTTGGTTTTTTGCATCTTGATTGCAGTAAGTCTCTTAATAGGTTGTGTACCTTCACAAGAACTTGATTCATATTTCTTATGGTTGGGGCATTTGGGATGTTCAAAGTATTTTAAAGTCAGAGCAACAGCTTATAACTCAAGACATTAGGAAATTCTTTCCAAAATCTTTAAACACAAAACAAGTACTAAAATAAAAGAGAGATGAAGCTTTTGATGCTGGTGGCATGTAAAGAGGGTGGCTGGAAAAGGCTTTTTAGTGCATGGACAGATAAGGTGTTGGGCCTGCCACCGGCCCCGCGGGGGGGGGGGGGGGTGGGGGAGGGGGTTAGTTGTGCAAGTATGTGACCAGATCCATTGGAGAATGGCAACTGAACAAAGGTGAAGAGCATACGGTCAGATATTAGTTGTAAAAGATTAATTTGCTTTTATCCTCATGTTGATATAATTGTCTCTTGTTATTGTTAGCAATGCTTTTGACCTTTTACATTGATAATTTACTTTCTTCTTCTGCAGATGAAAGAATTTGAAGAAAAAATCATGGTTCTGAGCAAAGAACTAGAGCAATTAACTAAGCAAAGGGACTCAGCAATTCAGGAGGCAAATTTATGGCGTTCTGAACTTGGAAAAGCTCGAGACCGCGTTGTAATATTAGAAGCAGCTGTTGTTCGAGCTGAGGAGAAAGTCAGGGTTGCAGAGGCAGACACTGAAGCTAGATTGAAAGAAGCTACAGAGAAAGAATCAGCTGGTTTGACAGAGAAACATGAGCTACTGGCATATATTAATACATTGCAATCTCAACTTCAAAGGTGTGCTAGCTAATCCTTCCAATTAGATATTTACACATAAATTGCGACTCCCTCCCTCCCTCCCTCATGCACCCATGAATGCTTAGTGTTTCTGCTCAGCTATCTTCCATTTCTCTGGTCAATGCTACTCTTGCAAGCCTATCTGTGATACTCTCTGTCTGATGCTTGGGCTATATCCCCCATGATTGCATGCTTCAGGACCCAAATGGCTGGAAATTATAAGTTTGATTTTTCTTCTTCCTTCTCATTAGGCATGTGTGGTCTGATATTATATCTCCACTTGACTTATACATCAGAAGGAGAGCCCGTGCCTGCAAGACTTAGATGGTAAATGGGCATGCTTGCTACCCCTTAAATTGATGGAAACCCCATGGTGTTTTGCATCCATGAAAAGGAAAAAGCCTATAGAAACTTAATTTGTTCCATTGATACAGAGATATTTAGAAGTTGTTCAAGTATGTCATGATAGTTGATATATCTATAACATCAGACACTAGTATCATATCAGCCTCGGGCAACTAATTTGTTCCATTGATATGGGGATGTTTATTAGTTGTTCTTGATCAATGTTACGGTCTCCTTTTGCAGTCTCATGTAATTCAAAACTAGCATCTTCATTTTAGTTTTGGCTACACTATCTTTTATATAAGTTACCTAACTTATGTGATGTTTGAAAAGATTGTACATGTGGTACCCTTCATTGAACAACAGATAAACTCTTATTTCCACAGAGCTGCATTAATGAGGAGTTGATTCTTTGTAGCAGATCTTTAAAAAAAAAAAAATGATTCTTTTTGGGGGGGGGGGTGTACACTAGATATATATGTATATAATTATTTACTCATAATAAAAATAGCATATAAAAAATAATAACATAAAATATACTCTCAAATGTTGGATTTTGTTTGAGAAATGTGTCCATAATTAAGACAATTAGACAATACAATCACAATTTATTATTTTCTTAACTAAAGTAACTATTAACATATACCAACTAAATTCTTAAAGTAATAACTTTAAAATATTATCTAATAATTATAAGAAACAACTCATTTATTTAAAATTGGATTAACTACACAAAACCCTTATAGCTTGGCCTGGCAGATTGCCACCTTGTGGTTTAAAACTTGACAATTAACTGTTCTGAGCAGAAAATTCGTTTTTAAGTCATTTATGTAATTATATATATATATATATATTTTGTGTGTGTGTGTGTGTATGTTTAAGGCTTTCTCATATAATGCATACTCTTATTCATATATTATATTGGATAGAACACATACACAAGTCCAAATAAGTCCCTGAATTCCCTCACGATACATCCCCAAATTGGTGAGCAAAGGTATTTGTTAACAACTAGCAGGTGCCATAACAGCTAAACTAAACGAATATTGCCCAAATTCTCTAAGCTAAAATGTGTCTACAAGAGAGAGAGATGTTGATTTGGAAAACACTCTCATGATTGGGGCTATTAAATGCCTTCATTAATCCTAGTGCAAAATCCTAATGCATACTCTTATAAGGGATCGGAGGAAGTAATATGTACAAACAACAATTAACATTTTTTTCACTCAATTCTCCCTATTATCTTTCTACTCCTTGTGTTCCTTTATATGAGTCTTTTAAGGTTTTGCACTAGGATTTAGGAAGACATTTATTAGTCTCAATTGTAAGAGTATTTGACTAAACTACCCTTAGTCTCTCCCATAAATCTCCCCCTAATCTGCTAATTTTCTCTCACACTCCATTAATCATTTTGTATCTCATGCCCCTCCCAATTAATCCTGTGTCTTCCTTATATGTACGTCCCGCTCTTCATTAATTCTTGCACCATTATATCTTAACTTTTCAATATGAAAATTTATTAGAGCCAAAAATTTTCTCTTACACCAAAATTTTCAATTGAATTTTCATTATGTTATTCTTATCCACCAAAGTCTTTTCAAACTGCAAAATTTTAGACCTTTTCATTTCCCAACAAAGACAGAGACAAGACAGAGACGAAGACAAAGGATTGGTCATGTTTCCGGCTGCAACTGAAGGATGCTGACTGAATTAAATTCCCCTGAGAGGGCACGGTTATTCTCCTTTCACGGTCGGCTGTAGTTCTTAATTTTGGGAAACTGAAATTTTCTGTTTGGTCAATATTATGTGTGGTACACAGGAGCCTACCATTTTAATCCCCTATTCCCAACTATAAAAGCAACTTCTCTCCTGTTTCTCTCTCTCTCTCTCTCTTCCCCCTCCCACCAAATGACACATCCATTTTGCTATTCAACTCATTTTGCTTTGTTTCTTTCTCAATATAAATTACAAGCAATAATTTTTTTTTCCCAGCTAATATATATTCATATACTTATTCTCCTTTTGACTGTTATACCAACATTCTTTTAGTTTTTCCACCACTTATACCCTGACTTCCTCCCACCTCTCTACACAATTGATTTCATTTTCTTCACATCTTACTTCGAAGAGTCACCCTATAAGTCTTTTTTTTTTTTTTTTTTTTTTTTTTTTTTTTGATCTCTATCTTTCTTTCTTAATTTTTGAAGCATATATTGTTGAATATATATATATATATATATATATATTTAATCCTTCTGTGATCATGGGTTTGCCTAGTCATTGGGATTTAGGATTGAACCATGGTTTCAATATGCATCTATACAATAACAAACAACCGATTCTAATCCAAAATTTTAGAGTTGGTCATTTGATATCAATGTAAGAGAAAGGACAGGAAAAAAATATCCATAGAAACTTAAAAATAATAATAATAATAATGCATCAGTTTAACTAATTTGGATTTTTCTAACTCATTCAATCCTATCTAAAGTCATCTTTTTAGCTAAACTTTTGACACTCGTATCTTTACTGATAACTTGCGTCTACGTCTTCAATAGTTTATCCCGATATTTCACTAAATCTTCTATGTTTAAGATTTCGCTCCTATTAACTGGTGTATCTTTTGATTTTTGTTGCACATTTCCAAACCATTTTAGACAATATTTTCTCATTTTATCCACAATTGAAGTTACTTTCAACTTAGTACATTTCTATTTGTTTCTATTTTTATTTTTATTTTATTTTATCACATATCCATCTGAACTTATTGATTTTAGTTAGAGCCATTTTATACTCTTACTGTTGTTTAATGACTCCACACTCGCTCTCGTACAATAATTCAGGTGTTATTGTGGTTTTTTAAAACCTCCATTTCAATTGCAATGGCATCATACAATTGCAAAGAATTTCAAATGCTTTTCTCCATTTCATCCGATCTGTTTGGATCTTGTAATTCACATCCCTATTTATGTTGCTATCATTTTGAATAATGGATTCAAGATATCTAGAACGTTTACCCTTTGATATATCCTGTACCCTTAATTTAATTGTTTCTCCGTCATTTTGATAACTGTCACCAAACGTATATATCATGTAATTAGTTTTTGACTTACTCAATTTAAATTTTCTGAATTCCAGTCTCTCCTAACACCAATTTTGTGCTAATACCCTCCTTAATTTTATTGACTAGCACTATGTTATCGGCAAAAGTTTATATCATGGTATTTCATTTTGGATATTTTTCGTTATTTCATTATCACTATCGCAAAAAGGAAGGGGTTCAATACCAAATCTTGATGAAATCCAATGTTAATTGGGAAACTGTTACTTAAACCCTGCAAGTTCCTACATTGATAACAATTCCCTCGAATATTCTTTGATGAGATCCATTTATGTTAAGAATATTCCCTTCTTCATCAACCCCGCACCACAGTATCTGGAAATTCTTCTGTCATACGCTTTTTCTAAATCAATGAATTCCATATGCAAGTCTCTTTTGTACTCTAAACGTCTCCGTCAAATGTCTAAAGAAGTGAATGGTTTTGGTGGTGGATCATCTTGATATGAATCTAAATTGATTCTAAAGCACACATTCCTCCAATCTCAATCTATACTCCATCACTCTGTCCGACAACTTCATATTATGACTAATAAGTTTAATTTCTCTGAATTTGGGACAATCTTGTATGTCATCTATGCTCTTATATAGGCTCTCTCTTCACGTTTGAGACATTTTCTTGGTTTGTCAAATTTTATTAAAAAGGTCCATCAACATTCCTGTTCCCACTTCACCCAAATATTTTCACACTTCAATATGGATGCTTTCGGGTCCTATGGTCTTATCATTTTTCATTTTCTTTAAAACCTCTCTTATTTCACGAGAACAAATTTTGCATTTAAAATCTCTATTAATCTCCTTTAGAGGTATCACGATATTATTGATATTTCTTGTGCCCTTAATGTTAAAGAAGTTATCAAAATAATCCATCAAACGGTTTTTATCTTCTCATTCCTTACATGCACACTATTGGTTTCACTTTTGATACATTTAACACCATTTAGTTCTTTTTTTCTTTCTATCCCTTTGTTTGGCAATACTATAATTTTTTTTTCCTTTTTTTCTTATATATTTTGTGATATACCTTGCTCTTTAATTCGTGAATAATTTTGTTCACCTCTTTTTTTTTTTTATATATATATATATATATATATATTCTTGTATTTCTCAAACAAATCTCTAACTCTCCTACTTTTAAGATTCCTATAGCACATAAGTTTTAGTATGTATCCATGTGATGTATAAATACATAAGTACATGCACACGCATAACATTTATTCAAAATTCAGTTGTTTAATGGTACAGAATGTTAAGGATTATTTTCTTAAGTGTTGAATTTTAATAGTGCCTTTCTATGAATATTTTATGGGTATGTATATTCCATTATCATCCAATATTTAATCCTTCGGGTATCCAACTTCCAATGAAGTCCAACTTTTAAGTAAACGAGTTTTTTTAGATAATAATTAAATAATATTTTAATGTCATTATTTTTTTTAAAGAATTTATTTAGTGATTGTGTTAACAAAATAATAATTTTTTGGAATTTCAGTTAGGTTATTGTGACTCTATTGTTTAGTTCTTTTAGACATGGATAGTTTTTTTCCACTGGAAATGCGCCCTTGGACATGTTATTTTTGAAATTGTTTTATTCTTAGAAAAAAACCACCACCCAAATGTTTTGAGCAATGAAAGCACCACTTGTTTAATTCTCATCCTTCCGAGTGAGTGATATAAACCAAAATGAGTGGTCCTTTATAGTCTTTAAATAATAAAAACAGTTTTCAGTTCTAGGCCTTCTAGAACAGAGAGAGCCAGGTTACTCCTGAGTTCTAGTTGGGATCGAAAATGTTTGGAGTTGAATTGAACACATTACCGGAGCTTCGACCTTCTCTCCTCTCTCTTTCTCTCTTTCCCCATCATTTAAGGGTAGGTTTTGTCAAACTCTGCTGCCTATGAGACTCATTTTGGACCAATTTTCATGTTCAATGAATCTTTTCTTATTTAATTGGCATCCTCTTACTATTTCTCTTTCCCCTTCTATAAGTCCTAGTTTGGGCCATGTTGATAGTTAGAGCTTCTTGCTGTATTCCACCTCTCTCGCTTCTTCTACCCTTCTGATCCCATTTATTCTTGCCACTGTTGAAATTCCTTTTCCATTGATGGTGAGTTAACGTGTTAAAGTGATGAGTACTTGAGTTGGAAGAGCATTCTGGGAGCTTCAGAGTTTTATTTTTTAATTTTTTTTAATTTTTTATATAATACTCAATTGTCACAATTTTATTTTTTTCACCTTTCCGGGGTGCCATCGATGGTGCTTTCTATGGCAAAGTGTGTCATCTTTCTAGAGTCTGATTTTAAGAATGTATGTGGGATTGGGTACGCCTTCTCTGTTTCTAACTTGATACTCCATAATGCTTCCCTGTCCCAGCTCCAGCAAGATGGGAAAAAAATGATAACCCATTCACTCTAACAGGGAACTTGGGTATATTAAAAAATCCCCCGCATCCCTTGGCTCGATCATCCGATTCGCTTCAACAGACAGGCATGGTTCTGTAGTCAACTTCAAACTACTTATGTAGTGCTCTCATAGACAATGTACCATCATCACACTTCTCAGAAGATTTCAATCAAAAAGCTGGTACTCAAAATACTTTGTAGCACTACCGAGGCTTTCTCTATTTGTAGTATAAATATCAACAGTTGATGCTTAATCAAATGAAAACCTAACCCAAAAAGGGAAAAAAAAAAGATGAAGGAGAAGATGATTATCCAGATTTGAATTTAACCAATCTAGCAAAAAACAATTCTCAAAAAATTGGATCCCTCCACCATAACCACCACATTGTCAATTTTCTCTCCTTCATAAACTTGTCACCATTGCCTGACCATTCAAAATGTCAAATATCACAACACAAATAGATAAGCAAATTGTTTCTTTTTACACTTAACTTTATAACTTAACTTTTTTTTTTTTTTTTGGATAGAAGGTCTAGATTGTTGTTGTTGTTTTGGTGCTACAGATTATTATTATTATTATTTTAAAATCTGAAATGTTATTGAGTTAGAGTGTTCTGAATATTTCAACAACAAAGACTATAGGTGGTGGTGGTGGAGTAAACCTAGTTTTTATTTATTGCTGTGGATAAGTTAATTTTTAACTTTATCATTTCATTATTTTATGTGGCATTTATACCCCCAGACTAAATAGAGGTGATGAGGTGGATAATTGAGTAAACCATAGTCCTGAATATATGGGAGTAAAATGATTTTTTCCTGTATATAAATATGTAACTAGTTTTTTCGAATGGTTAATTTTTATTTATTTTTATTTGTTAAAGTCTATATAAAAAATATGCCTGTTGCCATGAGTTTGAAGTCTAAAATATTATTTATATCATATAAGCAGACAGCAGATCGAGTCAAAAAGACCGGATGATAGTTTGCCACTCACAAAACATGTGGACGTACCAGAGGAAAACATTGATAAAGCATGTCTCAGCATTTCTAAATCAGTTCCTGTTTCTAGCGAGAATATTGTCCACTTGAGTGCAGATCAAATCAATCCACAACCAATTGGAGATGGTGAATGGAGCGATATTCAGACAACAGAGGCCAGGATAGCTGATGTACGGGAAATTGCATCAGAGACGGGAGGAAGCAGCATGGATATCCCAGTTGTTAGTAATCCAGCTAATAGCCACATAGAACAAGGAGTTAACACTTTCCATCAGCATTAATCTCCAAATTAAGGTCAGTTACCTTTGATTTGATGCAAAAACTGTGTTGGTATTATATCTATTAGTCACATGATTGTATAAATGACTAGTTCTCATAGGCCTGTTTATGGACATTGTGGAAATATACCTTTCTTTATATGAAAGTGAGAGTTGAATTGATATGGTTCATGACTTTACATGATATACTATTTGTGACAATTTCCTCAAAAAGACTTAAAATGTGTATGTGCACGAAGAAATGTTGTTTCATTTGCCCATGGATTGTAGAGATTGTTCATGCTTGGGAAAGGATTTTCTTGCCAAACTTGTTTAGATCAAACTTGTCATACGCTTGATGCTGCATTGAGGTTTGAGATAACCTAGTGGAATATCATTGTTGAGAATAGAGTAAAAAATGGTGGCAAGCTCAACATAACAAGGCTAATTCCAAATAGGAGGATCACAAAGTTAAACTGTATCTGTCTCTAGCAATAGAAGAAGACCTGTATGTTTCTTGTGCTTGAAGTGGTGCATGATCTCTAATCATCCATAAAAGCTACTTCCTGGCTGATGAGTTTGTAAAAGAAGGCTTGCATGCCAATGGTGAGGGGCTTTGTTAGGGATGAATCAAGTACATTAGGAGGAAACCAGTAATGAGTATATGTTGAATTGGTTGTGTAAAAGGAAGGTTTTAGAACTGGATTCAGGGGCTTGAGTGCTGGATTATCATTAACTTGGATTTGGATGGAGGGAATTGCTAGAATTAACGTGTTTTATTGACAGAGACTGAAACAAATGGCCAATGATGCCCCGAAGCGGCTTATATATAGCTCTGTGAGAGCCAACCATGTGGGAGAGCCCTTTACAATGTCACACCATGATATGAACCTTCCCTTTCCTAATCTGCTAAATGACAATACAGAAGTTGTCCTCTCTACCAAATACACTCGGCAAGAGGGCTCTAATCTAAAGGGTGTAACTGCAAATTCTGGTCACCACAATCTGGTCGCGTTTACCATGTGGTTGGTGCACATGTGATCACGTCGGTGATGTGCTGGTCAGGCTTACAATGCACCTGGCCAGCCTATTCTGGCCTGAGCAAATCAGGTTTGTGCCACAGCCACATAAATGTCAAGATCACAGTTCCTGTGATGTTAAAACAGATTAAGGAAACGTCACATTTGGCCTTAGAGGGCCTTAGTAGACACGAAGTTTTTTTCTTTTTTCAATTTTTTTTTTTTAAATATAAAAATATCCCTTAAATTTATGGTCAAGTACCAAAAAAAAAAAAAAAAATCTCTAAACTCTCAAAAAAATACAAAAATCCTCCCCCCGATATGGGAAATGTGTAATGTAAACCCACCCATCCATGATCCAATTATTTTTACTATCGAAGTAATAAAAAAAATATTAAAATTTTACTATTTTATTTGACTGGGGCAAAAAAAAAAAAAAACATCATCTCTCTCTCTCCTCCCTCTGAGAGTTTGAAACTCTCTCTCTCTCTCTGGCCAAACCCGCCACTTCCTATAGTCCTGGGGGGTGGTTTTGGGCCAACACATATTGCGTGTCAGTGGATCACAGCCGGAGCTGCCACCACTGGCTATCAGGTGGGTTGGGGCGTCGATTGCCAGCACTATGGTGGTTTTCCGATCGTCGTGGTAGAGGTGGAAATTGAGGGTCGTACGGTCTTCTTGTTGAACGGTGAGACTTGCTTGCGAGCAAACCTTTGCTGGAGGTGAGTCTATTGTTTTCGATAACATTGGGGGCGATAGCCCCAGTTGTTCTCTCATAGGATGAAGTCAGAACCACGCGGTTGCTGAGTTAACAATCCTTGGCCTTGTGGCAGCAGACCATTCCCTACCATGATGGTGGCCTCTGATAGGCCAAGAACTGTTTTACTTGTAGCAGGACCTCTCTCTCACTGGGGAGAAAGGAGTCTGGCCACCACTAAGGCGACAAATGTCGGGGGGGGGGGGACAATGACAAAGGCTCCTCTCTCGTGAGCTTTCGCTCGAGGGCAAATCTCACCGTTCAATGGTGAGGCCATAGATTTCCGCTTATATTGTGGTAGAAAGCCGCCACGGTGGTGGTAATCAAGGCTACCACCCCACTTCGTAGTCGGTGATGGTAGTTGTGGTTGTGATCCGCCAACGCATGTAGGGTGCGTCAGTCCACAGACCCACCGCCCTCACTGTAGGGTGGCTCTTCATCCTTGCCTGCTTCTAATGGTGGCAGGCTTAGTCGGTGAGAGAGAGATGTAAAGGGAGAATGAGAGATTAAGAGAGGCATGGTTCGGCCATTGAGAGGAGAGATATGGAGGGAGACTGAGAGATTAAGAGGAGAAGGGTACAAGTTGATCCCCATCCCCTTTAAATTAAACATCACTATGAGAGCTTCTATCCCTCATTGAATATCCTATTTGATACATAATTATTATTACCATTTTTGTACTTACTTTTGCAAATAATTTCAATTAATCAAATTTGAATTCAAGATACCTAAATTTTAAAGTGTGTATTTTGTCTACTTTTGCAATTATCTTTTTAGTAGAAACACATAGAATTAGGGTATCAATTGTTCAAGACATGTCTCCCAATTATAAATGATCACTAAAGAACCAATTCGTAATCAAAATGCTCATATGATATGTCATTAGAAAAGTTTAAGATTCTAATTTTTAATAGTTTAAATTTCGCTAGATTTGGAGTCGTGTATAAAAAGTAATAAGAAAAAGAATGAAGTGTACTTGGTATGTCTATGAATTTCAGTGTCTCGCGCCGAATTAGTCAATTTGATCCAGAGTTACAAACTCAGTTTTGAATAAAAATTTTCATACCATATGTCAGACATTGGTAGAAAGTTCCTTGTTTGACCACACAATTGAGGTCTCTGGGACTTACATTTAACGACCTTTAGGATAAGTTTGGTTCGCGGAAAGGGAGTGGGAGGGGAAGATTTATTTCACTTGATAGAAATAAATACATTTTTTTCGTTTTTGTTTGAAAGAGATAAAAGGAAAGGAAATTGGTAATACTTTTTTGTATTTGGTTAGAGTGAAAAATGAAATGAAATAACATCTAATTTATTATTTTACCCTTATAAAATAATTATTAATATTTATTATTATATGATTTTTTATCTTTTAATTTAAAATATTTTTCTAAAATATTTTTTTCTTATTTCTTATAAATTATTTTTATTGTTATTTTATATTAAATAAAATTAGAATATTAATGTAAAAAAAATAAAAAGATTAAAAAAAAGTAAAATTAAAAGAAATAATTTGTCTAATAAAATTGATTAAAAAAAATTAAATTTTATTATTTTATATTAAATAAAATTGTAATAGTAAAAAATAATAGACAATTTCGTAAATATTAAAAGAAACAAGGAAAAAATTGTCTAAAAATTTCATTTTCTTCCATTTCTATCCACTTTAGGATGGAAATGATTTCTTAAGAGGAAGGGAAAGGGATCATACCCCATTTTTACTTCCCTTCCACTTTTACCTCTTTACCAAACAAGTGAAATCTCTTATTTCTTTCCATTTTTATTTTTACTCTCATTTTTCTTTCACTTTTCACCATAACCAAATTATCCCTTAAAGTTTTGGAAGTCCATTTTTTTTGGGAGAAACTTTTACTCAATTTGGAAAACTATAAAGAAAGTAATGAATAAAAATGTAAAAGGAGTGGGCACTATCAAATTAGTGTAGAATTTATTAACTACCACACCACTTCTTCATTTATTTCCATCCCTAAGTCATACTTAGGTTAACATTCGGTTTTCTATTTTCAGTTTGGTTAATTCGGTTTGATTTTTGACTAACCAAATTGATATCGAATTATTATTTGATTATTTGGTTTTCTATGTTTTTCTTTTTTATTTTTATTTTTGGTAAAATGACCAAATTTTTTGTTCCAACAATGGTTGTATATTGATTAAGAGAGACCAAGTTCAATAGTTTAGTTGTCACACCCCTTTCCTCCAACTCTATGATTCAGGTGTCCAAATCTTGTTGTAATTAAAAAAAAAAAAAAAAAGTGCTTGAAGTGCTTGATGTTTAATGAAAGAGGTTTTATAACACTGACAAACTCATAAAACAAGGTAACTCGAATTAAGACCATACTGAATATTCAATAACATAAATTAATATAGTGCATACTAAATATTCAATAACATAAATTAAGATATATGCGATAAAAATTAAATAACTAAGAATTAAAATTCACTTAATTCTAGAGAAAGCATTTAAAGGGTTACTAATTGTGATTTTCTAATAGGAGTCATGAGCTCATAGAAAGGGCCCTTGGTGTGATGACCCAGCCTACGAGGGTAACGAAATGGTCGCGGAAATTGCAATAATAATAATAATAATAATAATAATAATAATAATAATAATAATAATAATATCATAGTTGAAAGTTTTTATAGACAAGATAAGAACTTTATTTTGACAAAAAACCGAACTTAGGCTATCAGCAAAGCTGCGTGGTTCAAAAACAGGGAAGCATTATATTACTGCAAAAGTGCTTCTCTAGTCTAGGGTGGCTACCTACCAGAACATTCTTCTCACTCAGGGCCCACCACTATTACTTTTATTTTTGGTCCGTGATCTTGGTCTTTAGAGTTTTACTCTAATTAATTTCGATCGAACTACTGTCGGATTCCAATCTGGAGAGAGCTTTCTTAATATTGTTTTTTCACTATCAAAATTTAAACCCCAATTTTTGATATGGGATATTAATACCATTCGCATCAGATCAACGAAGTAATGATCCACCACTATTACGATTGGTCACAACTCATTCTTGTATTTGCCACATCCCCATCTCTTGGTGGATGAAGAAGCGGGAAAAGAAAGAGGTGAGTTACTAAAAACTCAGGAAGCATTAAGAAGGAACAAAACAAAAAAGAACAAGAATTAAAACTTATGAATATAATATGAAATATTAGTATTTGCCATCAAACAAAGCATAAATTAACTGAATGATGATATTAATTATCAAATCTGAACATTTTAGACAACAAAAGAGCTAGTCAATAGCTAAATCGAACTATCAAAAACTACTTATTTATTTTTCAGATTTTTTAAAAGCTCTTCTTATCAAAGCGCAAGCATGACTTGATTGACCCGAAGTAGAGAGCGAATAGAATTTCAACATTGCATCAAAGATCAATTCGAGAATCGAGTGAACCGTGAAAAGTCAACTCAAAGATCGGGTCAGAGGACATCTCAAAAGACGAATCAAATATGGTTAGCCTAATCAAATATTGAAATGCCATTTTTTTTTTTGCTGTATCCATCGTCTAATATTCAAAATTTTATGTCAACTCATTTAGACTGACCCGCTTTCGGATTCTCTTTTGGTGGGGCTCTCCTAATATTGTTTTGTCACCGTTAAAAGTTGAACCGAATATTTAATATGAGATTTTAGTACCCTTTTTATTAGACCAATAAAACGTTGATCAAATATTGAAATGCTAGCAAATGCTAAGATAATCTCAAGTGGAGTGTTATAAATAGGGGCGGTAGTCGAGTTTTGTGAGCTAGGTTTTGCAAAGTCCAAACTCGACCTGATCAAATTTTTATGGGCATGAGTCCAAGTTCAGTTTAAGAAAATTCGAAAAATCGAGAATCAAGTTTGATAAAAAAAAAATTAAAAACTTGATCCAAAAAGTTAAAAGGGCCTGGAACCCATTTCAAACCAGGCCCAAGTTCAATTTAAACTCAAAAAACTTAGAAAGAGAGAGAGAGAGAGAGAGGCGAACCGGAGGTGAGAAAGGCGAATCAAAGGGTTTCTTTTGATTTAATCTCAGATGTCCAATTTCTGGGGGAAACGATAGAGGTGTTGCCAACGGAGACAAGAGGTCTGGCCACTTTCCAGTCCAATACCAGCGTGAATTGTATTGAAGCAGGTGCTCTTCCTTGGTGCCGGTTCGGTTGCTTAGTCTGAACCAATGAAGTGCACATGTGGAGGTTGTGTGCGACGTGGGGCATTAAAGCAATGTGTGTGCACGTCGAGGAAATTGAAGCGGTTGTGTGCGACGAGGCCACGTGAAATGCACATAGAGAGAGAGAGAGAGAGACGAAAAAGAAAAAGTCAGAAAAGCATGAGTTCCCTTTTGATTTTTGGGCCTCCTTTTCATTGGCTTGGACTTGGAGTGGGTTAGACTTGCATTGCTCTGATTGACATTTTTGGAGCGGATCGAGTTTATAATGGACTGAATCTACTGTTGTTCAAATTTGATCCATAATTAAAATGAGTCTAAATAATATGACCAATCTTGACCCTGCCTTAAAACAAGTCAAGCTCGGCCTTTTAAAATGGGCTGAGCTAGAGTCAAGCTCGGATCAACTTGGCCCAATTGCAGTAATCTGAATAATCAAATTTTAAATTTTCACTTTTCAAAACAACAAATTCTTACATTCAAATATCAATATAAAAAAATATATAGAGATATTCACAGAGATTGGCACTATAGCATACTTCCACAGGGTGTGGCTTAATGCTTACAAATATCAAAGAGCATATGAAATGGTACTACTTAATACTTGATGTTACATGGTCAAAATGACTCAAATCATGATAGGCTCGAGACTAATCCTTAGCTTGTCGAATAACTTCCTAAAGCCCAGTTGCCAATCTGGTCGGCATATATCTGATTAGTTAACCATCCGACCTAAAAAAGCTTGTCACAATCATAAGGCTAAAAACCCTGCGAACCCCTCATTCAGGATACAATCAACTGAAACGTGTCATCAAGAAGGAATATAACCCCCGGATGGATAGGCATGGCCCATACCCTCCGCGTCTATCAACCAGATCTTGCTCAATAGACAATTGCTCAGTCACAACACCTCCTTGCTGTTCGGTGACCATCATTCGATCTATTAAGGGAAATATTCACTGGAGAACTGAAAAATGTTCCATGGAACATTAATCTCTTCAGCATTCTGGAATGCTTCACAATAAGCACAGTTACAGCGCAGAGTGGATTGCCCCTAAATAATAGAAAAGATTGTATCTAATATATATCTGCCGTACCAATTCTAAAGACACGAAATACCGAGTATGATAATGGCCAAAAAGATGAGCAACGCCATAGAGGGAGCAACAATTTAAAGCAAGTAGATTTGCATTTCATAGGTACAAATGTCAGTTCTATCAAAGGATAATGCCATACATGCCTCAGTGCTCCACAATCAGAAGACCAATCATTCAGAACTTCAAAGTGTAAGAATGCCTTGTGGAGATCAAGATTTGACTGTAAAGAAGAGAACATTGAGGCATCCACATTGTGGAAGTATCGAAGTAGAAGTGATCAACTACCAACCGTGGAAATAGATAAGAGTTGACTGTGATGAAAACATACAAACAGATCACTCCTAAACACTATAAAGTGATGAAGAAATTCCTTAACTACTTGACAGAAAGAGTGATTCAAAACAATTGTCAAGGACTGTGAAATTTGAAAGAATAAGAAAACTGGGAATCAGGGAAAATGGGCTCCTTCATGACTGAATGAATCTTAGCCTGATCCTTAGCAGATGCTACAACCATTACATCTATTGGAATGAAATTTGGTCCTAAGCAGATGCTACAGCCACTACTTAGCAGTTATAACAGCTGCAACAGCGGCAGTACTTCTGCAGTAAGCACTGCAATAGTTCTATCCTTATTTATTCTTTTTTACTGACATTGCTTTTTGCAACTACAATGACTGATTTTTCATATAGCATAGAACATCAGACTATAGTACCGTTATTGTGCTTATAACTATGGCAACTGACTTTTCCATGCAGCCATCAGCTTACGAGACTGTAACTGTTATGAAAATTGCAACAGTGTTGATCACAACTACTAGCTTGATCCATCCATGGTTACTGAGGTAGTACTAATAAAAGGTAAAATAGAGCCCAATATGCAAACACTTCATAAATGCTGACCACAGCAAACTGATTTTAGATTTTAATGCATTTCTCCAATTACACAATTATATAGAAGTGCAAGTGAATTTTGAACACATACCAACCTATGTGTCCGTTCAGCAAGTATCCAACACTAATAGAGTAAGAGGGAAGAAAAGTAAAAGATGAAGCTTCAGCGCGTCTCATCTAACATGAGACAATTACAAATTGACATCTTCTCACAATTCTGTAGCCTAGGCCAACACACAAGAATAAAAACAAAGACTGTTTGGATATCGGACAGTCTTGTGAGAAGAAGATGATCTTATCCCACCAAGGAACTCCACATGCAACAAATGCCGGACCATTTATCACTTTGGAAAGGACTACATGCTCGTTATGTTGTCTAGATTGTATGCAGAGAAAGTTATGGCCAAAACTAATGAATGTTCCTCATTAATGTATGCAACTTTTGCATCAAAAGCATATCTTGCATGGATGGTGACAAGAAAAAAATTGAGTCACCTTTTGCATCTTTCGGCTAATTAGGAACTATGGCACATCCTGTAAAACACATTCACGTTACGATGGACAAACTTCTCTTTTCTAATCTGGTCAACAGAATTGGGGATTCAATTTCAACCTGAGCAAGAGAAAGCAAAGGCCCTAAAAACTACGGGCATAATTGTAATTCACCAACATTAAAAGTGTCATAAAAACCTAGAAAATCAAACAAATGAAATTCAGACTTACAAACTAGACAAGATGTTGACAGTGTGCAGCACAAGCTCATATAGATCTACAATTGAACTACCATGACATCTCTTCCCTGGAAAACATCTCTAGCTTCCTCAATTCATCAAAAGCTCGCACATCTGAGATTGAAAATTTTATTCAAAAATCAAACAAATGAAATATATATGCAACAACAACAATAATCTGACTTTTAATCTCAACAATTGAGATCCATCATTTGAAAGACAAATACGGGGGAGATTAAGGAAAAAAAAGAATGTTAGTTTAATTTGTACGGATTTTTCTATACCACTCATTCTTATTCAAGACAATTTTTTCATCTAAACATTTAACTATCATGTCTGTACAGATAAATTGTATCCAACTTTTTAGTAATCTATCTCTATATTTTACTAAATCCCTTATATTTAAGTTCTCGATCCTCCTAACCAGTACGTCATTAGATTTTCTTTTTTATGCCCAAATAACTTAAAACGACACTCTCGCATCTTATTCACAACAGGACTAACTCTCAATTTATTACGAATCTTTTTATTTCTAATTCTATCTCTTTTAATTTTCTCACATATTCATCTTAACATTCTCATTTATACTATAACCATTTTTTATTTTTATTATTATTTAATATCCCAATATTCAGTATCATACAATAGTATAGGTTTTACATCCAATCCACTTGAATCATATGATTCATATCCTCATCTATATTGTCATCATTTTGAATGATGGAATCAAGAGATCTAAATCGTTCACTTTTTGATACATTGTCCATTTAAACTAATTGTTTTTTTATCATCCTGATACTTATCGTTTAATTCATATCTCATATACTCAGTTTTCGATTTACTTAATTTAAATCCTCTGGATTTTAGTGTGACATTCTATAACTCTAATTTAACACTAATTCTCTCTTTAATTTTATCAACTAATACTATATTATTTGTAAAAAAACATACACCATGTAATTCATCTTGCATGTTTTTTGTGATTTCGTTTATCACTATTGCAAAAAGAATGAGACTTAATGCTGAGTCTTGATGGAGTCCAATATTAATAGGGAAGCTATTGCTCAGACCCCCCGTAAGTTTTTACATTGGTTATAACTCTCTCGTAGATATCTCTAATGAGATTAATGTATTTCAAGAAAATCTATTTTTCATCAGCCTCCACCACAATAATCTCTAAAAATCCTATCATATGTTTTTTCTAGACCGATGAATACCATATGTAGATCTCTCTTTTGTATTCTCTATGTATCAAATATCTTAACAAGTGGATTGCTTCCGTGGTGAATCTCTATCACATAAATCCAAATTGATTGTAAGGCATACTTATCTCTGATTTCAATCTATACTCTACCACTCTCTCTCTCATAATTTCTTGGTATAACTCATAAGTTTAATTCTTCTGTAGTTTGAGCAATTTTGTATGTTTCCTGATTTGCTAAATTTTGTTAAAAATATCCATTAATATTATCATACCAAATTCACCCAAACATTTTTACACTTCAATAGGAATGCCATCAAATTATATAGATTTATTGTTCTTCATTCTCTTTAAGGTCTCCTTCACTTTATGGGACGAATTTTATATTTAAAATCTCTATTAATCTTTTCTGAAAATATCTCAATTTTTTCTATATCTATTCTACCTTAATATTAAAGAGATTATCAAAATAGTCTTTCAAACGCTTTCTTATATCATCATTCCTTATAAGTATACTATTAGTTTCACTCTTAATACATCTTACACTATTTAGATCTTTTCTTTTTCTCTCCCTTAGTTTAGCAATTCTGTAGATCTCTCTTTTTCTATCTATAGTTTCCAATTTTTTGTATAATTCGTTATACACATTACTCTTTGATTCGGGGATAATCTTTTTCATCTTTTTTTTTAATATTTTTGTAATTTTTGTATGCATCGCTACTACTAATACCTTTAAGATTTCTATAGCACTCTTATTTGATTCGGATAACAGTTTATATTTCTTCATTCCACCATCATGATTCCTTACCTATTGGACCCTGTCCCTTAGATATACCAAGAACCCCCTATCTGACATTAGTAGACATCTCTTGCTACATTATTTTTGAATCTTCATTAGTAAACCAATTTGCTATTTGAATTAATTTATCACTAAAAGTTATCACATTTTCTCATTTTAGATTCTATCACTTAATTCTTGATTTCAGAAATGGATGAAATTTCTTTTATCTTTTAGGCACATATATATCTAAAACTAAGAGTTTATGTTGAGTTGTTACACTTTCCCTTGATATAACCTTACAATCCTTATAAGTCATTCTATCATATCTCTTAGTGAAAAAAAAATTTATTTGCTTAGTATTGCACTTACTTTTATATGTAACTATATGCGACTCTTTTTCCTTAAAAATATGTTGATAAGTACTAAATCAGACATAATTTGTATAAATTTATCTAAATCCTCTAAAAATTGATTTTTACTAATTGTATCTATAACTATTTGGAGCGTATATATACTGACTATATTAATTATATTTTCTCCATCTACTGACTTAACAAACATAATTCTGTATTCTTTCATTCTTATCTCTACTACATTCTCTAAAACTCTACTACTCTATCATTCTCCACCACCCACTCAGTTTCTTGAAGACATATGATATCAATCTTTTCGTCTGTTCATTATTTTTTCTATCTTTCTTAACTTGCACTTCAAAGATCATATGTTCCAAGTGGTTAGACGAATTCTATTTTCATGGACTAACTTATTTACTTGCATCTTAGGATTCCTTGTTAACTTGTCACTATACCCAAGATCCGATGTAAAGCCCTAAAAGTTATTCTATATTTGTCTCTCAAATTTATTTTTTTTTATTTGACGAAAGATTTTATGTTGATTGTCAACCTATCATAACCCTACTTTTTTATCCGGGTTTGGGATCGGCCATGGCGAAATTCTTCAAATAATAATATATAAAATGAATTAAAAAACAAAATATAAATAAAAATAAAAAATAAAAATATAAATATAAATTAAATCAAATAAAGTAAAATAAGATATATATATTTATATATAATAACAATAAAGTAATAGATTTTACATTACAACTATACCATTATAAATTTAAAAGATTTTAAATTGTAATAACTTTAAATTCATAGTAATATATTTTATATTAGTAATAATAATAGTACTAGTATTAATAATACTAATGATGATACTAATACTAATAATAATAATAATAATAGATCAATCGAAGGATGAGAGGAAAATGTTGCAGAGAAAGATTCGAGATGCGAAGCTTGGAGGGCATCTGAGAAAAATACTTTAGTGCATCTTTCGGACTGTTCAGTAAGAGAGAAAAAAAATTACAAGATTTACCATCCAAATTGGAAAGGCTAGGGTTTTGAAAATGAAAATTGAATTTTAAGCATGTTGAAGGCATCTTTCAGATTGCTCGAATCCTATAAAAGAAAGAAAGAAAAAAAATTACAAAATTTACTATTGAAATTGAAAAAGCTAGAGTTTGCAAAAGAAAATCAAAATAGAATTTTGGCCTTGGTCGACCACCCCATGGCCTCGTCGACCAAGGGTGTGTCCTTTGTCCATCAAGGCCCTACCTTGGTCGACCAAGATGGGTGACTTGCTCGACCAAGGCCCCCTCCTAATCGACCAACACCATGGCCTTGGTTGACCAAGGCCATGCCTTCATCGACCCAATTCTTCCCCTTTCGCTTCCGTCGATTGAATACTCTTACAAATTCCCCTCTTCTCTTATCGACGACCGCATGTTATAGCTGGCTAGAAGCTCATAAAGAAAATAAGCATAACCAAATCTACAGCAATAACAATGTTCAAACATTCGAATACTCTCTCGACACCAATAATTCTCGGTGTAACCGAATGTGGTATGCAATTCTACATGACCACAGAAACTCCTCGGACACCAACAATTCTTGGTATAACCTATGCATTATATAATTGCGCGCATGACTACCGGCAAGATAGATACCAAGACAGAAGACAAAGTACCTTGGGTAACATACCGTGAGACACATACCGAGAGTTTGAACATCATAATGTAGGGAAGGACTAGAGGCATAATTGCCGAGAGGCTAAATGAACACCGTAAAACACATATTGAGAGCGATGCAACTAGAGTCACACACCGAGAGAGCTACAAGTGAGGTGTGTTGTAACACCGACTCTCGGTGTATTCTATAGTGAATTCCATTTCATATATATATATATATATATATATATATATATATATATATATATATATATATATATGATATTTCTACTACTATGTTCATGAATTTTCACTAAGAAAATTTTCCTACTAAATCAATCTTAGATATTTGATGGTAAAATACAAATCGAATCAATTTTGACTCAAAGAGATTCAAAACCTTAATTTCACATTAAATAAATTTAATTAGGTCTAATATAAGATTTTGGGCCTAGTGTGTAATTATGAAAATTTTAGGGGTCAAATTAGAATTTTTATAAGTCGAAGGACTTGTTAGCAATTAACAAAACTTAAATGAAATGTGACAAGTGTATTCTTGTATTGAACAAGTGTTATAGTGAGGAGGACAAGTGTTGGCCAAATGGAGATGAGAAAGGCAAGGTGGGCCAATGAGAACATATGCACATGAAAACCAATGAGAACACATGCAATAGTCAAAATGATCCTATGGTTTAGATTAATTGGAGATTTGATCCTAGGGTGGTGAGTTATTAACACAATAATAAAAGAAGAAGGCCTTAGAATACTTGTTCATTCTTCCCAATTCGTGAGAACAAGGAGAGAAGCAAGAGAGGAAGACCAAGAAAGTGAGGTAAGAAATTTTATCCTGTCTCACTTTAAATTTTATTTCTGTCCGTGATTTCATCTCTGTTTTAAGGCATATTAGAGCCAGAATTTGAAAATGTGATAGTTATATGAATTGTAGATCAAAGTCTTATCTTTCCAACGAGATAAGAATCACCAAAATCTGATGCCTGTGCCAAAAGTTATGGCACTTTTCCTGAAACTCGACATAAAAGTGTCCTGTTTCGAACCTTGACAGTAGTGAGTAAAAACGACCCCTCTCCAGTCTTAGTTTGAAGAAACACAAAACATGAAAGTTATAGATATACTTCTTGCCTATAACATATAAAAATTTCAGCCATTTCGCACGAGGAAATTGAAAGTTATACAATTTTCCTTAAAACTGTGTTGACAGAAACTTTATGTTTCACTAAAACGTATCAGTCCTGTTCATGAATTTTGTTGAACCCCTTCCAGGCATATTTGGATAAAACTCAAAACACGAAAGTTGTAGATCTACATCTTAGCTATAACATGTTAAAATTTAATTAGACTTTGGTGAGTAGAATGAATGTTATGGCTTCTGTACAAAAACTGGACAGAATCCAAAACTTAAATATGACTGTAACAAAATGAGGCTTACCGGGAATTTTGTGATTTGAATCTGAGGAAGTGTGCAAAATGAAAGTTATAGTTCTATCTCTTAGCTTTAAAATGAGATAAGAATCATCTGATTTGGACTGGTATAGGCAAAGTTATAGTCTGTTTTTCATGACTGCATAGGTTAAAAATCTACAGACTGTTTGTCTCCCTAAAAGTTATTTGAGTTGAATGGAGGGAACACTTGATTTACGCTTTGTGGAGAAATTGGGGAGTGCGTTATCCTCCCCTAACTGTGAGTGGGACTTGACATCTACTTTTAATTGATACCGTGTTTTAAAAAACTTTCAAAGGCATGATTTAAAATGATATGATTGATCTATTTTCCTGGATTTATGAAAATGTTTTGTGATATATGGAGTGTCCCAACTTGTTTATATTGATATGCATCCATGATTTTGACACTTGATGATTGTGCCACACTTTGATATATCCACATGATTTTATGCTTCCATTGCATATTGGCACATGATTTTGACATGTTATGGCTTGAGATTTGGCTTAAGATATGTGATTTGGACTGGATGCCCCTGTGGATACTGTGATGATGATGATATGCTTCCTATGGCATTCCGTAGCTACGAAGGACATTTGGTAGAGGCATCTGTTGTGCACGGATATGCCTCTGCAGGGGGTATCCGCCAGATTGTCATACATATTGTACGGACAGTCGTCGGTTGAAGCACTTCGGGGAGGACCTTGGTAGGTCTAGCACCGGCGGGTTTCCATACACGCTTGATCCTTGATACGTGTGTGATATATATATATACAGGCTAGTTGGAGTAGTCTGTGGTCAACGTTGGGGTGGAGAGCCTTATTTTATTACTTGCACCGTGAAAACCCCCAACGTTGCCCGTCCTTGGCCGTGATTGGCCCTTGCCGGGATATTTTCGGCCGACTCTACATGATATGACGGACATGCATACTGGATGCATATTTGATTTGATACGTATGCCGTGGATGATTTATTGAGATGTCATAATATTTTTGCATACCATGGATTTATTGGGACATAATTTTGACACTCCTAATTCACCCAAAAAATTAATTATAGCATGTCATCCCCCCGACTTGCTGAGTACCAACCCCCCCTCTCTACGGTACTCACCCTCACATTTCCCTCCTACAGGTGTAGACTCAGACTGAGAGATTTGTGCGCATTGTTGTATTGGCTATTCTTTGGAGATTACTGGGTCAGGGTATGACTACCGCTCTTCCGCTATGTATTGAGGTTATTGTATCATTTTGAGGAACTTAGGATGACAATTGTATTTGTTTAAATTGGAATGACTGTATTTATAATTCTTCTTGTCTGTATAAGGTTAACTCTCACTTGTTTTAATTTGTATTGAGGCATACATGTATTATTTTTATTTCTTGGAGATCTCTGTGATTTGAAAATCTGGATTTTGTGAATGCTGTCAGCCTTACGGTGCTTCGATGTGCGGGACGTGGTGCCCGTGCATCGAGGTGCCGCGGCGGGTTGATCGCGTGCCCGGCTCAGGAGTGGGTTGGGGCGTGACATGTGTGGAGTTTGAATTTTGCCAAAAAAAATATTAATTTATGCATGTATTGGAAGCGTGCACAAAAAAAAAAAAAAATGAATGTAGGTCAAAAATAGGTAGAAAAATGTCAACCGAACCTTAAACTTGCATTTCATTTCATTGACTCTCAACAGTCCCAGCACTCGTAAAGTTGCAAATACCTATTGTATGAGAATACCATTTCATAACAACAATGTTTAAGCTACTTTTTTGTGGACACATTACAAACACATAACTCGAATATTTTATACAAAATTTAAACTCCACACCGCGCTTGTATATCTATTGGTGTATGCCCCTCCGTGCATGTCTCTAACGGTGCTCGTTGGGTCGGTCTTTCAGCAATTGCATACCTCTCAATGCCTTTCTCAAAATCATCTCTTGATAGCTTGGAAGCTGCAAACGCAAGTCACACAAAGCATCTAATGTTCTATTTGACCTGTGTGCAATCCCAAACCCAAAAAAAATCAAAAAAAAAAAGAGATAGAGAAGTTTGTAGTTTGTTTTTGCAAGAAGCACACCTCTTGGTGCTTTTCTCAAAACTCTTTCGGCAATTCTAAGCACAAGTCACACAAAGTATTCAATGTTTTGTTGTGCGATTTCAGACAAAGATTGCATGACATATGAGGAAAATCCATAAGAACCAAAGCTATATATATATATATATATATATATATATATATATATATATATATATATATATATATCTATGTATGCAAGAGAGAATGTTCTGGATCAAATACCTATATTTATTATTGAAAAGTCAATGTTAGCCAAAAGCAACCATTTTACCATTAGTGGGGGACATAATTGAGAGAAATTGAGCTGAAGCGTTTAATTCTGGGCTATCAAAAAAACTCAGAGAGAGATTCCAAGATTGGAATCTGAAACAACAGAGAGAGAAATTTTATGTAAGGAAAATTTTATGGAGAGAGAATGTTGATGCACCAAGAGAAATAATGAAAAACAATTGTTGAGCAAAAGGAAAATAAAGTACCGATCAAAAATTAGGCAATGTACCGAGATAAATAATGAATCAAGAAGAGAGATGTAGGAATCACTAGTGATGCACCAAAAGCCCAAAAGGAAAATCCAATGAAACGAATCAAGGGGGCAGATATACCGAGAGGCGGCGTGCCGGAAGTAAATAGAAAAATGTGCCAATGCAGTTGAAAAACAAATGGTCGAACTCAAAATTAAAGAAACAGCCCACCAAAAGTCAACTGAGCAAATAAATTGTCAGAAAAATCAAACCAAATTCCATCTACCACCAAACACTCCCCTAAACCCTAAATGAGAACCATCAAGTACCAAACACTCAACTAAATGAGAACTCCAGTAACCGATGTCCGAGAACTCCAATGTCTTAAAAAGAAGTCTATCTATCTACCCAAATCCAAGTGCCTTGGTAGACCCAAGGTGTACCCTTGGTCGACCAACGTAGGCCCTTGGTCAACCAAGTCGTGAGCTTGTTGACCAAGGCCACAGATTTGTTAACCAACGTGTGGCCTTGGTCGACCAAGTTTCTTATGAGTTCCCAAGGACATCTGTTAAGGTGTATCAAAATTGTATCTTCATTCGTTTTGATGCCCCACGAAAAAAAGGATATAATATATATTTTTTTAAAGCAAAATTGCTAATACTTCTTGAATTAAAATAAACTTATCACTGCATCTTTGGAAAACAAATTTCATAGACATCGAACAAGATCATTACAACCATAATGGAAGCTACATCAACAACCATTTTCAGTAACCACAAAAAAATCAAATAATAAACAGAAACTCAATGGGTAAAGAGTAACCCTTCCCATCCCAAAATACATGAAAGATAAATCACTACAAACATGGATTAGAGGCTACAAAATACATGCGCTCCAATCCAATCAACAACTAGGTATAACCCCAACTAATGAGATATCTAGATTTTCAAAGTTACAGCCATAACATGCTAAGATAAATGGATGCATGACAAAATTGGAAATTGGAAAGCACATCACAACACAAACATCACATTTGTATTTAAATTAATCATTCTCATATATTATAGAAAATACATAATCTTTAACAATTGTTTAGTAAATGATTCTTTAGAGTCAACACTACAACCACAGTTTTCAATATTACATACTTAGAAGCAGAAAAGACCAACAAAAGCTTTTACAGCAGAGGAATGACTTCCACACACGACGATTGATCAGCCACACCACTTTTCTCAACAGGAAATTAAAAAAGAAAAAAAAACCTTTTTGAATCAGCCATAAACATGAAGAGCAAAAAAAAAAAAAAAAAAAAAAAAAACGTCAAATAAAGCAAATGTTCAGAAACACAAACCTTAGACAGAGGAATTACACCCATACACCGTGATCATCTTTAGGTATACGAGAAACAAAATGGATGGGAGAAGGGAGAGACAAAATAGATAAGGAACAAAAAACAAATAAATGAGAGACAAATGGGTCAGCAGATGAGTTAGCCAAGTTCAAATCATTATGTGGAGCACACAAACATGCTGGGAGGAAGAAATAAATGGGAAGAACCTAAAGACAAAACATATGAAAGAACCAAAAGAGAAGTAAATGGGAGCAACCCAGAGACAAAATAGAAATGTAGAAGTATTAGAAATATACAAATTACAAAAGAAAATAAATCTCACAGATCGATTCGATTGAGCACATCATTTCACTAGCAACCCATCAACCAATCAAGAGCCTCTCAAAGAAGTTCACCAGCAACCCAAATGATAAAATTCATCATTGAACCCTAAATGTCTGAATGGAGCGATTGTTATGGTTGTAGACAGAGAGATGTAAGTGTCAAAGAGGGAAAGGTTTGGGTAAGAAGATCAATGGAAACCTAACTGCAGAATGGGCTTCCATACACTTCATAACACTCAAATGAAAAATGACAAATGATGTGAGAAAGAGAAAATCTAATCACAGAACGCAATAAGTACTCAAAGGAATGGCCTTCATAGACCTCCCCCCCAAAAAAAAGTATAAAGGGAAGGTAATTTTATAAAAATGTCCAAACTTCCAAATCATCACGAGAGCGCAAGAAAAAGTCCATCCTAAAATAAATGGGGGCAAAAAGTAAACCCACAAAAAAGTCCTCCCAACTGCTTCAACTATACCTTTCATGAAATCAGTCACAAAATTGACTTCATTAATGTTTCTGAAAAAGAAGAGAGAAAAAGAAAAGAAAAGAAAAGAAAAGCAGGTCATATCAGGTCTAGCTCACCAATGAGCAATCACATTCCGCCAACTGGAGGACAATGAAATCTGAGGTGATAGGGGGTCATTCACACTTATATCTATATGGTTAATGATGCAAAATCTCTATTATGTTATTCAGACGAAGCTTTATGCCTATTATGCCTATTGTTTATGAACCCTCTTTGTAATGATAAAAAGGGGGAGAAAAGTAAAAAGGGGAGAAAAGCTAAGTGAATGGTTAGAAGTAAGAAGAAGAAAACAAAATGCATGAATTAGGGAGGGTATTTAAACATTGTAACAAACTTAAAAATAAAACTCCAAACTAATATTTTGTTATTATCGAAAAGGAGGAGATTGTTGACAATATATGTTTTGAAGAAGAACAAAATTGAACAATATTAAGTTATATTTTTAAAACTTTAAATTAGAATTGGTTAGAACAAATATAAGAATGTTTAATAATGAGATAGCAAAGAACAAGTCGACTCACAGGAAAAACAAGTCGACTTGCCAAGTAAATTGAACTAAGTAGGCAAACCAAAAGGTGAGTCAAGTTAACTCATAGAGAAATCAAGCTGACTAGGAGTGCAAACGAAAGATAAAATCTAAGTATAAGGCTAATTGTAAGTCAACCTATCCATGTATAAGTCGATCCAATCAATAGAGCAAATGAAAATTTGAAATTATGAAGCTATAACAGTAGAAAACATAAATGTAAAGGTAAAAAATTTAAAAGCCTAACGGTCAAGAATCAGACTCACAAACTTCAAGTTGACTTGGTAAATACACAAATCTACTTATAGATCTAACACTTAGAAATAATTGAGATTGGTAGACATAAGTTGACTCATTGATAGACTAACATTTGGCCTAGTCAACTCATCACAATACACAAGTAAACTTGCACAATCCAGACTTAAAAAATCCAAGGAAAGCTCAACTATAAGTCAACCTACATGTGGCACAAATTGACTTGCACAAACCAGAATTAAGCAAATTTAAGGAAAGCTCAAGCACAAGTCGACCTACATATGGTACAAGTCGAATTGCATACGCTTAGAAAAATCTCAAGTAAGCTCAAGCTCAAGTTAACTTATATATGTTGAAAGTCGACCTGCATGAAATCTGAACAATGATGAGATTGTATAACATTGAGCACAAGTCGACCTAGAAAGAAAATAAGTCCACTTGCATAAGCAATACAATGAAAATGCTTGAGTCATACAGTGCACAAGTTGACTATTATGTGCATTAGTCGACATGCTTAAAGATAGAATTCATAGGATGTGTACTAGTCGACCTAAAGCTATAATGAGTCAACTTGTACAACAAAAAGGTGAAAGTTGCTTAGGATAATCAAGTCACAAGTCGACTAGCATGTCAAGCCAGTCGACCTAAGGTGTTCTGGGCTTAATAGAAAAATTGCTCAAGTCAATCTAAACACAAGCCGACTTGCATGAGTAGAAGTCTGAAAACACTTAAACAGAATAAAACACGAGTTAACTTGGTATACATATTAAGTTGACTTGCACTAGTTTGGACTATATAGAATTCAAAGCACAAGTTGACCAAACCAACGAAGGAGTCGACTCAATGTGGGTAACAGTTACTCGTTCAAAAAGCTATTAAAGAATTAAATGAATCCTAGCTACCTGCAATAACTGCTTCTCAAGACATTAATGAGCATTCAATTCTTTCCCATGGCTACTTCACCCAAGTTTATAAATACAACACTTCAATGGATGAAAAATAACTTAGTGAAATTGAATTGAATATAATCAAGCAATCTAAGAGAATTTTTATTTCTCTGCATTGTATTATAAATCTAAGTTTTAACATCTTATCTGAAGTTAAGGTTTCATTCATTGCACACTTATGTCACTTTTATATCTCTATAAAAGATCAAAAGAAAGGATTTTACATATCTGGGACATTTAGTGTTCGAGTGAAACACGAAAAGAAAAACTAGCGCCAGTGAAACGCTAGTGGGCAGCGTTTGAGAGAAATACCCTGAGGTTGGCCTAGCACCTATATAAGTTAGTTATTATACTATTTCTGAAAATAGTTGATTCAAAATTCAGGAAAAGGTTGGGAATGGATGTACACCAGAGAGAGTAGAACCGTTATAAATTCTTGACTTGACTCTTCTCTATATTCTCCTTCAATCTCCCTAAAAACCCATAAAATTAAAAAAGTGACCAAAATAACCAATTCACCTAGGTTGTTCATATCTAGTTCTTTAGTATGTTTGAAAATTAATAGACTTTTTCTTTTCTTTTTTCATGAGTATGTTATGAAACCAATTTGGCTCATGTTCATTCTAGTACGTGCCGATTAGTTCTGGCTACAACTATTTATGTTTCTAATTCAATGGAGAGATATCTTACAGCTCAACCTATCAATAAGGAACTCTCATCTTGGCCGATCTGTAGCCTTTAAGCAATCAGCCCCTAAAATGCAGGTTAGTACCGTCCTTTATGGTAGAAGGGAATAAAAGATAAGGTCTAACCCGATCCATCCCATGCAGGGATAGGCTGGGACCATCCCATCCCTTAAAAAAAATAAAAATAAATAAAAAAAACCTTATTTTTAATTAATGAAAAAGGAGAAAAGAGACTAAGGGAGAGGAGTACAAATAGAGGTATCTTTTAATGACTTTAATAAGGGTGATTATTTTTGAAGACGATAACGATGGTTGATGACGATCTCCAATGGTAGTCGAAGAGAAAGGTAGACACAGAATAGAAACCCTAAATTACAAGCATAGAGAGATCAAGACAGAGAAGAGAGAGAGAAAGTGAGAGAGAGCTCACGGATAAGAGATATGAAACCCTAGCCTAGAGGTTCAATCGTCTTCGAGGATGAAAGAGACACAAAACCCTAGGCTAAAGGTTCAATCTTATCATCACTGTACTGAGATTAGTCTTCGATAAGGAAAAGAGAGATATCACCGCTAGCAGTTGTAATGGCGATCGTCTTTGAGGAGGAGAAAAAAAGATCACCACCGTTGCCATTGTCGGATTGTCTTCGAAGAGGAGAAAAGAGATCACCATCACCACTACCGCTGAGCAGAGAGGGAAGGAGAGAAGTAAAGAGAGAAACAAAGATTTGTGTTGTGAGACACGAAATGAAACCCTACTGCTAGACTAAGTGCTCATTCGACAAGATTTTTTTTTTCAGTTTATCTTCTCATTTTAAAGAAAAGTAAAAACTAATTACTATTGAAATAAAATTAAAAATAATTTAACATTTTCAATTTTAAAATCTATTTATTTATTTCTTTTTATAAATTAAATATTTTTTATAAATTATTTTTTAAATTAAATTACTATAAAAGGGATATATATATATATATAAAGTATAATTTTTTCTCTTCACCTTCCAATGATTAAAATTTATATATTTATATTTTAAAAATAAAATGTATAAATACTAATAATTAAAATAAAAATAAATTGATTATTTTTCTAAATAATTAAAATCAAATATTTATAAATATAAAATCATTTTTATATAACATAAATAATTACAAAATTCAAAAATAATATAGATATATATTTATGAATACTCAAATAATATAAATGAAATAAAAAATATTTATAAACATATTTGAAATTTTAAAAAAAAATTAAATTCATCTAATTCATAATATTTATTAATATATGTATGTAGGATATAAATAAAATAAAAAAGTATAGTTTAAAAAAGTCAGAGTATTAAAATAAAGAGGAGAAGGAAAGCAATTTTTTCTTAAAAGTTATTATTTTTTTATTAGAAAAAGGTTATTTTTAAGAAGTTATTTTGTTTGGTAGAGTGTTTTTCTCAAGGAAGAGAAGTAGGGAAAAAGAAGGAAAATCTGTCAAATGGGCAACGAGCCCTTAATGTTTGCGCCCTTTTTTAATCCTGCCGGATGGGATCCATCCTATCACAATCTGACCCGTGAGAGAGAAGTGTTTGACGTGTCCCATCCCTTCACCTACAAAGGGCTCGAAATTTGGGCTTGTCTTGTCGCTTATCCACGAACGAGACAAGCTATCCCTTTGGGATCGCCCGTGACAGCTTTACTTACAACCTCAAACCGATAAGATCACGTTGCTAGGGAACAAAATAAAGGCCGGAGCACGGAGATTGTGAACTTAAAAATTTGTTCCTGATTCCGAACAGATTGTACACAGTCAGTAATGGCTTCTAAGCACTAAATCGGAAGACCCTCTCTCTAATTAATTGGGAAGGATAACATTTCATATTATTAGCATAATGCTTTATATGGAACTAATCTTACTCCTCTTTCTGAATCTTCCTCACCCTGCATACAAACGAGGATGTTGGCATTTAAATTATAAAAGGTTTTGTTAGTGCTAACTGTCATTCTCCCCAAGTGTTTTGGATTTTAATTCTTTTACTGTGATTATTTTTAAAATTTTCAGTAATAACTAAATACTTTATTCGTTTGATGATGGGATCCAATGATAACTAAAATAGATTGTTTTGGTATAAAAAATTAATTTAATGGTAAAAAAAATTAAAGAAAAGGATTGTCTTGGGACAATGCCTCGAAGCATGGATCGGTGGGAAGGGAATCGTGAAGACCACGAAAGGGTGACTCCACCCAAGGCCCAAGTCAACAAAACCCATGATAAATTCGGACAGGCCTACATGGATCCAACCACTCATGCTAATCCACTTGTTCATCATCCCTCATGATATTAATACCCCACGCAACACCAGTCTTCTCCGGTCCTCCTCCACTTCGTCACCATTCCCTCCCACAAACCCACACACTGATACTCTGCAGACCAAAAAGGAAAACCAAAAACCAAATCAAACCTAATCATAAAAACAATATGGGCATGGGTGCAGCAGTCGCCGCCGCCGCATCAGCATCAGCAGCAGCAGCAGAAGAGACACCCTCGGGCTTCAAGCTCGTCGGCTTCTCCAAATTCGTCCGCGCAAACCCCAAGTCCGACCGCTTTGTCGTCAGGCGCTTCCACCACATCGAGTTCTGGTGCGCCGACGCCACCAATACCGCGCGCCGTTTCTCGTGGGGCCTCGGCATGCCTATTGTCGCCAAATCCGACCTATCCACCGGAAATTCCATCCACGCCTCCTATCTCCTCCGCTCCGGCGACCTCCACTTTCTCTTCACCGCCCCCTATTCTCCGTCCATATCCGCATCTGAATCTTCCTCGTCCGCCTCAATCCCCACATTCGACCACTCTGCTTCCCACGCCTTCTCCGCTACCCACGGCCTCGCCGCCCGCGCTGTCGCCATCGAAGTCGACGACGCTGACCTCGCTTTTCGCGTCAGCGTGGAGCACGGCGCCAAACCTTCCTCATCCCCGATTACAATAAATCACGTCGTCCTCTCAGAAGTCCAGCTCTACGGCGACGTCGTCTTGAGGTACGTCAGCTACAAAAACTCTCATACTCGTGATTCTTCGGATCCGGGTACTTGGTTTCTCCCCAACTTCGAGGCGATGGAAGAGCTGTCGTCTTATCCATCGTTGGATTACGGAATCCGACGGCTGGATCATGCTGTTGGCAACGTCTACGATTTGGCTGCTGCGGTGGAGTATGTGAAGGGTTTTACGGGGTTTCATGAGTTCGCAGAGTTCACTGCAGAAGATGTGGGGACGAGTGAGAGTGGGTTGAATTCTGTGGTCTTGGCAAACAATGATGAAATGGTTCTTCTTCCAATGAACGAACCGGTTTATGGGACGAAGAGGAAGAGCCAGATTCAGACATATTTGGAGCACAACGTAGGGCCCGGGCTGCAGCATTTGGCACTTGTGAGTGAGGACATATTCAGGACATTGAGAGAGATGAGGAAACGAAGTGGGATTGGAGGGTTTGAGTTCATGCCTTCGCCGCCTCCAACGTATTACAGGAACTTGAAGAATAGGGCTGGGGATATTTTGAGTGATGAGCAGATTAAGGAGTGTGAAGAGTTGGGAATTCTGGTGGATAGAGATGATCAAGGCACTTTGCTCCAAATTTTTACCAAGCCTGTTGGAGACAGGTACATACTATGTTTCCTTCTTCTTCAAGAATTTTACATTTCCTAGATTTCTTTAATGCACTTAGTGCATTCTGAATAGTTATTGACACTTCTCTTTAAAATGGGATAGGCTGGATTTATGGCAGAGGAATTAGGAATGTGGCCATGTGACATACCGAATTGATTAGGGCCTCGCATCAATTGAGTTGTTTTAGTGCCTAGACTCATTCCGAGCTTGGCTTGGCTCACAGCTTGACTCCTTCAACTAGCTTTAATTGAGGAGTTCTAGAGCCTTAGACTTGTTAAGCGCTTGGCTTGGCTCATGGCTTGATTCATTCAACTACCTAAATGGGCAACAAGATTTTTAGATTCATTAGAAAAGAATTGGCCATATGATTCACTCATAGCCTTGTTAAGAGGTTGGTTTGGCTCATTGCTCGACTCATTCAACTGGCTCTTTATATGTGCTAGTAAATGAGCTGGCTCAACTGTACTTTGTTCGTGTAGAAAATGACTTGGTCTTGAAGACCTTTCTACTCGGCTCATTTGCAGCCCTTGAATTGATGTTGTGTGATCAATGTTGTAAACAAAAGGGTATGGCCTAGTTGAAGCTCCATGACCAACATTTTGGTTCATGTTGTGTCCAATAGTTGTTGGATGCATTTGGGTTGGTTTGCAAATTGTTTGCCATGAGTCTCATTGTGTTGATCCTAGAAAGTAGGCCTTATATGTTGGTAATTGAGATTTCTTTCTGGAGCCAGACCTTCCTGAAGTTGGCATGGAGACCTTGATCTGAACTCATAGGTACATGATGCATTGTTTAGCCACCTCTTCTGCAGTGATCATTTTGTAGATGGAGGTTCCATCACATATGGTTGGTTTAGATGGCATGAAGATGTTTTTGATAGGAGGAACTGAGATTCCGTTGCATTCTTGGTGCCCTGCTAACATATGGTTGATAGTTCTCACCCTTCATCTTAAGTCAAAAATTTGGGAGTTCTAAGATGCAATTGATCATTAACAGGTGTTAGGTATGCTAGCTAAGGGCCAAGTACCTTAAATTACTACTACCAAAGAAAAAGAATAAAAACAAGAAAACAGAGGAGCAACTTAAAAAGGGGAAATGGTTTCCGTTTGGGTGACCAAGTTGAAATCTTTACGGCACTGCCTGTCTTGTCCTGGTGGTACCGGGTTTCTCTCTCCCTAGTTGTGGGGGTATAGTTATAAGGGCGTATCCTTTGTAGTAAACCTAACAAAGTAGAAAGAAAATTAAAAAAAAAAAAAGTTACAAATTTATATGGAATTTGCAGTATTACATTTTCCTCTGGATAGTTTTGCGCTTTGAATCTTAGAGTTTCTTTATTTATAGGCAGAATCATGTCTTGTAGTTTCAAGGATACTTTCCTTTTCTAGCTGCAAAAAGAGAAGGATTTTCAACAGAGTCATATGCCTTTGTGATGTTCAATTATTTGTTGTTCAACAATTGTGATCTATGGTAGCCTTTCTTATGATGTGGGAGTGAATTAATTTTATATTGCATGGATTGGGTGATTCGTTTGATTTATGCTGCTTAGGGCCTATGACGTGGCATTTGATTTGTACATTTTTTTTAATATGCTTCTACTTTTTATAAAGTTTTGACAATTAATGTGCTTATTGGTTGATTTTGATGCCTCTATGTGCATAAACACGTAACTGATGTGGTCCTCTGTGAGAAAACAATGTTTAGGCAAGCTTGTGGACTACACTGAGCAAGGCAGTTGGATTTATTCCATATTTTTTATAGATGTGTTAGAATTCACATTTATATATCATCTGTGACCAAGGGTGAAAATTGAGAAATCTATAGCTTGAGCTTCTTCAAATTTTCAAACATGTCTTTTGTCTTTCATTATGTTGTTTACTTCACATTTATGCTTGAGCTTTTTCAAATCTATAGCTTGATTACTTGGTTTCACTTGTTAAGACAGCTGATAGAGATATTTAGAGCGTAAAAAAGAGATCTACATATGGTATTTATTGATCTTGAAAAAACATATGATAGGGTCTCCAGAGACGTGATGTAGTGGGCGCTCATGAGAAAAGTGATCTCTTTGAAATACATTAACCTTATTAGGAATATGTATGAAGAAGTTGTGACCAATGTAAGGATTTGCGGGGGGCTGAGTGGTAGCTTTCCTATTAACATTGGGCTCCATCAATGTTCGGTATTGAGTCCCTTAATATTTACAATAGTGATAGATGAAATCACAAAAAATATTCAAGATAAAATACTATGGTGTATGCTCTTTGCAGATGATATAGTTTTGGTTGATGAAACTAGAGAGGGTATCAGTACTAAATTAGAGTTATGGAGAGACGTTAGAATTTAAAAGATTTAGATTGAGTAAAACTAAAACTGAGAATATGAGATATAAGTTTAGTGACAACAATCAAGATAATGAAGAAACGATTAGATTAGAATGAAGAGAAGTCTCAAAGAGCGAACGGTTTAGATATCTTGGTTCCATCATTCAAAATGATGGCAATATAGATAGGGATGTCAACAATAGAATTCAAACGGATTGGATGAAATGGAGAAAGGTATCCAGAGTGTTCTGTGATCGCACGATGCCATTATATTTAAAGGGAAAATTCTATAGGACCGCAATAAGACCTGCTTTATTATATGACACTGAATGTTGGGCCATTAAACAGCAACAAGAGCAAAAAATGACTGTAGGTGAAATGACAATGTTTAGGTGGATGTGTGGTAAAACTAGAAATGATAGAATTAGAAACGACGAGATACGTAATAAACTGGAAGTCAGTTCAATTGTGGATAAGATGCGGGAATATCGTTTGAGATGGTTTGGACATGTATAGCGAAGGCCTAAAGACGCACCTGTTAGGAAGGTAGAGAACTTAAATATAGGAGATTTAATAAAACGTAGAGGTAGGCTATTGAAAATTTGGATACAATGTATTCGTAAAGATATGATAGTGATTGAGTTAGTTGAGAAGATTGTTTTAGATAGGAATGAGTGACGTAAGAGAATCTGCACAAACTAAATTTTTCTTTCTTTCTTTCTTTCTTTCTTTTTGATTTCATTATTTGCCTCTCATATGGTCGACCCCAAATTTTGAAATAAAAAGTCTAGGTTGTTATTGTTGTTGTTTATTGAGACCAGACTTTCCGGTCTCTAGCTTTCTTTTTGATAGTTTGTTCTTTGAATTTTTTGATATGAAATTGTACAATGTTCCTAGCATGCTCTGAAGGCCAAAGCAGTAACACTCTAGGTTTTAGAATGTTCCCCTTTAAAGGAGAGCTTGTTTCTCCGACTGGCAGGAAAGAGAGAACACCTAGATTTATAGATAGCCTTCTGAGGAAAATTATAGCCACATTAAGCAAGAGCAACTCCAGCTATGCAAACACTATCACACATGATGAGATCAAGATCAACCAAATCAATAACTCCTGTGTGTTTCTTTGTCATCAATATCAGTTAGGTATATATGGTCTTGTAATTATAGATAGGATAAGACTTTCATGCATATCTTGATTCTTGTTCTCCCTATTGTAAATAATTTGGGTATTTAGCTAAAAATGCTAGTCACTTCTACGTGGGTAAATGGGTTTATCCAAATCGTTGTTTGTGTTCAACCAACACATCTTAAAGCTCAAAAAATGTGCATCATCACGAAAGGGGATCCATGTGTGCTTTGTCTAAATGATATCTGAATTATTGTTTAGTCACTTTTCTATTGTTCAATTAAAATCCGGAAGAAATGTTTCTAAGCATAACTGTTGGCTTCGTCTTTTACACAGGCCTACCATATTTATCGAGATAATACAGCGAATTGGTTGCATGCTCCAGGATGAAGAGGGCAAGACATACCAGAAAGGTGGCTGTGGAGGGTTTGGGAAGGGCAACTTTTCTGAGCTTTTTAAATCTATTGAAGAATATGAGAAGACTCTTGATGCTAAAAGAGCTGCAGAAGCAGCTGCTGCATGAAAACACACCTTTCATGTCGTCCAACCAGGAACCAGGGTGCTACCGAATAAAGAGTTGGTTCGCATGCTTTAATATTCTTGAAGATAAACCTGCAAAGGTTAGTTATATGCAACTACTAGTTGGCAGATGAAATGTTATTCACAATGTGGAACTGCTGATCTATGTTAGTGAGCAACTTTGAGATTAAAAAGTTCTACTAAACTCATATTTCAAATGCTATGGAAACCCCCCCCCCCCCAACACCTTCATTAGGAAGCCTGCGGCCTAAAGTTACAATATGGAGAGTAAATCTCACCTATACAATCATTATCATTAAATAAGCTGTCGTCATTAAAACTGAAATCTGTTCTATTGAAGGAATGTGCCGCGGAGCATACAATCGACCGTCTAACATGTTCCTTTAATAGAGATCTGAAAGTCCAGATGATTGGCATAAAAATGGCAACAACCAACACCTATTAACCAGTGGAGCTTCATTTCCAGCTAGCAAGGCAGCAACTCATTTTTGCTTTTGATTGGAGCTCCCTATGCTCAAAATGATTTTCTTTTGGAATACATATTTAGCACGTAGAGCTAAGTATTTGTAGCTATATTTTAAGATTGAATCATGCAGGGAATCGAAGTTCATTTCAATATATCTTTTCACTCTCGTTTCATTCAAAAGAATCTACTAGTAAAATATGGTAAGGAAACATTTTGAGAAAATAAATATGTTTTCTATTATTTGGACAAAAGCTATAAAACGTACTTTTTTAAATATATTAGAAATAACAAAACTAACATTGGTAGTACAATATTGACAATTTACAAAAGCAGAACTTGATAATCACCCCTTTTTCCTTCTTTTTTTTTTTTTTTTTTTTTATATATATATATAATTCGTCATACATACACATCGACATGGCCACATTTCGAATTGAATTGTGGAATCAAAACGAACCAAACCATAGTCAAACGATTTGAACCGTTCACCGGTTCATGATTAAATTAAAACCAAAACTATGTCTAAAAGTTTCGATTCTAATTGCTCACTTTGAAGGAGCAAAAACCGGTGATTTTTTAAAATATATATATAGTTTTTTAATTTGGTGACTCTAGAATAAGTCACACTAAAAATTGAAAATATTAAAAAACTATTATCATTATTTTGAAAACAAAAGTATAAAATTTTCTACTTTAGATAATGTTAAATCTAATATAGTCATTAAAATTTAATTATAGAAATCATATAAGTTTTATATTAGAAAAACTAATTTAAATAAATCATTTTACAAATTTAACAGGACGATAAATATCTATCATAAAAAATTATTATATATAAATAAATTAGCCCCCATGGATCGTGATAAAGTGACCTTCAAATGTTCACACAGCAATTGATTAAAGGACTCCGTAAGATGATTATAGATTTCCAAATATTTTCCCAAAATAATATCATTATCGATGTCTTATTTATCTTCTTCCACCTTGGGCTGATCTAGTAATTTTGACTCCACCTACCAATATAAGTACTATCCAGAAGAAACAACTCAATACCACTACCTCTTAGACCCTTACCATACGTGTCAAAACCTCACAAAAATTAGGTCTCCAAAAGAATGCCAAAATCTTTTCTAGACCGCCAAAAATAGCAAAAGAAGTAGTTTTTGTCATTTCCCTTAGCCAAAGAAAATAAACAAATTTTCTTCCTTGATCTCTGCTTGCCACACCTGGAAACCTGGAAAAGAGAATGCTATACACATCTCCATTATGCTCAATTTTCACGGATGCAAAGGACTCCTTATAGTCTCCAGGATAGCCTCCTAGACTCCTATAGTCCAGTGTAGCTGATCTTCAAACCTTAAATGCATGCACCATCATTTGTACATTCTACCCAAATTGTAATCTTCCTCTTATAGACCCACACCTTGCCACCTGCCTAAAACGCCAAATCCAGATTTGTGGATGCCATCTAGTCTAGACAACATCGGCAGCTACACTCTATTACCAGTTCGCTTACAGAGTCCAAAACCATGCTTTTGACATTACCATACTGACTCTCCAAGATAATGCTCGTTTGCTTACCACTCAGGTATTTATGCTTTCGACTTGGGTATTAGTGATCTTGTTCACATCGAGATAACTGGGCAGATCAAACATGAGGAACTACTAAAGCTTTAACCTACTTATCAATCACCCAATTGAGCAACACCAACCATCTCAATCTATCCAACAGTCTGCAGTCCAATTTCTTAGCGAGCCTGATGGCTCAGTACGTATCTCCTTTGCACCAGAGACCAGTACTGCATATAACCCATTTCCAACAATCAACATGATCCAATCTGCTATGTCTTTAGGAGAAGATGTTCCATATCTGTGTAGAAAACTCAGCATCCTAATCATTTACTTTACAAAGAAAGGATGCCCAGTATACGTATTTCGGTCTCCAATGGATATTAATTATTTCACCTTTGTTTTTTGTGACACTAGTACAACTTAAGAGGATGAAGAAACCTGCCCCAGACAATATTGGAAAAACACCGGACAAGGTCAAATCTAGGCTACACCTAATATAAACTTAACTCTACAAAAGAAGAGATCCTCGAGTAAGAACTCCCAGTAAGCTGACTACAAGAAGATTTCAATATCTGGTCACCTATTTCGGCAATCCTCTTGCTAATCCAAATACTAATAATGAAGATGAAGATGTATTATTACCTGACCCTCCACCCAAGACTCACAGAGAGCAAGATCCACCTCCTCATCACACCTGGCGAACTATGACATCTCCAAGTTCAATCAAACTAAAAGCTACCCAGCAACCTAAAGCAATCCATCTGCAAGTCCAAAAGGCCCAGTAGTATATTCCATGGTCCAGCCAAATGTGGCATCTCTACAACTAGTAACAGGTCAGTTAACATTTGAGGACTCCCATTCCCATCCTTAGAAGATTTCAACCCCATTAGTCATACAAGTAGATGGCTCAAGAGCAGCTATCTCTCCTGCTGAAAGGACATGAATTGCCCAAACCCAAAATGCATTGGCACAAAACCATCAGTTGAAGGAGACCCACCTAGATCAACAAATATCTTATACAGATATTGATCTCTGTAAAGACTCTTGAAGCTCAACTTCAGGATCACTATTCAAAAATACTTGCCATTATCAACCAGCTTCAGATGGATATTCAGACCACACACAGTGAGTGAGTTCATTTGATCCAGACTCAAGGCTACAACTCTGATTGTGCACAAAAGGAACGTAATCTCCAATCTCTCCAAGTTCAACTTCAATCCCTACAAATAAGACCAATTTAGCATGTTACCTTTCCACCTACCTACTCCACTCCCCTCCTTCCATCCCCTCACATCCCTCAACCCATTCATAAACCCAAGCCCTCTTGGCTGACAAGATATACCATAATACCTTTTCTGCAAACCACACAGCCTGCTACACATATTCCTAATTCACAACCCCCTATTAGTCAACCTCCTCCTAAAGATCATATAGACCCTTCCTTATTTGTACCAGAAACTCCATAATCGTCTTCGACACCACCTCCAAGAAAACCACATAAATACCCACAAAAACAACAATTGTCCTCATCTCACAATCAGTAACACATGATCAGCCCCTTCCAACCACCATCATTACCCAAAAAACTGCCATATATCATAACTTTTTCACCTTGAACTCTTATCCTCATGGCTCAACACCCACGGCTCAAACCTAGCTTAACATCCTCTCCTCTTGAGTCTATTGGTCTCCCTAACAACTTCTTCACAGCTAGTACCTGCCTAACCAAGAAGAAACTCTACAAAGACTTTCATTCTTACAAGGACAACTGATTTACCTTCAAAAGAAACACCAAACCAAGGTTCAAAAGATTCAAATTCCTTCATTTCAAGCAAGGAAAAGGATAAAAAAAGACCTCAAGATGTTTTGTTTAAATCTGGTCACTTTGCTGAGAATTGCTCTTCCAAGTCTAAAAGGACAAAGCTGCTAATTGAAATAAACTCTCCTGGACTCACAGTCCCTGAAAATGAAGATTTTGAATCAATTTTCTTCTTCGATGAAGAGTATTCTCAACACACAGTCCTTGCCATCCAATTAGACTCAGACACAGACTCCATCAATTCTTCTTCAGAGAATGAAACACATGACCCAAATGATGTTCTTATGATAAGCTTTTTGCCTTATCTCCCCAGGTTCAGCTTCCCTTGGTACATGCATACATATTGATCCTAGACTACCAAATCCCGATCATAGCATTTCATGATACAAGATCTATAATCTCAACCCTTTATCTAGATGTCTTCCTAAAAAATTACACGCAACCTCGTTTTTAGACTTTCATAGCTGCAAATGGTAAATCCTTTACCTTTTGTCTCATTAGTAAACCCATGGCTGTGAGAATCCTCCATGTTCTTCCAAATTCACGATGACCCATTTGACAAAACTAAATGTAGTATTGTTCAACAATCATGCTGATGGCGAAAGAGACGAGAGAAAAAGTAATCCAAGCCAATAACAACAAGTATGACTGAACCCCTTCAGGAATCCACCCAAGAAATTCAGGTCACAAAGTGAACAACTCTATTAAGAGTCACAATTGAATAATATTTCTGAAAATCGAAGCCTACTTACATCCATAACAAGAGCCTTAATTTATAATAACAGCTAATGACTTTTCTAGAAAACTTGTTCAACTTGTCTACAACGTATTGATAACACCTAATAACTTTCCTAGGGAACTCCAACTCTTATCGTATTGGAAACTAGACTCAACACGTTTTTTTTTTTTTTTTAATTGCCTATATTTAATATAAAACAGCCATGCCAAATGACCACTAGAATTCTTCAGCATTCAGCCTCGGCGAGCAAGACTACTTCAACAAAATTCTCACAAAAACCGGCGAATAATCCTTCTAAAACTTCTAGTTCCAAACAGTGCTTAAAGTGTCGAGGATTTGGCCATATCGCTTTCAAGTGCCCAAAGCAAAAGATAATTTCCTTGGTAGAGGAAAGCGAAGAATAACGAATCTTCGATTCCTATGAAGAAGGTAAGGATGAACAGGAAGTACTTACCTATGATGACCAAGGAGAAGCACTTGTTGTTCGACGACTCTTACAGGCTGATCATGCTCATATTATTCTGGTCCAAATTGAGCCAGTTTTCTAGCCAAGACTTGAGTGCTAACTTGATGTGTTTGATGATTGCTATTTTTAACATACAGTTGCCCAGCTTACATAAAGGACAGAGAAAACCTACAACCCCAACCTGCCTCAAGTTTCTTGATTCTTTGTTGACGTTCTACAATTTGGGCACTATCAAAGGCATGGCAACTTAATCTATTATTTTGCAGGAAGGAACCTACAGAAAAACTATATATTAATTTGTGACTCACATGGAAGTTCAAAGTTTACTAACATAAAAGCACAAAAACATTTCCAATTTGCTACTAAATCCATGCATCTTCCACTCATTCGCTAGTGCCAATTGGCAATTGATGTCCCCATACATCCCATATCAATCACTCTCTCTCTCTCTGTCTCTCTCTCTCTCTAAGCACTAGCTTGGTCCTAGATGGTTAGAGCCTTTATTCTTTCATGAGAAAGAGGGGGTAGTGTTCGATTGGTGCCATCATATCTTTTTAAACCCCCCCCCCAAAAAAAAAGAAAGAAAAATAACCAAAAAATAATAAATAAAGCTTTTTGTTTATTTAATCGGAATAAATGGTTAACATTTGTCATTAAATATATGTGCATGTATATGTTTTTAAAATATCTTATCTGTTTAGTCAAATAGATGATGCCATTTTGGTTTAACAATGTTTTATCAATAACTGGACCCAAAAAAAAAATACATATATAATCAAATCAATATTACTAAAAAAACATTAACACCGTTTGACTTTTTCATCATATTAGTAATTATCATAATTAACATCCAAAAATATTGGGCACACACTCGATATATGTTATCATACAGGTGGATACACATAAAACACTAAACTATAATTCTTTTAACATGTCCCAAGGGTCCAATTCTGTATCATTTAACCCAAGCCCACATATTCTAATTGTAAGGATTGGCCAAATAAGATACCTGGGTATACTAGGCACATGTACTTGAATCTATGTAACATCAATGATGGAATACCAAATTTTATGTTGAATAAAGATTCATAACTTATTATAAGATCTATCCATTGCTATAACCTCCCCTTTGTCCTTTATAAGGATTGCAATTGCTGTTGTTATCCCTCCTGAAGCTGCATACATGTCCAATATTTGCTCACCTGGCTGTGGATCTGGTGAAATAAAGGAAAAATGACGAGGTTAATTTGGTGCAATAAATTTTTCACCTTAAACCAAATGAATAATGATGATTGGTTCATACAGGTCTCCTTCATTAACGAAAGATGAAGGTTTGAAATCAGTTTGTGTGGTTGGCCAGTTATAGAGAGGGTTCAACCCTTCGATAGTGGTTCAAACACAAAAACGGATCCTATATCCACTAATATAACTGTGTCATAGAGATGGAAAATATAATTCCTGCTGTAACTTTTAGAACAGAAGAAGATTTACTCAGGTTTCAAAGTGGTTCTAAAAACGGAGCTGACTAGCAGTCGAGGTTGCTAGAAAGAGTTGTGCAATACCACTTACATAGTCAGCAGTTGAATTAAAAAAAAAATGTGGCATTGGATTTGGATGACTGGTATGAGTATGAGTTTGAGAGGACTTTGGGTGGTGGCTTGGATAGTGATTGGGACGGTGATGAACAGAGTTTTATGGGGTCTAAAGAAGGCAAGTTGTTGAAGGAAAATATGGAGTTTGAGGATGATAATCCAAGTGATTTAGATGTCGAGAGTTTATTTGAGAAGTTTCAGCTAGCTGATTCATTTAAGGGAAAGGCATTTCAGAATGATACTCAAATAGATTCAATTCTAGGAAACCTGCCCATAGCTACTCCCCCAAATGATAACAAGGAAACTTGGGAACAGACTCTTTTTAATAAATTGGGTTAAGATTGTCTGAATCCATTGACCCCAGAAGTTAAGCCCAATCTTTTGGTCTTCATTACAGGGAAAAAAATGGAAAGCAGAGGGCATTTTAAAGCTTTGTAATGGAATAGATAGGGCAGACTCTAGGTGTTTAATTGGAGTTAGTCCTGGGGTATTGGAAGAAAGCAAGATGCTAAATGTCCTAGGTTTTTTGGTTCTTTTAATCTTTGGGTTTAGTTTGTGCTCTTTTTGTCCTTGGTGGCCAGTACTTTAGGGTTTTGTTCTGGTTTTAGTTCAGAAGACGTGACATGGGTTTGGGTTTGGAGTTTAATTTAGTAAAAATGATAAGAGAGATGATTTAATTGTTTCACATTTTTCTGTACCACTCATTCCTATCTAAAGTCATCTATTCAACTAAACCATTGACACTCATATCCTTATAGATAGATTGTATCCAAATTTTCAACGGTCTAACCCAATGTTTACTAAATCTCTTACATTTAAAATCTCATTCCTCTTAACTAGTGCATCTTTGGATTTTCGTTACATATTTCCAAATCACTTTAGGCGATACTCTCACATTTTATCCACAATTAAAGTCACTCCCAACTTAATACATATCTCTTCATTTCTAATCCTATCTTTTTTAATTTTATCACACATCCATCTAAACATACTCATTTCAGTTACAGCCATTTTATATTGTTATTGTTGTTTAATGGCCCAACACTCAGTATCATACAACAATATAGGTCTTACCGTGATTCTATAAAACTATCCTTTCAACTATAATGGTATCATGCGATCGCAAAGAAATCCAAATGCACTTCTTCATTTCATCCATCTCGCTTGAATCCTATGATTTACATTTCCATCTATATTGCTATCATTTTGAACGATAGATTCAAAATATATAAAACGTTCACTTTTTTGTACGTTTTGTCCTTTTAACTTAATCATTTCTTTATCATTTTGATAACTGCCATTAAACGTAGCTCTCATATACTCAGTTTTTGACATTTTCAATCTAAATCATCTATATTCTAGTGTGTCCCTCCTTAACTCCAATTAACACTAATATTCTTTCTAGTTTCATCTACACTATATCATCTACAAGAAGCATACACCATGGTATTTTATCTTAGATACTCTTTGTGATTTCATCTATCACTATTGTAAAAAGGAATGGACTTAATGCCAAAATTCGGTGAAGTCCGATATTAATTGGAAAGCTATCACTTAAATCTCCACAGATTCTTACATTAGTAACAGCTCCCTTATACATATCTTTGATCAGATAAATGTATCTCAAGGAGATTCCCTTCTTCGTCAACGTCCACCACGATATGTCTCTAGAACCATATTATATGTTTTTTCAAAATTAATAAATACCATATGTAAGTTTCGCTTTTGTACTCTAACCATTTCTATCAAATATCTTAGCAAGTGAATGGTTTCAGTGGTAAATCGTCCTGTCATGAATTCAAATTAATTCAGAGACACACTTACCTCCAATCTCGATCTATGCTCTATTATTCTCTCATAATTTCATCGTACGACTCATAAGTTTAATTCTCATGTAATTAAAACAATATTGTTTATCTCCTTTATTCTTATATAGTAGTACAAGTGTGCTTTCCCTCCATGTTTGGGGCATTTTCTTGGTTTACTGGATTTTGTTAAAAAGATCCATTAACAATCCTATCTCCACTTCACCCAAACACTTCCAGACTTCAATAAGAATGCTATCAAATTCTATGGTTTTATTATTCTTCATTTTTTTAAACCATATTTTACTTCATGAGAACAAATCTTATATTTAAAGTCTTTATTGATCTCCTATACATGTATTATGATATCCCCGATATATCTTGTACTCTCAATATTAAAGAGATTATCAAAATAATGTCTCTAATGTTTTTTTATGTCCTCATTCCTTACTAGAACATTATTGGTCTCACTCTTAATACACCTAACACCATTTAGATCTTTCCCTTCCTCTCCTTAGTTTCGCAATTTTGTAAATCTCTTTTTCTGGATCATTAGTTTCTAGTTTCTTGTATAATTCGTTATACCCCATACTTTTAGATTCGTAAATAATCTTTTTTACCTCTTTTTTTGCAATCTTATACTTTCCAAATGCATTAATACTTCTCTTACTTTTAAGATTCTTATAACACTTTCGTTTAGTTTGTATAATAGTTTGAATTTACTCATTTTACCACCATATCTTCTTACCTATTGGAGCCCGACCCGTAGATATGCAAAAAAGCTCATTACCTATATTCTTAATATTATTAAATATTTCTACCCACATGATTTCCGAATCATCATTAACAGACCATGTTGCTATTTGAATTAATTTGTCTTTAAAAGTCGTTACTTTTTCTTCTTTCAGATTTCACCACTTAATCTTAACTCCACAAATTGGCAATATTTCTTTTGCCTTTTAGACATACGTACATCTAAAACTAAAAGTTTATGTTGAGTTGCTACACTCTCTCCTGGTATAACCTTACAATCCCTACAATCATTCTATCGCCCCTTTTGGTGAGAAAAAACTCTATTTGACTGGCATTCAATCCACTTCTCAATGTAACTAGGTGCAACTCTCTTTTTAAAGAAAATGTTTACGAGAATTAAATCGAATGTTGTGGCAAACTCTAAAATAGTTCCTCCACCTCATTCCTACTATCAAAGCCAAAGTTTTCATGTCGGATTCAAACCTCTCATTATTCTCACCTACATGTCCATTTAGATTTTCTCCAAGATATAACTTCTACCCAATAGGTATGGATTATATAAATTCATTTAAATCTTCTCAAAACTGTTGTTTACTAATTGTATCTACACCTATTTGAAATGCATAAACACTAACTATATTAATTATGTTTTCTCCACTAACTAGTTTGATAAGCAAAATTCTATCTCCCTTCTTTCTTATCTCCACTATATTCTCTTGTAATTCCTTATGGACAATTATTCCTATCTCATTATTACTTCTATCCCTACCTATATAACAAATCTTATGGCAATAAGACTCTACTACTCTAGCATTCTCCCCCACCCACTTAGTTTCTTGGAGACACATAATATGAATTTTCCGTCTAGTCATTACTTATCTAATCTCTCCCAACTTATCGGTTAAGGATTCTATGTTCCAAGTAGATAGACGAATCCTATCTTCATGGAGTAATTTTTTTACCCACATCCGTCAACATAAATGTGGGAACTCTTACCTATTTAATGCCAAATCTGAGCGATGATGTGGCATGTCGCTTCTGAACGACGCCTTAGAGGCCCTTGTTAACTTGTCACTACACATTGCTGAGAAGGGAATGCCATGACTAGTTTCCTATATTTGTTTCTCATTTTGGTTTTGATAGGGATTTTACGTTAACTGTCAATCTCCCACAATTCTCCTCCTTTACTCGGGTTTGGGACCGATCATAGCGGAGTTATACACACAACTATAAAATGTAAGCAAAAAGATCAAACCCTTTTTTGAGCCCCCAAAATAATGACAAAAACCACTTTTAGCCATAATCTTTGAGATAACTACTTATGGTAGAAGTCAACTCAACTTATCAATCTGTCTTTTCCATTCAAATCTATTGAAAACCAACTTTAATATACCTATCCGATCCTAAAAGTGTAACTTTTCGTAGCTTGATTAACTTGACCATTAGTCAAGTCCACTTGGTTGTTAATGCCACCAGACTTTTCCACATCATAAAAGATGTTAGCATAAAGTTTCCACATTAAACTCAATTAATTGATACTCTTATTTAATCCTACCCATGATTATTTTACTTAAATAATTAACTGATAATTTCTCTGTTTCTTTGCCAAATTTGTGTCTGCACAATGTTCTCTCCCAGTTTTGTCATCATTTCTTGCTCAATCAACTCTTTGAAACCCCAGTTTGTATTTCATTGTATAATCCTACACTGTGGTCCAGAGAATTATATCCTCTACATCCCTCCCTCACAATCTCATTTACAATCCCCCTCTCCTCCTCCATGTTTCTCTCAACTTTGCCCACAGCTCCACTCAGTCTGGTCATGGATAGCCATGTTGGAGCAGAATTCATACAATCAATAAACCCAAAGTTACAACATATAGAATTCAACAACGAAGAAATTTGAATCAAACTGTTTATGGAGTTACTGTAATAAGTTGAAATTGCCACATTTAAAAAGTAATCTGTGTCCTAAGCTCTGTTCCAATATCCCCCTCACCTTCCATCCATTTTCAAGATCCACTTGAGTAGCGGAGAAGATAGAGAAGTCGACAAGGGATTTTCTTTGGCTAGGATAACATCTTCACAGGAGATTTGAGTTTGTAAGCTGGGATCAGGTTTATAGACCCAAATCTGGTGATGGTTTGCACCAAAGTAACTTGGTGTTCGAAAACATATTCTAAGAGGTAAATCGTTATGAAGATTCCCTTTGGGATCTAGTTTTTGTGGCATAAAATCATAAAAATAAATACAATCACCAATAGATTACCAAATTTATAGGACTCAAGGCAAAGGAGCGAAATTCTAATTCTAGCCCTTGAAAATTCGTCTCTCAGATCTCATATCTTTGCTCCTCTAGTATCTTTTAACGTGGGAGATGAGTCATGAGTTCTCTTTCAAGAGGATTATTAAATTGGCATTCACCTTTTTCGTTACTTTTCCAAACTCTATTTGTTGTCCATGATTCAGTTCACCCTTATCAAAGATTTGTTCTTCAAGGCAGCTAATTTGGTCCCTTGAAATTTTATTTTTGAGAAATACAAAATGATAAGAAAGCTGTAGAGTTTATATCTCTAATTCCATGCTCGAAGGGAAAGAACACTCACCTGTAGCCCTCATACTAAGTTCAGAGTGTTGACTCTCCATGTATCTTTTATTGTGAAATTCTATTTCATCATCTTATTTGCCTTCTACACACTCCTAATTTTCTCTTAGTCAACTTCAGGAAGTCAAAAGTTCCTACCAAAATCAAACCTTGTTATTAGTTTATAAGTCTTAACAAATTAGTATAAACGATCTTTTACAAAGACGGGCCTTTTAAAACTATTTCTGCAGACAATTGTGTGATGTGCAGCAAAGATTCGGAGAATAAAGATTACTTATTCTTACATTGTCTTATAGATGGGGAGATGTGGAATAATCTCTTTGCTATATGTGGTAATCAATGGCTCAATCCTAAAAGCATCTCTAATTTGTTCATCAAAAAGTTTGGTAGGAGGAAAGACACCTCTTTGCTTTGGAGATGTACTCTTCTTGCTATTGCTCGTGGAGAAAAATGCTTGGATTTCCATGAATGAGAAGATGGCTCCTCTACCTTTAGGAAAAGTTGTCTTCTGTGCTTCTCATGAAGCTAATACTTTAGGAATTTATAGAGATTATGGGGTTGTGAATTTGAAGAGGGAATGGCCAGCAATCCTTCATTAGTTCTAACTTTTATGTGTTGTTATCTTTTTTTTAACTCCTACGATTTTTTATCATTTGAGACTTATATATTCTCTTCTATATCTAAATACAATTTCCTTTTTTTAACCAGGAATTAAAGAGGGGATAATATACAAGCATTATAACAATATATCAAATTCACATTTTTCCAAATCCAAACCAAATCCACCTTGGGCCTAGCACAACTTCTGAATCATGTTAAAACAGCAGCAGCATCCCATTCTTACACTTATCAAACAGTCACCATCAAGCGGTCCTGCCTGTCATCCTGTTCATAGCAATTTCTAATGATTATTTTTCCCCACAATATAAGCCATCACTTGTTAGTGTTTGCTTTCTTTTCATCATTTTCATGTCTAACAGATAAATTTCTTTATCATTTAGTGTGTTTAAGGCTATCAAAATAGTTCGGGCACAAAAAGTTTCAAACGAAAATAATGACTAAAGCCCAGAAAAAATTAGAGTCTGCATGATACGTATGAGTGATTACCACCCGACAAACATGCTAAGTGCTTTCTGCACCCAAGTCTCAGCTTTAACTGCTAGTATCAACTAAGTCATAAAATCAAGAAACTGACATACATAAAATCAAGAAACTGACGTACAAGGATAAAAACTTTTTAAAGCATGTAGCATACCTGAGCACCCCGAAGCACTGCCTCAGCACATTTTCGACTTAGAGTTACATCCTTCACAGGTTTGTCAGATTCAGTTCCATATTCAATTTTTTGCGGCCCTGAACCTCAGACAAATAAGACATAGTCCAATCCAGGTAATTGGCACTTAACAATGGGATCAATTTCTAGGCATTCCTCTAAAGAACACTCATCTCCAGATATCCTTGAGCCTATCTTATTATTGTGAATCTGATGCTGTTGTGTACTACTTACTTTTAGAAAGCCATTTTGCTTGTTGACCAAGATTCTATCACTGTCTCTCATATTTATATCATCTATTGCTTTCTCTGGGATTGTTGTTTGCAGAACTCTCAACAACTTCTCCAAAACAACATCAGTCCCCCCGAGCACAAGAGTAGCAAGATGGCCGCCTGGCATATTATGAAAACAGTAGAATGGGATTAGGATAAAACTTTTTTTTTAATTTTCCTCTCATCAAAATTAGAAGTCTTTAATTTTTTAAATATCAGCATACTAAATGACAATCTGAAGTTCTCATTATTGGGTGGATTCAGTTCCTAGAATTGTAATATATAAGATTGGTAGAGTACAAAGGCACCATGAGCAATTCCTGGAACTTTATTAGATAGAATCAGCCCCAAGGCTAAGAACTTTTTGAATCTCACACATAATAAGATCTATATGCACATATTTGTATTTATTTTTTTTAGAAAGAATACATTTGTATTTATTTAAAATGTTATGCAAGTGAAGAGAACACATTAAAGGAAATAGAGTCTTAAAATTTCTTAGAACAAATTTTAGAATAAGAAATTACAAAAACATATTGAAACCTCATTTTTTGCACAATAACTCAAGGAACTAGGAGATAACACGGTGATCTACCTCTGCTTTCAACTTTCATTCTTAAACAAAAGCAAAGCACTTGAGTAATGTCAAATTACATGCATGATTAAAAAATTGTCAGCATTTAAACATACTAAGACTACAGGGGTCCAGTTTCATAAATTTTGAAGGTTGAGAGCATGATTTCCATAATTGAAAGGTGTTTTTATTGCAAAAGAAATTGTATTACATGACATGAAGAATATATTTAAAAAAAAAAACACTCCAAGGATGAGAAATCCTCAGAGCTGAAAGACTCAATGGTATGTGCCCTCCGATATCAGTGGAATTTTTTTTTGGGGGGGGGGCATTTTTCTCAATGGATAACGGATATATCTAAGTCAAGGAGATGCAACAAATATTGCACAACGTTCCCAAACACATAATAGCTATTGAAAAATGAAATTCTCCTGCTTAACTAATTAACATAAAGAAATTAATGAATATACTCGTTAATTGCAGTCAACTAGTCATATTTGTTTTTTATCCAACTTAATAAGCATAAATTACCAAAGCATATTTGGTGCCTGTCACTTGTTATCAATGAAAAAATATAAACGAAAGTAAAATTGAAAATAAACAACGAAAATTTTGAAAGAATAAACTCATGTCATGTCATGACATGCATTTCCGTAGGCATCAATTAGACCATAGCATACTCACTATACTGTACACAATTCTCTGATAGCAAGGATATACACATCCAAGGTACTACTTTAAAAAATAAAAAGAGTCTAACAGTCCAGCAAAAGATCTACGACACTGGTGACATCCTTGTGAGACACTAGAGGACAAAAGAGAAATTAAAGAGACAAATTATTCAGATGTCTACAAAGACAACTAAGGGTTTCTCTACTCCATTTAAATTCATCCTGTCTCTCCCTTTTTCCATGTTAGAAATGTAAATGGAGCAGATATGTGAGTAATCTATCCCACCCCATCCTGTTAGGGGCAAGTACGGAGAGTTGATAAAATGAGGAAGCAAAAGGTAAGGAGTACAAAAACCTTTGCGGAGCCCAGGCAGGTATTGCCACACCATTTATCTTATCCCTTGGTCTTAAAATGTCATAAGAAGTTTATATTATGTTTCTTATCCTTTAAAATATATTAGACTAAGCAATAGATTATAACAAAATCTAAGATATTTTAACTGAAGAGATGGGTCGAGTTGAAGAGGATTCATGGAGGATAAAAAAACAAAAAAGAGCCTTCCAATGCCAAACAATCTCTTAAGGGAGGATTCCCTTCAGCAGCTCCACCAATTTAAGAACCAACAAGATGCTAAAAAGACCATGTAATCAAACAAGAAGTTAGCGGGAAAATTTTTGCTTTTGGGAAATGCGAGTATTCCTCACAATGTAGATATAGTACAAAACTGTCATCTAGTACATTTCCAAAGATGAGTATTTGCATCCTTCTAAGACTCAAACCGCTTCAAAATTTTTGACTAAGAAAATATCAATACCTTTGGAAAAACTTGTCTCCCCAAAAGATATTAAAACTTCTGTTGGATAACTTCCATGCAACTAAACGATGTAGAAAAAGATGCCTTCTAGATTCCCATCTTAATAACACGAGAACAACCATGGATCTAAATCACTATCCCAGTATCAATTGCAGATTTAATTATTATTTGTATTGGGAATAATAATGACAATCAGAGACATGAACCATATTTATTTCCCTTCTGATTTACATCAATATTCTGTATATTTTTATCAATTACATTTCTATATTTGCTACTCAAGTGATTCTAGGCTATTGAATAGTTTATGCAACATTAATAGTTCATCAAGACTACATAAAATACATCAAATAAAAGTGATAAACCAAAATAGAAACACATTAAAATAGAAATGGCAAGACAGAAGAGGTTTTTAAAATTTAATCAAGAGTATATGAAAATTTATCAGTTAAAAATTATAAATTAGACTCATATGTATGGTATGTCTCATTTGGATTATAGATTGGTAAACTAAATAAATGAATAAATAAATAAATAATACAATTAAGGATAATTCTTAAATTTGGAAGATATTTGTTTCGGATGAGACATCCCATATGTATGGCATGTCTAATATCTATCTACTTATGCCCAAAAAAGGGAAAAAAAAAAAAAAAGGAATTAAGAATGGATTTTGGAAAAGGTGGTTTTCATATCAAAAATCTTTTTAAAACCAAAAAGGAAATGGCAAAGATGAGGTGGAGATCAAGGAACTTCCCCTCAGATATTTTAAATAAAAATCCCTACCCTCAACTTGTTAGTAATTTGAGAGTGCTTCCACTCTTACCTGTGGATAGAGAGAGTCTTCAAAACTATGATTATGTTGCACCAATTGCAATGACAACCATTCAACAAATAACTTCTTCTCCAACAGCTGAAAGGCTTTGTTTTTTGTTATCAAGAGGCAGAATTCTTCTTTATTTCCATCTTCTTCTCCTGAGGACGAAAAGCCACTTCTCTTTTCCTATAGTCATATAGCCACAAGGGGCTCTCATACTGCCATTACACAACCAGGATAGTCATGCCTCTATTGTGGATCATGTTCATATCAGAAACGGTCAATACCAATCCATAATAACCGATGTGACCATAACACAGTGCATGGGCACAATAAAAAAGCTTTGATCTTGTTGAGAACCTTAATCCTTTCAATAATGTCAAGAAAAATGAAAAGAGATATGTATATTCTACTCAAGATGAGAAAATTACAAATTGTACAGGGTCCAGAAGTGAGAATAGTCCAGACCCTACTATTATAAGATTTGGAAATGGAATGGATGGAGCATGTTTGACAAGGAAGTAGTACAAGGGGCTCTTGATCATATAATGACAGAAAAAAAAGTGAAAATTCCACAAACAATGGGAATCTCCTAAGGTGACAATATCTTTAAGGAAGCATTCTGTGAAGTTGCGAGGCTAAAAATCTTTAGAATAAGTATAAAGAAAGGAGTGCTACCAATCCCTATATCTTCCAAAGGTGAATATGATACCCATTCACACTCTGTATCTTGATTAATGAATGAAGCAAAGAAAATCAAGAAATGTATTTCCATGTACTCATATGAGTAACCATACTTCTAACCTTGGCAACCCAGTGCCACCTGTTCCATTGAAGACCATATCAGCACTTCATCATCTTATAACACCAAAAAAATACGAAATTCTCCAAAGCCACTTTCCCACAACAGTGATATTTTTCAACACCAGATTAACAAGACCTAAAGCTTTGCCAAACTTATGCTTACACAACACCCAACTAACAAAATGATCCTCTTTCTTGCTATTATTCCCTAGTACAAGAACTCCATGCTTTCCTCTCAATTTGGTCTGCAATTTTATAAGGCGTCTTAGAAGAACCACTCAAGACTCAAACTGAAGCAGGAGTAATGAACCTAAAACTAAAAAGGGCCCCCTGGGCTTAGAAATGTTGGTCATTATGGGATTGAGAAAAGAAACTAGGATTCCCACTAAAGAAACATCTAGACATGCAGGAAGGCAAGAAATCTTAATATAACCCACCCTTCATGAAATATCATGTAAATTTAATCTAGGACAATTGAAGATTGAACAAGGGTTATTAGTCTTAAACATATAAACATACAAATCAAAAGCCTTTCAAACACACTAAACAGATTGATAATGGCATCAAAAATCACCAGAATCCTCATCCATGCAAGAATTTACAAACCATATGCGGATAAGTATAAATCTTCACAACAAAATTGAAGACTAGAAAATTTCCTCTCTTAACTTCCATGTCCAATAAACAACGAAAATCATCCACGATCAAACTGAATAGAAAGGGTTAGAAATGGTCAGCTTCCCTAAGAACTTTCCAAGACACAAAAATTTATGGTACCATTAACAGAAACTAACAATACTGTTGGTCCCAAACAACATTTCATCCATTTTTGGGAACAATCCCAGAGCCTTTCTCATGTATAAGTATTTAAAAAAAAAAAATCTAAAATTTGCACCTTAGTGACAAAAATAATTCTCATCTCTTGGTAGATCATTGCAAAAACAATATAACTAGATGCAAATTTCTGCTTCAAATCCAGTGCTACAGAAAATGTGACCATTTGCATAAGGGTTCAGTTCACTTGCAACAACTATGTAAGTGCTGAGGATGAATTTCAAATTTCAGACGCAGGAAAGAATCAAGTCTGTCAGGATTTTCTAAAAGAATTATTAACTATGAACTACCTACACTTCTCAGGACTAGTCTCGTTGTGTCTGAAATGTCGAATACCAGCATGCCTCCAACATGGGTGGATGGCACATGCCTATACATCCAAATAAAGAATTATCAATTTTGATCTTGCACGTAGCTTGGGCACGGTGGATCAACTTTTCATTTTTTTAATAAATTAACACATGTTTGAAATTTTGAAAATGATAAATATTTAATAACAAATTCTAACCCTAATCATAAACTCCATTATGGACTTTTAAGAGAAATTTCATCTTAACAATTATAATGTTAATTTTTGCAATATCAATTTTGATATTGAATGCATCTTACCAAATGTGCCCATAGTCTCAACTAGGGCGGAAGTTGAGGTGAACGCAAAGAACCAAAATTCCCAACTCGAGAACTTTTAGCCATTAGTATCAAAATTCAAGGACTAAGTAGCACTTAAGTGGGGGCAGATACCCATATCAAAAAAGCCTACCATATAAAACTAAATTAAAATGCAAAATTTTATGAGATAGAAATGCTCAGAGATTCAAGAGCAATAGTGCAAGATGTACGTGAGGGCTTTGGAGATGCGAGAGAAGTGATCAGCTCCATATGCCTTGATGAAGTACTCTTCAACCTTAGGTTTCCAACTCAAACTAGGATTGTAGCAGTAACGTTCGGCCTCCAATTGATCCATTTGGGGAGTGGAGACGGAGAGTTAAGATGCTTCTTCTTCCCGTTACCATTTAGCCAATTCCCTCTTCTCATTTAAAACAAACCCGTCGAACAACCCTTCCGCCCATCAATGGGCAATGCCATACTAGCCCCTTCTATGTTTTTTCCCCCAACCTTGAGAACTTCTGGTCAAGCTAAACTAAACCCTTTTTTACCGGTACACAAGAATTGAACTCGGATCACGAAATCGAAGGAGAAAATTGTGACTAAATTTAAACTAAATCTTTAAATAAATTGAATTAATCAAATTTCAAAATATCAGGAGTAAAATAAAAAAAAATATTATCAAATCCTAATACGTGGTTTCGAGTTTAATACGAGGTTTCAGGTTTAACCAGAGTCTCCTTCAAAACAAAAGCCCCCCTTTATAATTTTTTTTTAAAAAAATACATTTAGTACAGCTCAATTATTTGACAAGTTCTCAGCAAACTCTTAATTTAAGGAATAAAATAATAATTTATTCACAAATATTAAACTATTTTTATTTGAAGGTTTTAATTAGAATTTTCGTAATTTTTAAATAGGGTGAAAAAATGTCTTGACATAAATTAAACTCAAAATCTCGGGTGATATATCCAGTTCACATACTGCCAAAGCCATAATACTGCATCAGCTTTTGCACAAATAGGACGTCACATTTTGCCTTTTTTAAATTTCAGAATATTAGATTTCTCCCGATTAGAACATAGTATCCATTGTCAAAGTAAAACATAATTAAATTAATTAAGAAAAAAATTTAGAAACTATTAGTCACAAAACACGATTAGATTGATTAAGAAAATTGATTAAAAAAAGAATCTAGAGACTATAGACAAGTCGACTTACTAGAAGAAAATGCATAAAGATAGTCGATAGATCTTATAAGTTAGTCGACTCAAAATTCCCTGATTTAGAACATTGAAGAGTAAGTGAGAAATAACACATTAATAATAGTGGGATAATGGTGCTATTCAAACAAGCAAGTTAGATAAGAAATGAATTACGTAAAATATTAAAAACTTAGATTTGACTAACTTGTCAGAGATTACGTATTCAATAATATGAGTATTTAAAATATTAATAAAATAAGACTTAAAAGTGGTGGTATTTGTTTTCCATACGTTAAAACCTATTTATTCAGAATTTTTCTAAATTATTAACCCTTCGATCAAAACTCATCCAAAGTAAAACCAAAAATCAAAACTGAAATTTTATTTTTTGAAGAGAAAGTTAACTTTTTATCCATAAGAAATTATGTTTTGAAATAACTTTTATTGAATTCAAATGGAGTGTTTCCTTATTTACATATAACGTAAATTGAAATGTAAAAGTTCGAATGTAAAAACTGAACATTTACTTAAATAATCATTGCTAAGAAAATAAAAAATAAGGACAATCAACTATAGAAAAAGAGAGTTACCAATCGACTAGCCAGTCCACCGTGCCCACAAGGGTAGTCGACCACCCACAAGGGGCAATTGACCGCCCAAGGCTATTAACCGCACACAAGGCACAGCCAAACCGCCCTAGGCAATCGACCGCACGCAAGGGGCAGTCGACCGCCTTAAAGTGGGCCAACCTTCCACCCATAATATATTTTTGAACCAACTCTTTTCTCTCTCGGTCTCTTCTCTCTCAACCAACCAAGCAACAGTAACCAAGCAACCTCTTGGCCAACTGAAAAATTAAAGTTAGTCGACGAAGCATAAAAATTTAGTATACACATTTGACTTTCATTGCAAATATTTTGAGCTTATATCAGCTAACCAACCCTGCATTAATTTTGATGAAAATTTGTGTATTCTGACTACACATAGATATGCACTTGACATTTTCATATGACCACTTGAGTACTCAATTAATCTGAAGCATTGCATCAACTAGCCACTTCATATAAATTATCAATTATTTGATTTGCCAAATCTTCGTTCAACATATATATATTTATAAATTAATTGCATCACAATTATCTTATAATTGCATATACAAAATTGATGACAATTTGAAATTGTGAAACAAATTTTATGATGGTCGGTATTTTTGGATTTAGATTACATAAGATTGGGAATAATATAATATGGCCAATTGGTTAGCAAACCAGTTAACTCCTGCTAATATCTCTCTTTGAACCTGATCAACAAATAAATTGAGTCAATCAACATTAAATGATGTTTTGTTAAAAGGTATGAGCTTCATAAATGAAAATAAAAAATCATATAAATTGTTTGGATTAATAGAATATGAATAAAGATATGAGACCTTTAAGATATGAGTTTTATGAAATCTAAGTAAAATAATAAGTTTAAGCCAAAACCCAACTCTCAAACCCTTGCTGATTGTTTGCCCTTCCCTTCAACTCTCTCTCTCTCTCTATTTCTAGAACTCCCCCATCACCTCCCTTCTCTCTCTCTTCGTCATCTGCTATCTCTTTCTCTCTCCTCACAACAAAGGATCTCTCTCTCTCCTTTCTCTCTCAAATCTCAAACCCACTTCCCTATTCCACCCATAAACCCAAACCCACCATTCTTTTTTCCAAACCCCTCAAAATCCAATCCACAATTTCCAGATCAAAGAAAGAATAAACAGTCACAAATGTCAAAACTTAGTTGGAAAATTGTCACTTAATTGCAAAAATCCAGTAAAAAGGTTTCACAGTGAAGCAATTCCAAGAGCTACGCTCTTCATTCCCCGAGTCAGTCACTCTTTTGGTAGCAAAAAAAACACTCGTCTGCAAAGCAACAAAGAACACAAAATGGGAAAACTTGAAGTCATGTATGATGGGCATGAATGCTTGGCTCTTTGTTCATATTGAGGAAATCAGATTGGCTTTAAAGTCGTATAGAACTTTCCAGAAGGGGAAGAAGTTGGAGAATAATGATTTGCTAGGAAATATGCATATTTTCATTTCTAAAAATTAATAACAATATATGTATCTTATTGTCGTTGAAATTAAAATTATAATTTTTTTTCCTTTTGGATCATAACTTTTATATTGTGAATATACGATGCATGTCAATTCAATTTTGTAATATATTAATTAAAATATTTACAACACAATTATAGAAATGCATTGTTTATAATGGGTAAAAATGATAATTATAAAACTAAAGAAAAGAAAATAAAATAAAATAAATGATAATTATAGTTTTAATTTTAGGAAATAAAATAAAATTTTAAAAATGTTAATTTTAAAACATTTTTTATCAAGAGCAAAATTAACGATTATATAACACTCATTCCGAGAGATACAAATCAAACATCGACAATAATAATCATATCCATTTCAGAATTTAAACCAAATAGTTCATATCGAAATTTGATTTTAATTTTGATTCCTAAGATTTTTTATTATAATTCTAATTCTGATTCTTAAATGCGAACTAAATGCTACCTAAAGCTTCAATACATTAACAATGATAATCATATCAATTTCAGAATTTAAACAAAATAGTTCAAATCGAAATTCGATTTTAATTTCGATTCTTAATATTTTTTATTCTGATTTCAATTTTGATTCTTAAATGCGAGCTAAACGCCACCCAAAGCTTCAATACACAACTTAAAAACATTCTAGCATGCTTTTCAACTCAAAAATGTAGTGAAAATGTATTATTTTGATATTTATGGGTTAACGTTCAACTTTTGCAATAAAGAAAAAGAAATGTTTTTCATTAACTTTACAGAATAACGTTTGAATTTTGTCGAATAGTCAAAAGCATTTAATGGGAGCATTGAAGACATTAAATGTGGTAGTTGAGAACATTAATGAAGACATTCAAATTTGAATTTACCACAACGGCTCTCAAGGACTCTCAATATATACTCTATGCAGAAGAAAGATAAGTGGAATATATGAGGATGAAAATGAGCTGAACAATTCTAAACATTTCGAACTCACTGAGCTATAATCGTTACACTTTATTTTGCACACTTCTATAAATTGCATCTTTCTTTGTAAATTCCTTCTATGAGCTTCAAATCTGTTACACTTATAGTCTTAGCTTCATTCATTGTAATAATCTTCTCCTCCTATACAAAAAGTATAAAGATCAGAGTGTGTTCACTAGGTCTGGAGTTTAGAGAGAGAAACAACCTGTGAGGTTGGAAAGTGTTTGTGAGGAAATACTTGTAAAGTTTGACTTACACTTGAAAGTAAATTGATTGTACTATTTTGTGAAAATTTAGATGGAGTATAGAAGTGGACATATGGTGGAACCACTATAAAAACTTTATGTGCTTTATTTACTACCTTTCCTCAACTTTCTTATTTCATTTCTATATACAACAAACTGTATAATTTCAAAACTATCAAAAAAATATCATATAACCGATTCACCCCCTTTAAGTTGTATTTCAATTGGTTTCAAAGTAGATCTCTTGATGAAGGGTTTAGCAACCTCAAAAGCAAAGATCCAAAATGGCACTGAATGCAGATGACATTCCATTCAAAGCATGGTTAATCGACAAAGCACCAATATTCAACAACAATAATTACAACAACTGGAAGCGAAGAATGAGGATCTTCATCATAATTGAGGATAAAAGTGCTTGGGAAATAATTGAAGAGGGAGCTGAATTTCCAACTGACGAAATTGATGGCATCAAAGCTTCTCTACTCTGGTCTAAGCTTAAGCGAATATAGCAAAGTCTCATCATGCATAATTGCCAAAGAAATTTGGGAAAGACTGGAGGCAATGTATGAAGGGCTAACTAGGAAGAGGACAATTTGTGCTTCATGGCATAAAAGAGAAACAGAATGAGGTATGTTCTCCTTGCTCATCTAACTACTCTTCCAATTCTGATGAATTTTCTAAAGAAGAAATGCATGAAACTTTGATGGAATGCTTTAAAGAATTTAAGAAGATAAGCCACAAAATCTCTTTATCAAGGAAATTACTTAATGAAATAGAAGAAGAAAGAAATAAAATAAGAATAGAGAATAAAGAGTTAAAGAATGAAAATAGTGCTTCAAAAGAGACTCTGAGAAAAGAAAAGAATGAGTTGCATGCTCAAAAAGAGAAGAAAAATAAAAAGGCTAATGAGCTGTAGACTGAAGATGAAAAGATAAAAGATAAAAATGCCTGCTCAGGAGACAATTGTCAAAAGGATAAGTTGGATGTAGAATTAAAACATGAAAAAAGAAAAGAACAAAAGGCTAATTTCCTGATGCACAAATTCATTCAAGGTTGAGAAAAACTTGACTTAATGTCAGGAATATAGAGAGAGTAGTGTTGACAAGGTAGGATAGGGCTACAAATCCTACTGCTACCTAAAAAAAACTTTATAGTTTTCTTGTGCCTAGTTTTAAGAATCCAAAAACAGAAACTAGGTGTCATTACTATATGAAAATTGGACATAATGCTGATCATTGTAAGCTTAGGAGACATATTAGTAACAAAACTAAGCGCTCTGCATCCAATCAAAAATGCATGAACTATCATTAGGTTGGATATAGCATAAATGGATGTTGGTCTAGAATTAGAATATTAGGAACAACAAAATTGAGATGGGTACAAAAAGAATCACTGAGAACTAACAATGCTGGATTCAAAAAAATATAAACTTGGTTGAATTTTTATGCAGAAATATTTCAAGGCCTAAGGCACTCAAAACGTATGATGCCTTGTATGTGTATACTTCAGGCTTATGTCAGGAGACTTTGGAAGGTTCTGCACCAACAAGAAAAAAAAAAGGGGCAAAGACTTAATAAATGACATAAGAAAAATTGGGCAATGAGTCTTAAAAAATGTCTGATTATGGGACAAAATTAAAACATGCAAACTTGTACCTGATGTCTGAATCGATGAGAAGAGATCTAACAAAAGATCTGCAAAGAATGAATTAAAGATAATCTATATGATGCTGGCATATGGGGAAAAAAATCACAAACCATTAGAGCTGCATGTTTGACCAAACTAGGACTCAAAAGTATACAAAGAAAAAATCTATGAGGTCATCATAATAGTCTTCGGCATATCAAGGTGATACTCTTGGAGAAGTAAAACACAAATACATTTATTTAAAACAAGAAAGTCTATACAATCTCTAGGATTAAAAGTATCTTGAAAACATATTGATGCAGAATTTTTTTGAATCAAAAGACAGTGCTTAAGGTTTAGTCAATAATCCTCAAATCCCTTGGAGTCCTCAATAAATTAATGTTGAATAGGACATTAGATGAGATGGATAAGACTATACCTAGATAGAACATTTAACTGATTATTTATGGAGTACAGCTTGATTCATATTAAATAGAGCTTTAATTGAGTCAATTGTAGATGAAAAAACTTGTAAGCTTTATAGAGGAACCTGATATAGGTTACTTTGTGGGTGTAAATCATGGAAAATAAAACGATTGCCTAAGAAAATTCGATGTTAAGAATAATGAAGTCATTCAACTTCCAACAAAGCATACAAAACTTATGATAAGAGGATCAGGACAGTAAAGAAATCAATCCATATTAAAATTAATGAATCCAATTCTTCTAGCAGAAAACATATATGTTTTGATGATGATCCTATAAGTCAAAATCTCATAAAAACAAGGATCATATAATAATCCAGAGTATCAAAAATCAAATAAAAGAGAAAAAAAAGTGAAAATGATCATCTAAACTAATTAAGATATGAAGAAACTAGTATGTGCAAATAGATTCAAAACAGAGCCAGAAAATTATATAAGACCTTGAAGGATAAAAACTCAGTTTTAGAAATATAAGAAAAAGTAAATCAATTCGAAATAGAATATAGGATTTAGTTCCTAGACCAAAGGATCTCTGAGCAGTAGTAACTAGTGGGTGAATAAAAGCTAATGAATGTGAAGAATGCATAGCCCACTCAATGAATAATATAAAATAAAAACCTGAATGGTGAGTTGTATGTCTTCTTAGACATGTCGACTTGTAAGATTTTGTTTAAAAAACAAATCGACTATTTGGAAAAGATAGTTGACTACTAGGTGTTTTTAGTCGATTGCTTAAAGAGAAGATCAACTGAACCCAGTTTAGGAGATTTAGTTGAGAAGATCAAGTCGATCAGTTCAGGATTCAGTCAACAAATCTGGACTAATAGTTGACCAATCTGTAGTGATAGCCAACCAACCTTATTTGTCTTCAAAATCCAGTCAACCAACTTCCTAATCTAGTCAATCAACTGACTTAATATTTTCAAATTTGCTAGAAAATCAATCGATTGCCCAAGAAGGGCAGTCGACCACCTCTCATACATGACCGATCACCTAGTATAGGCAGCCGACCACCTAGCCTTAACTACCCATCCAGCCAATAGCCTATTCAAAGTAGCCAACTAGATACATAGTTTGTACAGATCACACATGAAGGCCAGTCGTCATATCAACCTCATGTTCACTTAAATTCCCAGCAATCAACTGTGCCTCACAAAGCTCTAAACTGCTACACAAATGACTAAATTCCATAATCAACTTACACTTAGAAATCACACAAATTCCTCTCTCAATAAATTTTCTCTTTCGGTCGCTTCAAATCCCCAAATTTCTCTCTCTCTCGATAAAATTCTTTTCTCTTAACAAAAATCTCTATCCTCGTCTCTGTGCATTAAAAATTCATATTTTTAACAAGAAGTCAAGAGATAAAAAATTTCTCAGAAAATGTCCCCCTTCAAATCCATTAGGAGAAATTTCTATATTAGGAAATTGAACATTGGAAGGATAATAGATTGAGAGTTCTTGGAAGAAGTAAGATTTCTTAAGAAAGATATGTCCAACTTCCCTGAGCAATTCCAATAGTACAAAAACTGGTCAAACTATTGAGGTAATATAAAATGAAATAAAGAAAGATATGGCTTCCCTTTGACTGTGAAAAAATCATGGAAAAGGAGAACTTAGCAAATCAAAAAATATAGTGTCCAAGAATCCTAATTTGGAGATAACAATTACAGATATCAACTCTTTAGGAATAAATAAAAGCATTCTGCAATTTTTGAAGAAAATCATTCAACTACCATCTAAAAACATTAAAGAACCTGAATTGCACCATTTAATTCTCCATTTTTTTTATCTCTGCTTCAAAATCTCAATCTTGACATCCTTTTTACTCCTTGATGTTTGAATTTCTCTCTGCCAATGAAATTAATGTAAAGAAAGAGGTAGCAATGGAGCTAAAAATGAAAATTGACATTGGAGCTTCCTCCATAATCAAAGCAAAAATTGGGTATGTAGAAATAAAATTTGGAGAAAGAGTTGAAATAGAAGTTAGAGTGATAAGCGACTTTTTTCTTCTGATCTTAACATATTATTTTACAAATGATCTAGGATAATGCAAAATTAGATTAACAGGATTGAGGGCTAAAATTCAGATACAAGAACAATTAAATAAAATAAAGAACAATGTGAAATTCCTTACACAACGAAAAGAATGACCATATTCTCCTCTATCCACTAGTTTTTGAAACTCCTCACTATAGTTACTGCAAACTTCAGAAGCTTCTTAAAAATCTTTCCTTCTAGAAACACTAAATTATATAATGTAATCTAAGGAGAAAAGCAATTAAAATAATCAGATATTAAATGAATATAGTATTGAAAAAATGTAAGCATAATTTGAGGGGGAGCATATTTTCAACATATCTCTTAAAGTATCAAATAAACAATTTGATCCCTTTTCTACTGATCATATTTCTTAATCTCAACCATGTGCTGAACCCTCTGCTAAATCCTCAACCTCTACTCCTACGTCTGAACCCTTGGCTGAAATTTTACTCTTGTAATAATTTTATATATTTTTTCTATCTTTTTGAAGTGTATCCCCTTTTTGGGAAAGAATTTTTGGAATCTCAAACTAAGCCAACATCATGCCCTATTTGCAATGGAGTTTCAAAAGATTAAGAACAAGATTGACTCCATCGCTAAAGGCAAATCCTCCCGCAACTCAAGAACTACTCAATCACTCTAAAGACATGAACTTTAGTTTGTTTTGTTGATGATTCTCTCTGAAGTTTCACTTTGTGTGCTCATTTTGTTTTAATCTTGTGTAAACCTGGTATGTGATATTCTCTAACTTGGCCTAGTATTTTTAGAATTGGTGTGCTTTTTAGAAAGTTATGTTAAACCTTCTTTGACTTAAACTTATCTTATAAGTTTAACCATATGCAAACTTAGTATGTAATCTTGGTATGCTTCTCAATCATTGTGTATGTTAGTTCATTGTTAAACTAATGACATATTAATTAAACAACATACCTAGGCACAGTTTTAGGAGGAGTGTTATTCCCTGATAATATGTCAATGACCTTAAATTCGGGCCATTTTTTACCCAAGTTTAATTTGTGACTACCCTTTATGTTGATGACAAAAGAGGGAGAGAAAAATAGGCATATAATAATGGCATTTTCTAAGGGGGGAAATGTCTATATTTGTGTCCGAGAAACATATCTAGTGTTTGGATGATGGCTAAGTGTATCTGCCTTATATAGCAATGTGTTATGGTTGTGATGAAAGAAGGACAACGTTACGTGAAAATAATTATGTATGGATGTGATACATGTGGTTGAATGTTAAGGGGAGCTTATTTCAAAAAACTAAAACAAAATGAAGTCTTAGTATAAACTGATAGTTGAATTTGACAGTTTAGAAGAGGAAAATCTGATTGCATTATGTTTGGACTGAATGCGCATAGTTAACCCCTATTTTGTTGATAATAAAAAGGGAGAGAAATGTATGTAATTTAGATTACATAGGTAGAATGAACTTGTATCTTCTGAGCAGTAGTTAGACATATCTAAAGTTGGAAAGCACAAATTAAGGAGGAGTTAAAGGAGAAGTTAGTTCCAAATTCTAGAATGTTTTGTCATCATAAAAAAGGGGAAGATTGTTGGCATATGTATAGGTTTTAATAATAAGCAAAATATAATTAGATTGATTAAAGAAAGAATTTTGGAGACTATTAGAAGCAAAACATGATTAGATTAATTAAGGAATTGATTAAGGAAAGAATTTAGAGACTATAGACAAGTCGACTTACTAGAAGAAAGTGCGCAAAAATAGTCGATAGATCCCATAAGTTAGTCGACACAAAATTCCCTGATTTAGAACATTAAAAAGTAAGTGAGAAGTGACTCATTACTAATAGTGAGATAATGGTGCTACTCAAGTAAGTATGTTGGATAAGAATAAGTTATTTAGAATGTTGAAAACCAAATTTGACCAACTTGTCGGATACTAAATACTTAAAAATATGAATATTTAAAATATCTAGAAAATGAAAATTAAAAATGGTGGTATTTATTTTTCATATATCAATTAGGTTAAAACCTATTTTTTAGAATTTTTCTAGGTCATAAACCCTCTGAACAAAACTCATTCAAAGTGAAACCAAAAATCAAAACTGGATTTTTATTCTTTAAAGGGAAAATTAACTTTTTATCCTTAAATAATTAGGTTTTGAAATAATTTTTACTGAATCCAAATTGAGGTATTTCTTTATTTACATATAACATTTTAAATAAATGGAAATATAAAAACTTAAATATAAAAACTGGACATTTACTTAAATAATCATTATTAAAGAAATAAGGAATAAGGACAATCAACTATAGAAAAAAAGAGCTACTAGTCGACCGCTCACAATGGGCAATCGACTGTGCCCACAAGGGTAGTCGACCACCTATAAAAGGTAGTCGATAGCCTAAGTCAGTCAACCGCCCACAAAGGGCAGTTAACTACACGCAAGGCGCAGCCGAACCGCCCTAGGTAGTCAACTGTGTGCAATGTGTAGTCAACCACCTTAGAGCAGACCAACCTTCCACCCATAATATATTTTCGAACCAACTCTCTTCTCTCTCGGTCTCTTCTCTCGTGGCCAACCGAGCAAGCTCTTGGCCAATTGAGTGGCTCTTGGCCAACCGAAAAATTAAAGTCAGTCGACCGAGTATAAAATTTTAGTACTTACATTTAACTTTCATTGCAAATATTCTGAGCTTATACAAGCTGATCGACCCTGCATTGATTCTAATGAAAATTTGTGTATTCTTACTGCAAATAGATATGCACTTGACTTTTTCATATGACCACATGAGTACTAAATTATTTTGAAGAATTGCATCAGCTAACCACTTCATATAAATTATCAGTTATGTGAATATATATATATATATATTTACAAATTAATTGCATCACAGTTATCTTATAATTGTATATACAAAATTAATGACAATTTTGAAATTGTGAACCAAATTTTATATTGGTCGACATTTTTAGACTTAGATTACATAAGGCTATGAATAATATAGTATGGCCAACTGCTTAGCAAAACTAGTTAACTCTTGCTGACATTTCTCCCTGAACCTGGTCAATAAACAAATTAAGTCAGTCGACACTAAAGTTTCAGTACACAACTTAAAACATTTGAGGATGCTTTTTGACTAAAAAATGTAGTGAAAACATATTATTTCAATATTTGTGGGCTAATGTTGAACTTTTGTAGTAAAGCAAAAGAAATGTTTTTCATTGGTTCTGTAGAATAATGTTTGAATTTTGTAAATAGTCAAAAGCATTTAATGGAAGCATTGAAAACATAAAATGTGGTTATTGAGAACATTAATGAAGATATTCAAATTTGAATCTACCATAATGGCTCTCAAGGACTTTCAAAAATTACTCTATGCAGAAGAAGGAAATGTGGAATACATGAGGATGAGAATGAATTAAATAATTCTGAACATTTAGAACTCACTGAACTTTAATAGTCACACTTTGTTTTTGCAAACTTCTATAAATTCCATCTTTCTCTATGAATTTGCTCTGTGAGCTTCAAATCTGCTACAACTGAAGTCTCTTCATTCATTGTAACAAGCTTCTCCTCCTATACAAAAAGTATAAAGATTGGAGTGTGTTCTCTGAATCTAAAGTTTGGAGAGAGAAACAATTTATGAGGTTGGAAAGTGTTTGTGAGGAAACACTTGTAAATATCTGACTTGCACGTGGAAACAAGTTGGTTGTTCTATTTCATAGTATATAGTGAAAATCTAGATGGAGTCTGAGAGTGGACGTACATCGAGTTTGGTGAAACCATTTTAAAAACTTCATATACTTTGTTATACCACCTTTTCTCAACTTTCTTATTTCATCTCTGTATACAAAAAACTACATAATTTCAAAACCATTGAAAAAAGTGTCATGCAATCTATTTATCCCCTCTAGATTGCATTTCAGTATCCTTAAGTAGAGTGCGTATCTCAAAGAGACCTTACCCAATCTCACTTTATCAGTGAGTATTAATTGTAACTTTGTATATAACCTTGGTGCTCCTTTAATGTATCTTAAAACATGAACCGTAGCATCTAATATGTGGCCACACAAAGATCATAAGAATGTTAATGGCATATTTTATTTAGGAAATAACAAGGCCAATTGTACATTGAGCCACCTCAAGTCCAACAAAATACTTGAACAATCATAAATTCTTAATGTGAAAATGACTGAGTTGTTATTTCAATTAAAGAATACCATACTAAACATCCCCAATTATGACAAGGTGTGGTAGTTGCTTCATATAGATTTCTTTTTGCAAGGCGTCATATAGGAAAGCAGTATTGATATTCGATTGATAAAAGGTTTAATAACACATTGCTGGAATGCAAAGGAGTAAATGAACTCAAGTAATTTTGGTCATGAAAGAAAATCTATCACTAAAGTTTAACCTAACATTTGAGAGCAACCTTTAGCTACCAAACAAACTTTAAAAGGATTAACTTTAAAGCACAAGTGCCACTAAAATGCAAATTAGACATTTTATCAACCTGGTCGGGTTGTCGAAGCCCTCAAATTAATACTGATTTCCCCAAATGCAACAAACTGTAGCAATAGTGGTTACCAGGTCGAATCCCAAGGGAACTAATTAACTTAATCTCCTAGTTGATGTTAAAAATAAAATTGGGGGGGTTTTCAAATAAATTGCTAAAATAAAAATTACCGAATAAAAATTAATAACCTAAAAATAAGAAACAAATCAACAATGCAAATTCTAAAAATTAAGGAAGAGAATCAATTCACAAAACTCCGATCCAAGGGTTCATATATTCGATTGTATCATTGATCATTGGTTAAAATATTATTCTTGCGATTCAAGCATTTAACCTTAGATCTATTAGGATAGCCGTAATAAATCTTGTGTTTTCCTAATTTAATCGACCAAACCCAGCATCCAATCGAAACTTATCATTAACCGACTGGGCACGATAGCGTTCCATATCAATATAATAATAGCATTACGTTCTGTGAAAACAGTTAAACCAAAATATAAATAATTGGGATAGCCGCAATTACTCAATTTTGTTCCATTGATTCCCTAGGTCAATTGAATACCGGTAAAAGACTCATAACAAAATAACCTAGTTACTACTTGTACCATTCGTTCATGACAATTACGGATCACTGAATTCCTGGATAGCAATGGAAAAACTAATATTGAATTAAATTGTCAGATTAACCAATATTAGGTTTCCCTAAAATTAAATCAAGAATCAACGAATACTTGAATAAAAGCAAGAAATTAAATTTAGAACATAACCTCACAATGAAGAACAATCGATTAAAATTTCCCTTGAATCAGAAATAAAAATTAGCCACACATGGTGGTAAGTATCATCACAAGATAATCAAAATAAGAAAAAGAAAATATAAAAATAAAACCTAAATGGAGAATGATCCCTTTTGCTGTAGCCGTCCTTTGCTTTTTCTCCTCAAAGAATGCCTCCTGTGAATGCCTCCTTGTGTGAATAAATAGTGGTGAGGAGGCAGCCATGCCTTGTAGAATTTTGGAAAGAATATATATTGACTTGTTGCCCCTTTTTGCCATACTTCTAATTTAACTAGGACTCTCCAAAATTTAGGAGATTACAAAAGTTCACTCCTACTAAAAAAAATAGATTTTACTAAAAATAAAAATACTACTAAAATGTTAAATTAAAATTCAATCTCCTCTTCTTCAAAGCCCAATAAAGTGTCTTGACCCAATTAACTTCAAAATTGCTTCATTAAGCCCAATGTGCTCCAAATCTTCAAATCCAATCTCCTAAAATGAAAATTCAATAAAAACAATCATTAGGGCATTAAACAATCAAATTCAAACCATGATAACAAAAAATAAATTCAATAAATTGCATGTTATCACAACCATTGCTTGTTGCCATCGGAAATTTGAGTGCGCTTGAGTGATAATTTAAAGAATAGAAATGGAAGATAGAGAGGAGACAAATGGATAATATGGTGAATGCAAATGACTATTAACTTAAGAAATTGTAGACATGATAAGGATTACATGTAAGAAAAAAAAAAATTACAAGTGGTAGGTCCAAGATACGTGAAGATGTTGAGCATAAAGTGTGTCAATTAGAATATTAACAATTAGAAGGGTCTGGTGGAGTAAAGGTTCTAAGAGATAGACCCAAATATAGAATATGGAAAACTTGAGAGATTGTCGTGTTACTTGAAAAGTGACATTAATTGGAGTTGTCTCAAAGATTGTGACAACAATGGAGAGGGGAAGCTTTATGCTGTAAAATGGATAAAAGTATGGGGTTAATGAAATAACTGTCGGAAATATTCCCAAAAAAATTATTGAAATATTTTATGTCTGCTCTAAATTATATATATATATATATATATATATATATATTTATATGGCATCTCAATTTATAGATATTTGCATTTCTTTTAATTAAATAGATAAATATTTTGTGCTGATTTAATGTGTGTGATTTGTGTATACGAATGGGTAGACAGTGCATACAGAGGTATAAATAATAGGTACACTGACCTAAAGTAAATCATTCATAACTGATTGAGGAAGGTGGATAATTTATCAAGATTTAAACCATGGCTTCCAAATTTTCTAATTGTTAAAAATAATTTACCTTGATTATTAAATATTCCCTATTCGAATAGGGTCTACACTCAATAGTAACCTGTTGACAAAATGTATTTTGATAATGAGCAAAATTAAATTATATTTATGAAAGATGAATTTGGAAATGGTTAAACAAGTCTTAAACTGTTTTAAGTTAGTTTATTAAGCTATTCAAATAACAATAAGTTAACTCACATAAAGAAGTAAGTCGACATGCTAGTAGAGCTAAGCTTGCTAGGTAAAATAACAAGGCTAGATAAGTCGACCTACTAAAAAGAATGAGTCAACATGTGCAAGAAAAGGGTCAAAAATTTGAAGTTCTAACAATCAAAAATTAAACTAAGTTGACTTTCTGATAAGTCGACATTAGGATTTATAGCTTAGAAAAGAAAAGCAAAGAAAAAGACAAGTCAACCTACACTAACTATAAGTCAACCTGCATATCTAAGACTTAGATAATTGGTGAAGTCGCAAAACTTCAAGTCGACCTGATGAGTTCTCAAGTCGACTTGCTTAGCTCAGATAAGACTTGATTAAAGGAGTATAAAAAGTACAGTCGACACATAGATAGATGCCTAAAACTAACCAAGAATCGAGTCGACCTGATGAGAACACAAGTTAACCTGACAAGAAGACAAGTCAACCTGATAAAAATACAAGTCGACCTATTCAAGAAGAAGTCAACCTCTGGGCAAGAAAAGTCGACTAGCATGAAGTATGAAGTCGACCTAGTTTAAGAAAAAATTTAACGGTAAAAAATTTTAAAAATACAAAGAAACAAGTCAACCTACTCAATTGGTTTTGTAAAGAAGTCGACCTTATAATCAAAGATATCAAACCACCTAAGTTTAAGTTGACCTATAGAAAAGTTCAAGTAAACTCATAAATGAAAAACTTAAGAAGCACTAAAGCTAGGCAACCTAAAGAACAATAACAGGTCAATGTGAAGCAATAACAAGTCAACTTAAAACAATATCAAGCCGACTTGAAACAAGAAATATTTGTGGAAAGTTAAAGTATAAGTCGACTCAAACTCATAAGCCACAGGTCTTAAAAATTTGAAAGAATTTACAAAATCAAGTTGACCCAACATGAGAGTGAGTCAATTTGCCTAATCTAAAAACATTTGAAAACAAAGAAAAAATAAAGAACAAGTTGACCTAGACACAATAGGAGTCAACCTACATGTATGCAAAACAATGAAAGGCTTAAGTGTTATAAAGCACAAGTTGACCTAAGAATAATAGAAGTCGACCTACATGTATGTAAAATAGTAAAAGGCTGTTATGGGATTTTAACACTATGATTTCGAACAAATATACCATAATCGAATATTATGTATAATGCAAGCAACTGTCATTCTCATGTGGATATTTTGTACTAAGGGTGACCATGATTCGGTTCAAAGCGTGAACCGAACTGGAACCGATGGCTCAAAAACCAAACCGAAACCGCTTTTACAGTTTTGGTTCAGAAATCGAAACTGGAACCGGAGACATATGGTTCGGTTCCGATTCCTAAATTTTAAAAACCGGAACCGGAACTGAAACCGGAATCGGAATCGGAATTGGAATCGAAACCGGAACCGAAACCAAATATTTTTTTTATTGAAATCGTAACCAAAATTTTTAAAATAATTGGTTTTTACTTTTGAACAATTACTAAACTCATTCAAATTCAAATTTTTATTATTGTGTCACAATTGTAACAATAAATATGCACAAAAATCAAAGTCATTTAAAATTTAAATTTTTCATTATTATGTCATAACAATCAACATGCACAAAAATCAAAATCATTCAAAATTTAAAATTATCATTGTTGTGTCACAATCACAAAAAAAAAAAAAAAACATGCACAAAATTCAAAGTCATTCAAAATCAAATTCATTCAAAATTCAAATCAAAGTCATGCACAACAATCAACATGCACAATGATCAAAGTTATTCAAATTCTGCATCTGAAATTGATTTATATCTATCAACTTCTTTTGAATTTAGTGTCTACCCATTTTTTTAAGGATTTTCCAATTCTAGAATGGTGGAAAGAGTATGTAAACAATTTTCCTATATTATCACAAATTGCTAAACAAATTTTAGCGACTCCTATCTTAACTATAACGGTTGAACAAGCATTTAGTATGGAATGAAACATTTTGGATGAGATAAGATCATGTATGACTCCAAAATCACTTGAGACACAAACCTGTCTGGATGATTGGTGTAGAGCAGATTTTAAGCAACAAGAGATAATGAAGAAGAATAATGAAGACTTATATGATATTACAACCGAAGGCACATCAACCACTACCTCTGACAACATTTCTAATTAAATTAAGGTAAGGGAGTCATATATTCAAATGGTAAGTGAATTATGAGGGCTTTGATTCCTTTAAGCCCTAGAAGGATATGTAGGCAGCTTAATTTATATAAATTAAGTTCAAATCTTTTTCTTTTTTTTAATTGTAAAATTAAAGAATTAAATATGTAATATATTGTAATTATAAGAATGATAATATATATATATATTCTTTTCTTTTGATTTGTTGATGTGAATTTATTGATCAAATATATTTCGATGAGAATTCTTTTACGATAAATGTTTGATTTAAAGAGTTACATAAAATAAATAAATCGGCGTAAGTCAAATCCTCACATACAAAACTTGAGTTTAAATATAATTTAAATATAAAACAATTTAAATTAAAATAAGTCAACCAAATTAATGAATTGAAAAATTATATAGTTAAGTCACCTATTTCCTACTAAAGAGATAAGAGAATTAAAATTAAATAATTTAAATTTTGGTTTTAAACGGTTTGAACCGGAACCGAATCGTAAGGAACCGAAACCGTTGGTAAGCGGTTCGGATCCGGTTCCGGGTCCGGTGGATGATGAATTTGAACCCTCGGTTCTGAAACCAAAACCAAACTATGAGAAACCATAACCGAATTGAGAAAACCCTAGAATATCAATTTCATCTATTTTCAATCTTTTACATAGTTGGATTTTTTCAAATCCCTTAAGTTTACTGACTAATGATTTATTTTGATTATGACAAATTTTTCAAAACTAGTTTTCACCTAATGGTCATACAATAAAATCTCTAATTCAACTAAGCAAAACTCAATGGTCATGCAATTTTAATTAAATTAGATTACATTAAGTTCTGAGAAAAATCTATAACCTAAGGTTTTTCGTAAATCCCCACATATGAAATTAATCTTCCATCAATCTCAACTTCATGTGGATTTTATTGTATTGGACTAATCTCCTAAATTATATTGATTATGCATGCATTCAATCTCAAATCATACAAAATGTTGGTACCTATAAGTTCGAAACAACAATAAAATCTCATCACATAATAATCATATCAATAAACATTAAGGGAAAGAAATAAATCAATACATGTAATTAATTAAAAAATAGAATCTATCGACTTCTAGAAATAGGAAAATTAACTAGACATGTTAAAGAAAATCAAGAAAATAAAATAAAAGAGTTTTGTGTGAAGAAAGTTATCTCTTCTACTATAAAGGTGCCTCTTATTTATAGAACTAAACTCTAGATCAACAAGTCTAGAGTTTCTTTGAAAACTTGGCTTTTCTCTTTGACTTGGAAAGTTGCTGTTGTAATGATAAACATTATCTTCTTGCTTTTCTAAAATTTGGAAACTTCATATTTATCATTGATTTTGAAGATTTCTAGAATCAATAATTTTATCCAAATTTCGGATATCTTCGGTTCTAAATTAACATCTGGACTCTTCACAAGATTTGTAGGCCTTAAAATCTAGTTTCCAACACAATAAGAATCAGTTTAATTGGACATTAGAGTAGAAAAATAAACCCAAAATACTGACAGTTGTTTATCAAGTCCGAATTTCCTTAAATAAGCCTAAAATTTCTTAAAACAAAAGTCATGAATTTAATCAATAAAATATCACGTAATAAAGTTTATAATAGTCCTAAAATTCATAAATGAGGGCTAAAATTGTAAAATTCAAGTGCATAAAATTAGTATCATCAAATTATCTCTACACTTAAACCAAATATTGTTCGTAATAAAATTAAAAGAAAGAAAACAAAAAGCTCCCCTCGTAAAGCCAATGAACTTGCAACTTCCTCTTCAGCAATTTCTTATTTTCTCTTCCTTTGTAGATCTTTACATTATGTCCATTCATGGTATCGTGCCATACCTTTGTCATTTTTTTATAAATTCGAGCATTCTTTGCCTCGTGCTGTCCTTTCTCTAGCTCATTTAACTGCAACTTCATTTATTTACATGTATCAAGCTACATTTTTGGTTGAAATTCACCTAAATTTACAGCCAAAGTAACACATGCATTAACATTTTCATTTTCTAGAAGGTTAAGATTCACATGCAACGAATTAGTAAAGCAATTTTTAATAGAATCACTAAAATAAAAGATATTAAGATCATGTTTAACAATCCTATCATCCCATCAATGCAATCAAATCTAAAAACTTCTTGTTTATCAAAATTTTTAATGGCATGAAAGATTTTAACTCAATTTTTTATCATTAAGTCTCAAAATCAACTTTCCTTTATAGATATCTATCAAAGCTCCTGTAGTGGCAAGGAAAGGTCAACCTAAAATTAGAGAAGCTCTCTCATCATCATCCATATTCAAAATGACAAAATCAACCGAAAAAATAATTTTATCAATTTTAACACGTATATCCTCAACAATGCCTATTGAATACTATACATTTTTATTAGCTAGTTGTAAAGAAATATTAGTTGGTTGACATTCCTTTAATACTAACTTCAAAAATATAAAATATGACATCAGATTAACACCAACAACAAGATCACATAAAGCATTAGAAAAATTTGTGGAACCAATGGTGCAAGAAATAGAAAAACTTCCTGGATCCTTGAGCTCTGGAGGTAGCTTTTTTTTGTAGAATTATAGAACTCCTCCGTAAACTTGACCGTTGAAATATCATCTAGCTTTCTCTTGTTAGTGGTCATGTCCTTAAGGAATTTCCATAACTTGGCATCTGTTTGATAACATCCAAAAAAGGAATGCTAATGTGCAAATTTTTAAAAACTTCTAAAATGCATTGGCTCATAACAAACGTTTAGGAAAAGAAACAGGGGGCTTATATTCACCCAAAGGTAAAGTATTTCTCTGTTTTGAAATCGGTGCTTTGGACTTCTCACTTGTAGTCTGTTTAATCTATTTCTCTGCCTTTTGTTCATCCTCTTCATCCTTGGACCAAATTGGAACCTCCTGTAAATTCTTCCCACTTCTCGATGAAATTGCCTTGACTTGCTCTCTGGGGTTTTTCTCACAATCACTTGGTAGTCTACCTGACACAAGAGAATGAAAAGTGTTAGTCAATTGATCGATTTTATTTTCTAGCCTCTCAAGCCTCTCATTTGTTGTTGTTTCCAAACTCTCAATCCTTTCACTTATTACTATTGCCAAACATTTAATTATCATTTCCCATGTTGACTTATTCTCCCTTGGTTGTGGATTTCCTGAGGTAAAGTCTGGTGGATTATTTGCTCTTTGTAGGACGAGAGGTAAGATGGTTTCTCCACTGGAGATTTTATGTGTTAGAGTAAATGTTATTCTCAGGCCAGTTAAAGTTTGAAACAAAGTTTGCTTGTTGTACCTGCATATACTCAGAAACTATATAAATAGAATCTCCACATGATTCACTAGAATAAATCTAATTAGTCACAATATTGATTTGATTAGCTTTCATAATATTAATCAAGGAGTCAATTTTTGCATTAAGTATGGTAAAACTATTAATTTCATGCATATCAGCTCTTTGTCTAGGAATTTAACGTTCATTAGATCAATCATATTGATTAAAAGCCATATCATCAAGCATTGCACATGTTTTATTATAAGATTTATTTATAAATGCATCTCCAACTGTAGCATCAATGGTAATTTTAATAGAATTTAAAAGACCTCCATAAAAGGTTTGCAAAATCAACCAATCAGGTATACCATGATGTGGACATCTCCTAATCAAATCCATGAAACGCTCACAAGCATTATACAAAGATTTACTCTCAAACTACCTAAAACTAATAATATTATTGCGTGGTTTAGCTATCTCACTAGGCAAAAAATACTTAGCTAAAAATGCTTGAAATAGATTCTCCCAATTTGTAAAATCATTAGCAGAAAATGAGTTAAGACATACCTTTGCCTTTCCCCTAAGAGAGAGGGAAATAATCGTAGCCATATTATATTAGGACTTACTCCGTTCAACTTGATTGTATCACAAATCTCTAGAACTAATCTGCCTGTATCATACTAATAAGATTCGGTTTAAGTTCAAAGTAGTTTGCTTCTATGGTAGGTCTTACAATGTTAGTCTGTACATCCTGAAGTCTAAGTATCGAATACTGTCTCATAGCTCTATTCTCTTGAACCATTGCTTCTTCACGTTCCTTGGGTTCTCTAGCTTGTTTATGAATGGTTTCAAAGTTTTCTCTATCTCAGGATCAAATTCAATTAGATTAAGGCTCTTCGATCTGAGCATATACTGCGTCAACACTAAAAATAGCACAAAATTAAATTTTCAAAATAGTCTACAAGAATTACGAAAGAAAATCTAGATCACCTATATAAAAGTATAAAACATGAAAAAATAGTAAAATAATACATAAAAGATATCCATGAAAACTATCAAAAACCCTAAAAATCAAGAAAAAAATCAAAGAAAAATAGAAAAACGTGTGAAAACAATAGGATTTGGCTAAGATAGGTTGGTACCCGTGGCAATACCGTGGGTTTTGATCTATACATCGAAATCCTTTGGCAAAAGTAGTCACTTAACCCTAAATACTAAATTGTTTCTCGGATGCCAAAAATTTCCACCAAATTCAGACCAAATCCAAACCCTAAACAATGATTATATAACCCTAAACCTTAATCTGATAAAATAAATAAATATCAATGTCCAATCTCAATCAAGATTATTTTGATTGATGTACAAGGATATTCCAGCAATGGTACTAAAAACTTATTACGGGATTTTAACACTATGATTTCAGACAATCATACCCAAATCGAATGTTATGTATAATGTAAGTGTCATTCCTACGATGATATTTTGTATTATTAAATATCAATTAATCTATCTAAGTTAGACCAATAGGAAAAAAAATAAATGTCAATGTCCAATCTCAATCAAGATTATTTTGATTGATGTACAAGGATATTCTAGCAATGGTACTAAAAACTTATTACGGGATTTTAACACTATGATTTCAGACAATCATACCCTAATCGAATGTTATGTATAATGTAAGTGTCATTCCTACGATGATATTTTGTGTTATCAAATATGAATTAATCTATCTAAGTTAGACCAATCGAATCAAGATTACGAAGGCATTAAAAAGAACTAAAATCAATTGATAAAATTCTAATTGATAAAAACCCTAGAACATTAATTTCATTTATTTTCAATCTTTTACACAATCGAGTCTTTTCAAATCTCTTAAGTTTACTGACTAATGAATTATTTTGATGATGATAGATTTTCTAAAACTAGATTTCACCCAATGATTATGTAATAAAATCCCTAATTCGACTAACCAAAATCCAATGGTAATACAATTTTGATTAAATCAGATTGCATTAAGTTATAAGTAAAATCTATAATCTAGGGTTTTCCCTAAATTCTCATACATGAAATTAATTTTTAATCAATCTCATAATTTCGTGTGAATTTTATTATATTGGACTAATTTTCTGTAATTATATTGATTATATATGTATTCAATCTCAAATCATTCAAAACATAGGTACCTATACGTTCGAAGCATTAAAGATCAATAATAAAATTTCATCACACAATAATCATGCCTATAAAATTTAAGGGAAAGAAATAAATCAAACCATTTATTAATTAAAGAATAGAATCCATCGATTTTTAGGAACAAGAAAATCAACTAAACATGTTAAACAAAATCAAGAAAAGAAAATAAAAAAGTTATGTGTGGAGAAAGTCGTCTCTTTTGCCCTAAAGGTGCCTCTTATTTATAGAACTAAACCCTAAATCAACAAATTGTGAATTTCTTTGGAAATTTGGTTTTTCTCTTTGACTTAGAAGCTTGCTATTGTAATAATGATAAACAATATTTTCTTACTTTCCCAAAATTTGAAAACTTAATCTTTATCCTTGATTTTGAAGATTTCTAGAATTAGCAATTTTATCCAAATTTTTGAATATTTTCATGCTTGAATTAATCTCTGGGCTCTTCATAAAATTTATAGGCCTTAAAGTTTAGTTTCCAATGCAATAAGAATCAACTCAATTGGATATTGGAGTAGAGAGATAAGCCTAAAATACTGACAATTGTTTATCTAGTCTGAATTTTCTTACATAAGTCCAAAATTTTTTAAAACAAAACCCACAAATTTAATCAGTAAAATATCATGAAATAAGGTTTATAACAGTCCTAAATTCATAAATAAGAGTTAAAATAATATAATTCAAGCATATAAAATTATTGTTATAAAAGACTTAAGTGTCATATAACACAAGTCAAACTGATACATATATGAATCGACCTACGTGACCACTAAAGTAAAACTACTTAAGTCAAATGGAGCACAAGTCGATAAGAGAAATAAAGTAGTCTACCTAAGAAATAGATAGGCCTACCTACACAAGGAAAATTTCAACTCTCCTCTAACACGAGTTGACCTGAAGAGTACAAAGGTTAACCTACTTAAGCTAGATGTCCTGGAAGTCTATAGTCTAATACAGCTGAAGTCGACCGAAGTGAAAAGCAAGTCGACCTGAACTAAGCCTAACTTGTGCAAGATTGAAGAACAAGTTAATTTTTTGCGTGTGATAACTAGTTTTGTAAAAAGTGGTTGAGCATTAAATGAAACAACCAGCTAGTTTTGTGAAACATTAAATGAGCATTCAAGTTCTTCAAATGGCTCTTTCACCAACTCTTTATAAATACAACACTTTAACGCAAGCAATATAGGAGAGAACAACGATAGGGTAACAAAGATTAAACAATAAACTATAAGTGAATTTTTGTGTGTGCTATATTGTGCTTTAACGATGTATTAGAAGTTAAAACTTCATTGTTGTTTGTTAAATAACTATTCTTAAAGTGTAAAAGACCAGAAAAAGGGTTCGTTTGGTCTGGGTATTAAAGTTTTTGAGTAAAACACGTGAGGTATACTAACACCGTAGAAAGCTAGTGGATAGTGTTGAGAGATACACTATGAAGGGTTCAACTTACACCTGTGTTAACTGGTTGCATATACTATTTTTAAGGAAATAGTGAATTCAAAATTCAAGTGAAGTATGAGAGTAGATGTACACTAGAGAGTGTGGAAAATTTATAAATCGAATGTGTACATTTTCTCTCTTTCTCTCTTCAAAATCTTGAAAAATCTAAGTGACAAAAACAACATATTCACCCCTGAAATACAATTTAGAGGGGTTAAATAGTTGTAAGGCACTTATTCGAGAGTTTAAAAGATTGTGTGTTTGGTGACAATAGAAGTAGGAATTGGAAATAGAAGAATAGAAGAGAAGAAAACAGAGCACAAACAGAAGATAAAAATGAAGGAAGAATAGAAAATAGAGCACACAAAGTTTTTATAGTGGTTCTACCGAACTCGATATATGTCCACTCCCAAACTCAACCTAGATTTTCATTATTTATTTCGAAATAATACAACAAATTTACTTCTAGGTGCAAATTAAATCTTTATAGTGTTTCTTCTCAAAATGCTATCAAGCCCAACCTCACATGTTGTTTCTCTTTCTAAACCCCAAATTACGAAAACCCTCTCTAGTCTTTGAACTTTTAGTATAGGAGCAGTTGATATGTTACAGAAGATGAACCTCAAAGTTCAGATGTAACATAGTGAAGAACAAGAGAAATTGATAACAAAGACTGGAAGATAGAGTAGAAAGATTGAGTAACAGAGTGTGTTCACGAAGTCCCTTTTTGGCTAGATATTTGATCTTGCCTCTTCTTTTTCCTACTTGTTCCTGACCCCACTTTCTTGTATTTATGGTTGGAAGAACGTTAAGGTAGGTGAGTTTAAAATGTTGCATTTAATGCTTTTGAGATCACACAGTTGTTTGGCAGTTGAGCTTTTGAATTACTGAGTAGACTCTTTAGGTTCTGTACTTTCTTTTGGTGAATATGGCTTGTAGCTCTGAAATGTAATTTTGTGTTTCTCAAAAAATGGTTGTGCAATTGGTCGAGTGGTTTAAAGACTTAAATGTTGTTAACCTTTTTCTTTTAACTTTCTACACAAGATGAACGTAAGACACAGAAAGTATATTTTGAATTTTGGATGTTTGACTATGGTTTCTCAAGGGTTGATTAATGTATGTGGTGGTCGACTACTTCCTTTCGAATTGTTGACTAGAATATGTGATTTCAAGTTCGCGTGTCAACTAGTGTTCCTATCGAGTTAACTAGAGTATGTGAGTTAAGACCCATAGTTTGACTAGTGTTTCTATTGAGTCAACTAGTGTTTGAGAACTTGATTCTTGTGTCAACTAACATTTTCTAGTTGTTGACTAGTGCATTTCTTGTTTCGACTAATGTTCTCTGAGTATCGACTTGATTCTGTAACTTTGGTTCATGTGTTGACTAATGTTTTAGTTATGTTAACTATACTCTAAGGTTATTTATTTCTGGTCAAGTCCATTTTGCCCTAAAGTTCATGTGTCCACTAATTTAATTATCAGTTGATCGGGTTTAGAGAGTCATAAATAGTATTGAGTGAATGACTATTCATTCTTAGTCCTTAGTTTAAATATGTGTTGATTATCAAAAGGACTCGACCATTTCAATATCTCATTTTATCAATCAACTCTTTATATGTAAACGCAATTTTCAGGCAACTTGAAAAACCATATGAATTATGCATTGACAAATGACTATATGGCATTGACATTGATTAAACAATTAGAATCAAGCTATAAGTTTTATATGCAGTGATGATTAACTTGAAAATGTTTAGGTTAAAATTTTCACTAGAAACAGTCGAATGGGATGATGAAATGATCAATCATTAGTCTTCCTAAATGTTGAGCCATAACAGAGTGGATTGGTTGACTGAAAGGATAGTCAGTCGACCAAGGAAGTGAGACGGTTGGCCGAATAAGCATGGTCATACTTGGTCGGTCGATTGAGTCCCTTGGTCGATCAACCATGAAGCATGGTCAATTGATGGAGCAACTTGGTCAGTCGACTAAGCAAGCTTGGTCGACCAAGTGACTTAATTGGTCGGTTGGCTTAATTTGGCCAGTCGATGAAGTGCATTAGTCAGTTGGGTGAATTTACATGCTAAGCTTGGGACGGTTGACTGATAGCATGAAAGTCAGTAAATGAGTTAACTGATCTTAATGGACAATCGACTAATGGACTCATTTATAATGAACGAGTCAACTGATTTTTAGACCAGTCACTGATTTGGGCTTATGTCTATGAGATTCTGTACAAATAGTCAACTTTTCTTTGTGATAGTCAACTTAAACCCAAAGTACTGTTACTTTGTAATACATGAGTTCTATGCAAGTCGACTGTTTTATGGATACGATCGACTGATTCTATGTTTAAAGCTTAAGCACAAAGTACTGGTCAACTGGCTTAAAACTTAAACACAAAGTATTGGTACTTTATGACACAAGTTCTTTGTCAACTTTTAAGGCTTCAAGTGTAGATGTAAGCTTATGCTAACTTAAGTTATTCAAATTGCTGAGTCAACTTGGGTGAAATGGGAGTTAACTCATATTCACTTCATTTAGATTTCAATATTTGCCTAGGTGTTTGTTGATTCAAAATTTTGTGTAAGTTGATTTTTGACTAATAATAGGTTGACTTGACCTATCTATAATGTGTCGTATTTTTTAATTTCTTGATCATTACAGCTTCAGATCTTAGTTCTAGTATTTCTTAAGTTCAATCGGGTCCATGGCAAGTCGACTACTCTTTATGTTTAGCAAACAGTTTCCAAATTCTTTCTTTAGTCAATCTAATCATGTTTATTGATATTTTGCTTATCATCAAAACTTATAAATATGTCAATAATCTATCCCTTTTTGATGATAACAAAATATTCTAGAATTTGGAACTGATCTCTCCTTAATTTGTGCTCTCTAACTAATTCAGCTCAACACAGAAATCTAGAACTAGACGTACAATCCAAATTACATACATAGAAATCTAAAACTAGATATACAATCCAAATTACATACATTTCTCCTCCTTTTGTCATCAACGAAGGGGTTACACTCCAAATTACATGTAAGTGTCCCCTTTAATTTGCTTATCATCAAATTACATACAATTTATACATTTCTCCCCCTTTAGCATACAAAATTGAAGCAGGAGCAAAGTTTTAACGAAGGGTTTAGAAGTAGAAGTAGAGGAACAGGGTTTAGCAGAAGGTTAAACACATGATTAAGATTTAGAAATAGGATCAGTAGAAGAGGGATTAGATGAAATTTCAGGAGCTATATTGGAAATATGCTCCCCTTCAAACGATATTTACATTTTCTTAGTGTTATGTTCGTTTAACACTTACTTTAGTTATTTTTCTCCCTAGATTATATTATAGAATTTAGTATTTCATGGAAGGAAAGATCTTGAGAAGCTTTAGAAGTTTACAGTGATTATAGTGAGGAAGTTCAGAAGTTTGTGGATGGAGAAAAATATGGTCGTTCTTTTCTTTGTGTAAGGGAGTTCACATTTTTCTCTTTGTTATTTAATTTTTCATGTATTTGTGAGTTTTATCCCTCTATCATGTTAATTTGATTCTGCAGTCTATCCAAACTACCCTAGATCATTTGTAAAGTAATATGTTAAGATTGGGAAAAATCACCTATCACTTCAAATTTTGTTTCAACTCCTTCTTTCTTATGAACACTTTCTCCAAACTTCATTTCTACATACGCATTTTTGCTTTAAGTATAGAGGAAGCTCCAATGTTATTTTTCATTTTTAGTTCTGTTGCTACCTCTTTCTTTAAATTAATTTCATTAGTGGAGAGAAATTCAGAGATTAAGGAGTTAAAGGAATTCAGGATTAAGATTTTGAAGTAAGGATCATAAACTGCAGAGTCAAAATGGTGCAGTTCAAGTTCTTTTCTCTCATTATTATGTCATCAACTAGAAATCTTCCTAGATTTATTCCTAGTTGAATGATTTCCTCAACTAGAATAACCAAAAATTGAAGCATTCTTTCATTTATTTCTAGAGAGTTGGTATTTATACTTATTATCTCCAAATTAGGATTCTTAGACACTGTATTTTTGTATTTGCTAAGTGTTCCTCTTCCATTTTCTTCACAGTCAATGTGAGGAACCATATTTCACAATATTTTGGGAGAGACTATTATTTCTTGCTCATAATTGTACCTTCTGAACTTACAATATTAATTTTCCAATCAATAGTGAGATTTTTTTTTAAAGTCCTTTTCACTTTGATTTCTATTACCTCAATAACTTGACTAATCTCCAAATTTATAGGATTAAAGGAAATTTTACTTCTTCCAAAGGTTCTCAATCTATTAGCCTACCAATATTCAGTTTCCTAATACATAAGTTTCTCCTAAAAGATTTGAACATTTCTTAGGAAAATTTTGTCTCTTGACATCCTGTCAAAGGTGTGAATTTTCAGTGCATAGAGGTGAGGATGGAGATTCTTAGTTAAGACAGAAAAAGGATGATTGAAACTTTGTAGAGATCTTCAAAGAGAGTTCAAAAGATAGAGAGAAGATGAGGTTGAAGTGTGTTTGATAAGATTTGAAAAGTTACGAAATAGCTTGGTTATAAATATTTTTGTTCAGAGTATTAATTTGAGAAGTCAGTTTATAGCCTAGCAGCTTGTGAGCATGTCCATGTGTGAGGAATATGTGAGATTACTAGATGTAAGTTTTATGCAGCAACTTAGTGATGTTTATGAGATTGCCTAATGAGAACAGCTTTGTGGAATTTGTGCATCAGCATTTATGAGTTAGAATTCTATTGTGGAATTTGTGCAGCAACTTAGTCATGCTTGTGAGTCTTAGTTGATTGCCTAATATGGGTAGTTGAATGGTCGTGGGGTCAGTCGGTCGATCAGCCTTCATGTATGGTTGACTGCCTACTGTCCTATTTAAGTCAGTCGATTGGATTGGGAGTTGGTCAACTGGCTTGGGTAGTCAGTCGACTGAGACTTTTCCACGGTTAATTGTGATAAAGAATGATCGACTGATTTTTTCAATTAGTCGACTGATTTTTCTCTTTTTGACAAATTTGGTTAACCCTTCTTTTAAACAGTCGACTAAACTCACACAAACCACTTAATTTTGATTAGGGTCTACTATTATTCTTTTTAACTCATCAATGTAAACTATAGTCAATCATTTCTAACTCTCTTCTCAATTCATAGAATCTATTCTTATCCAGAGGTTTTGTGAATAGGTTGATCTTATAGTGCAAATGTGGAAATTTTAAGTTTCAATTGTCAGTCGACTTTGTTCAAATTAAGTTGATTGTTTTTTTTTTGGGAATATTTTATGGAAGTTCACTTAGTCTTTTAAGCTAGTCCATTTGGATTTATTTTAAACTTAACAAAGTTCTTTCTATCATGAATTCAATCATTCAATGAAAATTTTTTTTTTTTAATTTTGGATTTTGCATTTCAAATTTTACAAAATTATATTGAATTATTTTGATAGCAGAATTAACCTCACAGTAAATATTTATGTGTTTTAGCCAAAGATTAAACATTTTAGGGTTGATATTCAGTGTTAATTTTCTAATTGTAGGTATTAGAGGTGTGTTTGGCTCTACAAATGATGGCTCAACTGACTCGAACGGGAGGACTTGATCACTTGACGATCTTAACCGATAAGACCTACAAAAGACTGTGTGAGGGTACTCCAGTGGAGGAGGCTCCAACACTCAAGTCAAAAAGCGGTTTTCAAAAAGAAAGAACAAACTAATTGCATAGAAAGAGAAAGTTCTATTTTTGTCGTATGCTCTTTGTGGGCCAAGAGAACTTACCTGGTGATAGGTGCATAAAGTTTATATATCCTTTAGAAGTGAGAGCCATGTGTCCGCGGGTTAATAAAACTCTAGTTTCCTTTTGAGAATGTCTCAAGATTTCGGGGAAGCATGACATAATATAGTCAAAGATTGTAAAACCTTATCGATATAGAAAGTCCAAATCATCATAGGGATTTCTTTCTTTATCAGCTACAATTGTATATTCTCATCCTGTTTTCTTAAGATTGCCTTCGTGATTCAAGGGGACTGAATATTACATCGATAGATTATGTAATGATCGTCGAGCACCGATCAGTTGAGGTATCGAGCAGGTGGTTATCAGGGAGAAAAGGTGATCGATATGTGCTAAAATGGTCCATGTGTGGACTTTTGGGTTTAATTGACTGTGGGGTTCACATGATTTGGGCTATGTACCATCAGTAGGATTAACTTGAATTTTCAAATGAGGATCTGGTTATTTTTAAGAATCTGATTTCTGATTTTCTTTTCTTCTACTTAGTTTATTTTTGAACCAAATGCTCTTCTCAGTGACTTTATATTTAAGTAGGTTCGTTAATCTTACTGCAAATCATTCTACACATAAGGGCATTTGAGATTTAGACATTCATTAATGTAAATAAGCTTAGTAGGGGTGTAGAGAAATATCCTTAAACTCTCAAGAAACACATTGATATAAATACAACTTTTGGATTTATATTTCCATACTTTTCATTCTTATATTTGGAAATCTTATGTCATTTTTTTATAAGTCTTTCTTGCTCAATTTAATTTGTTCTTTTCTCCACTTTCCCATTATTACACATACAATTTTATATTTCAACCATATTTCTCTTGTTGTGGCTTTTGCATGATTTAAGCTGTTGATTGAATGTTTCATGATTGTTTCTTTATTTGACTTAACATTTTACTCTTCTAGGAGCTCTAAGTTAAGCGATAAACCTAAATCTAGTCTAACCACTTAGGAATACCAATTTATAAATTCAGTGTTCATTCCCTAGACTAGGAATTTAAGTAAGTTTTTCTTTTTATTTATTTTATACTAGCTCCTATCTTTAGTTTTGCTATGTATGTCAGAAATATATGAGAGAACTTATAGCATACAAAGTTCAAACAATGTTTAAACAAACTAGACAAGAGTTATATAGATATTATCTTTCAACTACCACATTGCCTTTTTGAATTCTAACATACCTTTTTCCATTGAGCATCACACTTTCAATGTTCCTCTTCTTGAATAAGAGTGCAAGACGTACTCAAATTTTTGCCCTTTGATACCCAAATTTCCTTAGGAACCCATTTCGATCTTATTTTAATTTGAGATCTTAGTTTCCTCCAAAACTAACATTCATTCTTAATACAACCAAGTTTTTGACTGTAGTAACACTTAACATGATTTCTTGGTTTTTTTTTAATCTAGACTAATTTTCTTGATGTGTTTGCATTGATGTGGATAGTGTCCAAACTCCATGCAATAATAGCATCTAGTCTTTGGTTTGGCATTCTTAGAACTAGGAACAAAGAAACTATGTAATTTCTTATGAGTTTGAATTGTTTTATATCCTAATTCTGCTTTATCAAATACAACTCTCTAAGCTTCTAACATTAAGTCAAGTTTTTCTTGACCTTGAGCAAATTTAAACGTCTAAGAGTTTAATTTCTTTTTTTTTTTCATGCTAAGTTCATTTACTGCCTTTTCTTTATCACTCCTATCTTTTTTGTTGCAAGCACTCAAATTTCCATTTTTTACATTTGCAATTTGTTTACTTTTTCAATTTTATCTTCAATTTTGGCATATAAATTGTTGTTTTCTTCTTTTAATTCATTTAGTTCATCATTCAAAATGTTAAGATTTTCAATCTCTATATTCTTCTCTATTTTTAACAATTGTTTTTCATCTTTCAACTCTTTATTTTCTGTCCTAAGATTTTCATTTTCTACTTTAAGTCTTTTATTTTACTCAACAAGTTTATTCTTTTCATTTTCTAATATGTTTATAATGTTCTTTAAAATTGTATTTTTATGAATCAATTTTTTAAGTTTATTGAATGCTAGAGGGAGAGCATCATCTATGGAGATTTCATTATCATTATCATTGTTAGAAGAGTAAGATAAAGGCTTAGAGCAAGTTACTTCATTTTCATTTTCTTCGATAAAGCACTGTTGTTGATCATTTGAGTCCATGGCTTTTTTAACTTCTAGACATCTACTTTGGACATGTGCACCCTTTTTGCTTTCAACAATTTTTGTTCTTAAGATGCCACATTTCTTTCTCCTCTTCAACACATTTGTGTTTCTTCTAGTTTTCCTTATGTGTTCCGACTCTCTATTTGATGAGGAGGTTTCTAGTGAAGAATTGATTCTATCAAGTGTCATTTTTAAAGGATTTTTTGTCTATAGTGGTTAAACCTAACACTAAACACCTTCTCTAATATTAATTGAAATACAATCTAGAGAAGGTGAATAGGTTGTATGGCACTTGTTCGAGAGTTTAAAATATTGTGTAGATATTGGAAATAGAAGAATAGAATAGAAGAAAACAGAGCATGAACAGAAAAAAAAAATGAACGAAGAATAGAAAACAGAGCACACGAAGTTTTTATAGTGGTTTCACCAAACCCGTTGTACGTCCATTCCCAAGCTCAACTATTACTCAAAATAGTATAACAAACTTGCTTTTAGGTGCAAGTCTAACCTTTACATTGTTCACTATTTGTTTCTCAAAATACTATCAAACCCAACCTCACAGGTTGTTTCTCTTTCTAAATTCTAAATCGAGAAAACCCTCTCTGGTCTTTGAACTCTTAGTATAGGAGTAGTTGATATATTACAGAGGATGAACCTCAAAGTTCAGATGTAACATAATGAAGAATACGAAAAATCTATTACAAAGATTGAGTAAAAGTGTGTGTTCACGAAGTCCCTTTTTGGCTAGATATTCAATCTTCCTTCTTCTTTTTCCCACTTGTTCCTGACCTCTCTTTCTTGTATTTATGGTTAGAAGAAATTGAACGTTGAGATAGATGAGTTTAAAATGTTGCATTTAATGCTATTGATATCACACAATTGTTTGGTTGTTGAACTTTTGAACTACTGAGTAGGCTCTTCGGGTTTTGAACTTCCTTTTGGTGAATGCAGCTTGTAGCTCTGAAATGTAGCTTTGTGTTTCTCAGAATATAGCTACGTGGTTGGTCGAGTGATTGAGAGACTTAAATGTTCTTAACCTTTTTCTTTTAGCTTTCTACACAAGATGAATGTTAAACATAAAAAGTATATTTTGAATTTTGGGCGTCTGACTATGGTTTCTCAAGGGTCGGCTAATGTATGTGAGTTGATTACATGTGTCAACTACTTCCTTTCTAACTGTCAATTGGAATAAATGATTTCAAGTTCACATTTTGAATAGTGTTCCTATTGCGTCTTGAGTTCAAATCCATAGGTCGACTAGTGTTTCTATCGAGTCAACTAGTGTTTGAGAATTTGGTTCTTGTGCTGACTAACATTTTTTAATTGTTGACGAGTGTATTTCTTGTGTCAACTAATGTCGTCTGAGTATCAACTTGATTCTATGACTTTGGTTCATGTGCTGACTAATGTTTCGGTTGTGTTGACTATACTCTAAGGTTATTTATTTCTGGTCAAGTCCATTTTGCCCTAAAGTTCATGTGTCCATTGATTTAATTTTATCAGTTGACTAGATTTAGAGAATCATAAACAATGTCGAGTGGATGACTGTTCTTTCTTAGTCCATAGTTCAAATATGTGTTGACTATAAAGGTATTGCAAAACTTCTTCTGTATCCCAAAATTTCATGTTCTCGTATTTTTGACATGGGCACCGGATAACAAATCTGTCCATGAAGACAGGTTGACCCATTATAAACACCAGAAACTCTTGCACTCCAGAAGCAAATTTAGATGTAATCTTTTGGTATCTGAATAAGTTTTTATTGTATATCCAACTTTACTTATATTATTTTGAAGATCACATTAGTCTAAAAATCAAACACTTACAAATCAACAATATTAGATAATGCCCACGAAGGGGTAGTTGAAAGTTTAAAATTTAAAATAAATGGGTAAGGGGTAGTTACCCATTATCCTACTCCCCCCTATTTTCCCTCCATACAACTCCTATGAGAGTTGTAATTATAAAAGGATTTAACAATTCTTTATCAAACAAGGAAAAACTTGAGTCTGAGAGCGTGAAGAGACTTATTCCATTTTAGGAGAGAATTATTTAGAGAGAGAGAATAATTGTTGAGAATAACAATTATTCAGAGAATATTTCGATCATTCTAAAATCACCAGATTAAGGGTTGGAACGTTGTGACAACGTGTTGATAGTTCGATTACTATGGCTATCATTCCAACTGCGAGTTGTTCGTGTTCAGAGTTTGCGGTTCTGAAGATTTTCTGCATCACCGATTGAGGTATATCGCAAACTCATCTTTTTACGATTCTGAAAATTATTTATTACTTCCGCTGCAAGTATGAGTCATGTTTTTCTAACATTGGTATCGGAGCATGTTAGAAATATTTTTAAATAATTTTTCAGAATTAAATTTGGGTATAAAAATATAGGGTATAAAATTTGGGGTTCAAATCACGGATGAGTTTCGTGAATCCAATTATACCACTGTGTTACCTAACTCACTTAGAACACGAAAATAATTTTTTCATAATTTTCTAAGCACGTTTAGGCTAAGAAAATTCCAGTTGAAGCATTCGATCGTGAATAGTGACCGTACCCTTCAACCCAGATTTGGCGAGTTTTAGGTCAAATCAGTGCATGAAATTGGTAGATCCGTGTTTTTCTCTACTAGATCTATATTTTGATATATATATTGCATGTTGTTGATACTGGAATGTGAGGTTTTCGGAAACGGGTCGAAAAACCCAGTTGCATAGCGATTCGGGCGAAGACGAAGCCCAACAGTGAGGTGCGTGCGCAACACGTGTAGGAGGCGCGTTTGTGCATAAGGCTTTGGGCACGTGCTCTCACGCGTGCAAAGGCGCATGAGATGCCAGGTCCAGACCGGGTCTGGACCGACCCGGGTTCAGACTCGACCCGTGCCCGGGTTCCGGATTGCGTTCCTGGTCCCGAACCGCGCCCAAGTTCGGATTTGACCCTGGGATGCAGGCTGCTTGCGTACAGGTGGGACGCGCGAGTGAGAGCGCATGGGATGCACCGTCGGGGGTCTGGCGGCACGTGAACCCTCCCGGCGGCACGTAGGCTGTCCTAAAATTGGATTTTTCTTATTTTTTTAGGGTTTTATGTTAAAAAGTGACTAATTGTGGGTTTTTATGTACCGAATCCTATTCTGAATGGTGAGATACAATCCCAGATTGTGGTGTATGGCGTCCGTTGACTCATACGCTCGTCTTGGGATCTATATTCGAGTCATTTTGGTTTTGGTGATTCGAATGGTATATAAAATTGTGAATTTAAGCATCAATTTGTCACAAATATCTCTTTTCTGTGTGACAAAGACATGATTACAACGAAAACTGTCGTTCTAGATGTCGTAACGGGAGATAAACTGAACGGTGACAACTATGATATTTGACACCGGAAGGTTCAGTTTGTCTTCGAGAAACAAGAGCTCAGGGAAGTTCTTAAGAACGAGATGGTGGACCCGAGGGTGGGTACCACAGCACAAGCACAACGGGATCAGGAGGTGTATCGTGCTTGGAAAAAGAATGATGGCTAAGTGAGGGTGATCATTCTTAGCAGCATGCACGATGAGCTGATTCCCATCTACGAGCAATATCCTACTGCACAGTCAATCTGGCATGCTCTGAGAAAGCATTATGGTACCCCGTCAGCTCCTAAGTTGAGAATGCTGACTTATAAATTCATCACGTATAAGAAGAGGCCCAATCATACTATGAAACAGGATTTAATGCACATGTCGAGTATGAACGCCTCTCTGAAGAATATGGGGGAGCCGATGTCTAATGAGTTTCAGGTACTAGGTGTGATCCAGTTCTTACCTGACTCCTCGGATGTGGTTAAGACCTATCTCACGCACACTGAGAGTATTCGTACTTTCATAGACGTGAGTAGACACTGTGAGCTCGAGGAGGAGCGTCAGGAGGTGGCTAGGTTTTCTTCTGCTCATGCTAATATTGCGGAGTCGAGTAAGGGCTCTCGAGGAGTAAAGCGCAAGTCACGCAAGCAGGAGAAGAAGGCCAAGGGCCAAGACAAGAAGAAACAACTTGCCAAGACCGACGACAAAGGACAGAAGCACAAAAAGAAAGAGCTCGACAAAAGCGAAGTCCATGTTGTGGCAAGTTTGGGCATTTCGCACGCGAGTGTGGCGAGCGAAAGGTATGTCCTTCTTCTTTACATGGTTTGAGTTACGTGTCATCTAGTGTGATGCTCGATAACTCTTCTCCTTTGTGGATTGTAGACTCAGGAGCCACGGACCATATAGCTTGGGACAGGAGCGCATACGTGGAGTTTCGCCGTTTGAGTCCCTAGGCAAAGAGGCTGTACGTGAGGAATGAAGCATTATAGAAGTAAAGGGATTGGCACTTGTAAGCTATTTCTACGAAGTGACCAAGTCTTATATCTTCATGACGTATTGTATGCTCCTGAGATTAGGCAGAATCTTGTATCTGTCCGATGTTTGTATTTGCTAGGATATTCAGTGTTGTTGGGAAACTCTAGAGTTTCCATTACATATGACAGTTCTTTGATTTATTCCGGTTTGGTTCATGAGGGACTTTATGTACTGGATATGATTTCCTTCTATGAGATTTATTCTTTTTCTACTATTGTTTTTGCATCTGATAGTGTAGTAGATGATGTGAATGTATGACATAGTAGGCTTGGTCACATAGGACAAGAGAGGATGACCTGGTTAGCTATGAGTGGCTTGTTGGGCCGGCTAACCAAGGTTGAGTTGTCGTTGTATGAGTTTTGCCTTGCAGGCAAAGCCACTAGAAAACCGTTTGGGAAAGCAATGAGAGCTGGGACTCTATTGCAATTGGTCCATTCTGACATTTGCGGACCCATGAATGTGAGAGCCTGAAATGGAGCCACGTATTTTATTACGTTTATAGATGACTACACGAGTTTCGGTTACGTCTACCTAATCTTGCACAAGTCTAAGGCACTAGAGTGCTTCAGGAGGTTTATTAGAGAGGTTGAAAATCAGCTAGATATGAGGGTGAAAATTCTCAGAACCGATCGGGGGCGCGAGTATCTGTCTGAGCAGTTCAAAGAGCTCTGTTTCGATAGAGACATTATTAGACAGTTGACTATTCTTGCTACTCCTCAGCAGAACGGAGTAGTTGAGAGAATGAATATGACTCTGTTGGAGATGGTGAGGTCGATGATGATGTAGGCCAATTTACCTATCTCCCATTGGGGGGATGCGTTATTGACTGCCGCCTATGTCTTTCACCGTGTTCTGATGAAGTCCGTAGTCAGCACCCCATACGAGCTTTGGACAGGGAGACAACCTGACCTTAGCCACTTGAGGCCATGGGGTTGCGCCATGTATGTTCATGATTCCTCACATCAGTACTGCAAGTTAGGCCCGCGAGGAAAGAATTGTATCTTCATTAGATACTCTGAATACTCCGAGGGACATGTATTCCTAGGAGAACATGTGGATGGCACTGTCATTGAGATAGAGTCTCGTGATGCCACTTTTCTCGAGAGTGATTTCTCTAAGAGAGGAGAAATCGATCGAGACTTCACCTTCTATGAGATGGATGAGCTTAGTGACTCAGCCGAGCCCAGCGGTGGGACTCAAGACCCTATTACAGATCTTGGTCCTAGTAAGAGCGGTCCATCTGAAGGTGTGATGACTCTTTCTCCTCGTAGGAATAGTCAGGGACAAGTGCCTTGTCGTCGTTTCCTGATTGAGGATGAGATCCTCATTGTGACTCCTGAGGACGATGAAGAGTCCAGGACTGCAGAGGAGGCTCTTGAGGGTTCAGCAAAGGACCAATGGTTACAGACCATGCAGGAGGAAATAGAATCAATGAGAGTCAACGAAGTCTGGGAGCTAGTTGACTTACCTGAGGATAGAAAGGCCATTGGGAACACATGGGTTCTCAAAATTAAAAGGAAGGCCGACGGATCGATCGAGAGATATAAAACCTGTCTGGTAGCCATGGGTTACATGCAGACTAAGGGCATTGACTACAAGGAGACTTTCTCCCCAGTAGTCAAGTTTACTTTGATCCGTTTACTTTTGACGATTGTCGTTAGTATGGATCTAGAGTTACACCAGATAGACGTTAAGATCGTATTCCTTAACGGGAGCTGGATGAGAAGATTTACATGGAACAGCCCCCGAGGTTCGTTCTAGTAGGTCAGGAGGACAAGATCTGTCGACTTCGGAAGTCGATATAAGGTCTAAAGCAGTCATCTAGGCGGTGGTACCTAAGATTTCACGAGGAGGAGATGTCTTACGGTTTTACGATGGTCGAGGAGGATTATTGTATCTATCTATTCGGTCCGATAATTCTTTTGTGATCCTATCGTTGTATGTGGATGACATAATGTTGGCTGGGAACGACATTCAGTATTTAATGACCATCAAAGTGTGGTTGTCATCCAGCTTCGACATGAAAGACATGGGTGAAGTTGAGTTCATCCTCGGAGTTTAGATCCAGAGGGATAGCTCGAGAAAAACGTTAGCTCTTTCACAAGAGACCTCATTAGGAAAATTCTCGAGCGTTTTGAGATGAGTGACTGTAATCCCATAGATACTCCGATCACCAAAGGTGAAGTCCTGAGCCTGGAAATGTGTTCGAAAACTCAAGAAGAAGTAAAGGAAATGAGTAAAATACCTTACTCCAGTGCAGTGTGAAGTTTAATATACGCAATATTCTGTACAAGACCGGATATTTGTTATGTAGTTGGTCTGATGAGCAGATATCAAGCAAATCTTGGAAGGGGTTATTAGAGAGCAGTGAAAAGGATTTTTCGATATCTAAAGGGAACTGTAAACTTCTCCTTGTGTTACAGAGGAGGCGATTTGCGCCTTGTGGGCTATTCAGACGCCAACTGAAGAGGCAATTTGGAAAAGCACAAATCGACATCAGGTTTTGCTTTCTTGCTCAATACGGGGCCATCTCTTGGAGCAATAAGAAGCAAACCTGTGTTGCTCTATCTACGATGGAGGCTGAGTTTGTGGCAGCTTAGTTGCAGTTTAAGAGAGTGTTTAGCCCCAGAGATTACTGGATGACTTAGGGATTGTAGCAGATAGTGGGAGGCCAGTAATGATTTATTGTGATAATCAGACCGCTATCGCTTACACTCGAGACCCTAAGTTTCATAGTAGGACCAAACACATTGACACCAGATACCATTAGTTAGAGACATCATCGAGAAGGGTGAAGTGACTGTCAAGTACATTTCGACACACAGCATAGTGGCCGACCCCTTCACCAAACCCATCACTAAAGACTCCTTTTTAGGGCATAGAGAATCATTGGGTTTGAGTATCTTCTGACATTTCTCAGTTTGTACTTAATGATGACATTGATGCTTATTGTTTTTCTATATATATGATTATAGTGTATTATTCAGTCACTTTTGTGTTATATTTTCATTTAATGCACTTACTTTTATTGTCATATATATATTTTGTGATGTGATAATAGATATGTCAGGTAGGTGAGGTTGACTCTCTCACATGAGTGACTACCTCCAGCTCTGAGTGAACAGGGATGAGACGGCTTCTAACTGTAAGAGGCTTTGAGAGTGATCCCGCTAGAACATAAATTGTCCTGATACGTGTTCAGGATGAGGTCATATACGATATGACTGACATGGACGTACCCACATCCATGTTGCCTGTGAGTAGCCAGGTTTGAGATCTCGAATATCACCTGCAATTTGTGATATTGTCTCTGAGGTACTCTCTCTAAGATCTCTGGGTAAAGTCTTATGTGTAGACTGAGTCCCTATACCTATACAGTGTTAGAGAAATCTGACATATGCCCTTTTGAGAGATGGGGGAATAACACTGTGGTACGTGTTTCATACCGCGTGTGTTAAGACGACTTGGGATAGTGGGAGCTATATTACTTGAGACAATAAATTGAAATTTATCCCCAAACCCCACTGTGTGAGACCCGAGATCCATTAAGTGGGATCTCTTGTGCCCTTATTACTTTCGGCTGTTTCTTAAGGTTTTGATTCAGTGTTTGCTATTTTAGTCTGTTTACCGATGACCCGGAAGATAAATTGAGGTATAAGGGACAGATTTAGGAAAGCAGCTGAGTTGCGACTGATAGATTCGAGTTTGGGAAATGAAGACTAATTGACATTGCATCACTGTGTTGTATTCACTGACTGGTCTTTTATGTTTGTCCATGTAGGGATTTGAATATAATAGTGGATACATGGTCGAGCGATATCTGGGGATTACTTTTAATGAGGAAAGTAGCTCGATTGATGTAATTAGTCTTGGATTTGGGGTACAATGAGCTTTCTTTTGATACTAACGGTGACTATTTGATCATCCTAATAGGTGTGTCGAGGAGTCTTTGTTTACAAGTGTACTCGCTAGTCGTACGACGTCCAAACCTATATGAAAACCCAGTAGGGTGATATTGTGATCGCATGAGTTGTGATCTAATGATGGAAGTAAAATGCCCTCGTATGCAAGTGGGAGATATTAGATAATGCCCACGAAGGGGTAGTTGAAAGTTTAAAATTTAAAACAAAGGGGTAATGGGTAGTTACCCATTACCCCACTCCCCCTATTTTCTCTCCATACAACTCCTACGGGAGTTGTAATTGTAAAAGGATTTGACTATTCTTTATCAAACAAGGAAGAACTTGAGTCTAAGAGCGTGAAGAGACTTATTCCATTTTTGGAGAGAAGAGAGAATAATTGTTGAGAATAACAATTATTCAGAGGGTATTCCGATCATTCTAAAATCACCGGGTTAAGGGTTGGTACGTTGTGATATCATGTTGATAGTTCGATTACTGTAGCTATCATCCCGGCTACGAGTTGTTCGTGTTCAGAGTTTGTGGTTCTGAAGATTTTCTGCATCACCGATTGAGGTATATCGCAAACTCATCTTTTTACGATTCCGAAAATTATTTATTGCTTCCGCTGCGTGTATAAGTCACGTTTTTCTAACAAACAACAAGATAAAATATTAACATTAAATATAACTAACTATAATTACAGTTATTCTATATATGTTTGTATATATATATACACACTAATAAAGTAATGCAAATCAACAACAAGATAAAATATTAACATTAAATATAAATAACCATAATTACAGTTATTCTATATATGTTTGTATATATATACACACACTAATTAAGCAATGAACATGCTTTAATAGCTTTCGATGTTAATGAAAATTGTACCTTTAATGAATTATGAAGAGATTTTTTCTGATAAAAGATCTCAAAAAATTTTCTACTCTTTTCATAGTATAAAAAATAATTTGAATGTTAAATGAGAGAGGAGGAGGAGGAGGAGGTGGTGGTGGCTATCTATTTGTGGAGTCAAAAGCGATGCCATTTCTGATCTCACAAAACTCATCGCCGAAATACATCCGACGTGGCAAGATGTATTACCATAAAGCAATCTGCGATGAAAAAGGAAATCCATCGTAGAAAAGTACTGGTATTAATGTGACGTATCACTTTAGAGATACTATTTGCGATACTCAACAATGATATCGCATAATAACTTTTTAGGCCTCGGGCAACAAGTCTCTTGAAAAAGGACAATGTTTTAAGATAAGCAATGACATCGACACACGTGGCTGAACTCGATGACATGTTTTACAACATTGTTGGTCTTGTCGTTTAAGTCATTGCCTTGGCGGTCACTGATATTCATGCTAATGCACGGAGGGGCCGTTTTTACTAAAATAGGGTTTTTTAAATAAAAATTAAAAAAATAGGGTGTGTTTTTTTTGATTCCTGAACTAGAGATGTCGGGCTCTGTGAGCGCGACAAGCACTATTTATCCCGCCAACCAACTATCGAGTGTTATCCAAAAAAAAGTCGCGACCTCAGGTGGCGCGATCTGTGACCGCACAACTCGTTGCTCAATCCGTGATCGCGTAACCAGTTGCGCAATCCGCAAGCGCATCACCATTTGCGAGCTCACGGATCGCGACATGCCACTTCCACCCCCCACAACATTTGCCTCTCCATTCAGCCATCCAGCAAGCCATCTTTGCTCCTACACTATTCAATATCCAAAAACTACATTCAGCTACTGTAATAAACCAACACCAAACTACAGACAAGCTATTCTGACATAATCGCTAAATTCCAAAAATATCATACTTCACAAATATCAAATAGTAAACATCTAAACTCTTGTAATATCACCAAATATCACCAAACTTCATAAACATCAATCACCAAACTTCACAAATACCAAACTCCAAAATTATCAATCAATACTCCAAAAGCAATCATGAACAAACACTACCATCCATATAAATATGAGATAAAAGTTATAAAATTACAATTAATAAATTTTTAAGTTACAAAGTTAGAATGTAATATATAAACAAATATCAATATACACAAATATAAGAAGCTATACTAAGTACCGCATGGAGGTTATCCAACATTTCTATGCGGCTGACGTCCAGTGGGAACTGGAATGGGAGCTGGAACTGGAGCCTGCGTACCCTCATGACTCTTAAAAAACTGAAGCGGGATAGTCGTACTATCCTCTAAATATTGACGCCGCCTCCGCCGCTAATAAACATTAAGTCGTGAAGGCTCACTCGATGTAACATCATCATACTCCTCAAAGGCAGGTGTCTGTGTAAAAGTCGGGGTGGGTATAGGAGTCGGGTATGAATATATCTGAGTGTTTATATGCTCCTCGTATGCTGACATTTGTGAAAATGTTAGACTGGGTGTAGGAGTCGGATACGAATATATGTGCGTCTTTATATGCTCCTCAAAGGCACCCATAGCACCAGAAGTAGAGGGAACGTCTGGATCGATATATCCCTGTGTAGATGTCGAAGGACGATCTCTCTGAGTTGTCGCATGTCCGAAGAGTTGCAGTATGTCCCATATGCCATCTCTGATATAAGCAACTCGAGGATCCACTCTTGGGACAGTGAGGATATTAGATACTACTAAATGGAGATCCTTGAGTCGGTAGCACTGCCAAAAGAAAAATATTTGTAAGTATAGAAACATTATGTAAAGAATAAAAGTAATATAAAATCGTAAAGTGTTTATGACTTACCATGAACGTCATGTCATCTGCGGTCGGCCAAAAACCCTGTTGATATCGATGTATAGGACTACCAATCAACATGCGTGTGATTCGTCGATACCAACCCATGTAATCAACTGTCGTCATATCATTATCATTAAAAACCTCTTCTCTGGTCACAACATGGTATCAACGGTTATCCTATATCTCTGAGTGTGCTGCATGCTCTATACTCCAATCAAGACCAGATTTTTCACGTCGATCAGTTCGATGTAAGTCCATATCCGTGTGTACAGGAATATGAATATCTTGTCGATAACCAAACTGTCGTAAGACTCTCGCAGAATAATAATGCTCGACGACCTCGAAGCATATAAGAGGCACACTAGCTCGCCATATATCACTCCCGATAAGGCAATAATCAGGTAATGCCCTAATGTCAGAATACGTATATGGCATCCAAAGAAACTGAAAAAAACAGAAAAAAAGAAACAATGTGTTAGTTGGACTTATAAATATTACAAATAGTTCATGAGCCGACAAGGGAAAGAAAATTAACTCACCCCACTGTCTCGCATATGATCAAGTTGATCCCGATATGATCGTAAAACAAAGTGTCCCGTATGCACATAGCTACGAGGAACATCATAACTAATAAAAAATGATTAGACATTAAATTAGATAAAGTTAAACGATATCATTGTATGATATAAAATTAGTATGCTAAACGCAATTAATATTACATACAAAGATCCTCAAGGACCGGCCGACATGTTCGAAGCAAGAAGTTGTGCATCGGTGACGTGTCGTCTAGTTGCGATAAACATGGTCACTCTCTCCCACGCCCAAAGCTGAAGAGAGATCAAAAAAAGTTAAATAAATTACATAACATTTATATAAAATTATTGATGCAAACCAAACAAGAAAATGGAGATGAAATACCTGTATAAGTAGTACTGGTCTTGAAATCTGTCTGACACCATCAAATGAAGCCCGACACATAGCTCTATAAAGCGTCACTAGTGTAGCACTCCCCCAACTATAACTCCCAGCAAAATCAAAATCTCGTAGTACTTTCAAATATAAAAGTTTCACCATCGACCCAGACTTATCCCCCAAAAGAGTACCCAAAAGCTACATAATCCAACCACGTGCATGAAAGTGAACTAAAGTCTGATCCGAGTCGGGTCCCAGAGGATGTGAATCAAGAAATTTTGTGATCGCTCACAACTTAAGTCGATCTCCTTGAAAATCCTCTAGACTAGGGTAGAAACTTAAAAGACTACGACATAAATCCTGCCACTCAGCGAAGGAACGACTCCTATCTACCCGAATAACTGCTTCTCCATCAATAGGCAAGCCAAAAAGGACAGATACGTCATGTAAAGTAATAGTGGCCTCACCAACCGGTAAGTGAAAAGTGTGTGTTTTTGGTTTCCATCTCTCAACTAACGCTATAATCAGCACATGATCATACTGAATATACCCACACCTGTAGACTCCGTAAGAACTCACTCATAACAAAATCTGCTGAACTCTAATATCTAGTGGTCGAGCAGCCCAAAATCCACGATCTGACCGCCACACCTCTAGGGGTGTATCACTACCGGTCTCCCATATAGACTGAGATCGGTGTGAGGGCTGTAGGGTCAAAACACTAGGATCCCGTGGGCCTGGGGTAAATGTCGGCTAAGAGTATTCCATATCTAATCACCACAAGCCATGATTCAACATTAAATATGCTGATATAAAGAAGGTATGAAATAACATATAACATACAGTAAGTTATGCAATACAACATATAATATCCATAATTAATAAAACATCAATAATAAGCCATAAACAACATATAACTTATATACAAGTAAACAAAGTTCGAAACTATGATTATTTCAAACTTGCCTTGCTCCTTTTTGCAACCGGGCCATGTTTGGGCAATGATTTCGCGTATGCCCGTATTCTCTACAAACTTTGCAGCGTTGAGTTCTTCTCCTATCTATTTTATTATGAATTCGGGTGCTGCGTGGTCTTCCCGGCTGATTGTTAAGACGTGAAATATTCGCCACCAATGAGAAAGGAGGAGGGGGCCAATAGTCTTTGTGTAGAAGTGGATGGAATTAGCTACCATAAGTAAAGAACATTGATTGACAACTATGAAATTTACTCATAAATGACATAAATTCATGTCCCAAATTGGCACAAACTCTCCACATGTGCGAGCAAGGATACTTGTATATAGTATATTTACCACAAGTGTAGGATGGAACATCCATGAGTACAGTATGGTTGTTTCCACCTTTCCCACCATGAAAACCTGTAATGACTTCATATTCCCCTCTCGCTTTATTAAATAACTCACAGCGATGATATTTTGCTTTTTGCTCAACTCTAGCCAATTTTTCAGCCACAATTGTTGGCCATACATTGCCTTTTTTCAGATTATTAGATACTGTTTCTCGATTTTTGTTGAAAAAATGAACCATACGATACATGGTTGCTCACAAACATACAGTGATTGGTAGCTTTCTTGTACCCTTCAACACACTATTAAGCAACTCCGATCGATTAGTGGTCATGTTCCCCCATCTCTGTCCTCCATTATAACACAATGACTATTTATCGAGTGGCATGTCCATCAACCAATTATAAGTGGGCTCACTCAACTCTTTCATTTGGTTCATAATAATATTAAACTTTCTAATTTGTCTTTGTAGTGTCACCATATGCATTAAACTCAGTTAGCAGCTTATTTTTAAACTGTTTGCTAAAATTAGCTTCAACATGCCGCGCACAAAATCTGTGATACACAAATGGTGGTTGTAAATTATAATTCCTCTCTATAGCCCGCAATATTCCGGGAGCCCTATCTGATAGCAGACATACACCGTGTCGATCGCTAATGATGTGCATTCTCAAATTCTCCAAAAACCATGCCTAATTGATAATACTCTCCTCATCGACAATAGCAAAACATAAAGGAAGAATATGATTAGCTGAATCGGTTCCAACAACAATCAAAATTTTCTCCCTATATCTCCCATCGTGAAAAGTTCTATCAACACTTATCATAGGCTTACAATGCTTAAATACATCAATACATGGTTTGAAGGACCAAAAAACTGAGTTAAAAACTCGATCAGCATCCCCTAAAAGTTCATTAAACCTCCAATCAATGACAGTTCCAGGATTGCTCATTTGCACAGCAACCATAAATTGAGACAACAATGTGTATGAAGTTTCGCAATTACCATATACTATTTCTATAGATTTCCGACGCCCTAACCAAACTTTCTTGTACGACAAATCTACCCCATACTCGCTCATATCCTCTACCACATCACACACTTTATAGTCAACATTCTGTTTTATATGACTCTTGATAAGATGACCCACCATATTAGAGTCTACAGTAGGATGATCCCCCGCAGTCATTTGAGGAAAACAAGTGTGTTTTGCATTTAACCTTGTGATTTCCCAAATGTTAAACTTCTTTTTCAATCTTGCCCGAACATGCCACAAACAGTTGTTCTCATAGTAGAAAGAACACCTTACAAACCACATGTGTTGGTTACTTTTATGAGCGTTAAAATATCTGTGCTGCCGCATGGACAAACACTTCACAGCATATTGAACTCCCTTTTTGGAGTTGAAAATCCCGATTTATAACTCCGAAGTGCGATCATCATCCCATGTAGGACAGTTAACGTCATTATACTCATTAACCGTCATGTCCCCTTCCCCCATACTATATAGAAATGAGATGTCTTCTTCCTCTTCATCCACCCTATATTCTTCATCTGCAATATTCTGATCATCATAAGTTTCATGCTCCGATTCATCATCAACAAATGTATTCACAGGATCTGTCTCCTGCTCTTAATAAGGCACACTAGAACTGGGCTCTCCAAATTCATTTGTCATAGGCACAACTGATTCACGAGGAGCATTCAATGCAACATCATCGGAAATGAATGCCCCATACTATAACCATTCTTCTCCAACATTCACATTTGTCAATATTTCAGTGTAGGATCCAAAATTTGTCACGCCCCCGAATGAACTAACTCCAATTCTACCAAATGAACTGCCTGGGTCTCTCCTAAATAAACTACCTGCGACCTCTGACTCATTTTCTACTATAGGAATTGGTGCATCAACAATAACATTTATAATTGGTTCATGCTCTAAGAAAAGTTCAACTGATAACAAACCTGATATATATCTAGGCAGTGACAACACTTCCGGTAAAAAATCAGCCTCCACTGGTAACACACAATATGAAAGAGAATTACCAGACCAAAGAGAATATCTACATGATATATTCAGTTTGAATTACCTAGAATCAATCCTACATTTCTGATGCAATACATTTATAAACTCCTCTCATCCAATATTATTATGAACTACAATACCTGTTTTAGGTTCGACACTATACGGATACTCATTTTTAGGTCCACCAATTTGACTCCCATAGTAAAGCACAAGTCTCACACAGTTATCAGTCATCTTCCTTCAAACATCATGAAAATTACAATAAATATCAGCATTAAAATCAACATCAATAGACAAACAAGATAAATATTCATAACATTTATAGTAACTTATATAAATACAAGTATCAACATGAATATCATGAAAATTAGAATGCACACGGTTATTAGTCATCTTCCTACAATAACTAGCATTAATAACATTGCAATAACCTAAACCCTAACATCTCAACATCATAGACGAGTAGAGATAAGAGAATAAACAAATCGAGACAAAACCCTAACCCTAACCTTAACATGCTTCACGAAATAGACAAGCAGGAGACAAGCAAAGGCAAGAGAATAAACAAATAGAGACAAAACCCTAACCCTAACCCTAACCCTAGCATGCTTCACGAAATTGACAAGCAGAAGACAAGCAAAGGCAAGAGAATAAGCAAATAAAGACAAAACCCTAACCCGAATCCTAACCCTAACGCTAACCCTAACCCTAATTGTCCAATTCTCTAGGAAATTAAGATTTTATTCTACCTGCAATGGTTGTTCAACAAGAGTCTCTTTTTGTTTGTAATTGCACAGACAAATAACACGAGAAATAATCTAGGGCTATCCAAATAAAAGTAAATATGTCAAGATCATCCAAGTGGGGGTGCAATTAATCAATAAAACGAAATGCATAGATCATGTGATGGGAGAGAGAACCAAAAAAGTGCATGCTGTGGTGAAACTTTCGAAGAGGACAAGAGAATAAAACAAAGTGCATGTTGTGGTGTTACCTTCCCAAAATAGAAATGAACCTTTGATATCGCAAGAACCAAGTTGAGGGAGCGCAAGCTATGTCACAGAAGGAGACAGATGGGAGAGATCGCGTAAGCAGGAGGAGTGCAAGCTAAGTCGCCAAGTTACAGAAGGGGGAGAGAAGAAGAAAATCGCGCAAGCAGAAGCGCTGGTCGGGCTGATAAAGCGACTACATCGTGCTCTGGGTTCGTGCAAGTTATGGCGTGAACCAGAGCGCACAGCCTGTTGCGCGCTCTTAAAACGCACAACTTGTTGCGTGCTCTGAGAGAGCAAAATATTTTTTTTCCTTTGCGATTACCGGCAGTTAGCGTGTAACAGTATATATCGCGCTCTGTGAGCGTGACATCTCTATTTTGGGAACAAAAAAAATTGTCCTAATTTTTTAATTTTGATTAAAATTTGCCCTATTTTAGTAAAAACCCCGCATGGAGGGCTTGATGATGCCCTCAGTATCGCCTATTGGGATGTGCATCCTTCATGACATTTCGCATAGAAATCAATAATGCCATTTGTGACACTGCACTTTTTTTTTTTTACTTGATTGGTTGATATTTAATAATTAATTTATTGATTTTGATTAATTTGATTTAAATTAATTGTTAGGGCCATGAAGAGTCAAATTCTTTCGATATCTATTTTTTTATTTCTAAAATTCAAACCCAAGAATTTGATTAAGAGAATCTAATATCTTTATTATTGGACCAACAAAACATGGGCAAACTGCGTTTTCGCACTAACCTTTGTGACACCATCCGTGACACCGATGCCATTGCTATTTCTATGACCAATGAGTTATGCGACATTGATTATATGAGCATCATTTTATACGTCTCTTATGTTGCAAATGAAATAGTTGATTTTGTGACGCTATCATTGTGCTGCAAAACTGGCATCATTGAACCAAATTTTTTTGTGGTGCTAATTTATTATAATTTCTTTCATTCATATTATGAATGTCAAAGCAATCAAAAAGGTGATCAATGAATTAGAATGATTAAATAGATAATAATCAAACAAAGTCTTGAGAAGAATATAAACATATATTATATTAAGCACTCAAATCAATATAGTTTAACCATGAAGTTTTAGTGATAAAAGACAACTAATTGTATTCTCAATTATTTTTAAATAAAGGTCCACAAGATTAAGCACGAATAGAGAAATCTACGGATCCTAGGAAGATGAGAAGATAACGGGCGAAATATAGTCATGGTTGTCTTTATGTTCAGTCCTTTCTTAAGAGACTCCGGACGCTCCTTGTCCTAAGCCCCAGGCATCCGGTTACCTTTGCGGATCTCCGCCGCGTGCTTTTGCGCTATGTTACTTACGTCTTCTTCTCCTACGCAATTCCTGACTAGTCGTAGGTTAGCCTAAAGACCGGAAACGAAGACAGCACATGTCGATTACACACCGAAGGTTGGTAAGAACTGAGGGACAATACCCTCCTAACCTAAGTGGGCTTACCAGCACAGCAACTAGTACTTGATCAGGTGGGGGCGGTTTGGTTTCATGCAAATCCCTCGCAACAAGAAGATGGAGTTGTCACTTGGAAGGAAACACCCCTTGTATAGGTCTTTTTATCTCTGATGAAAAAGCAAGTACCTATAATATCATGATCACATTGGTTTACATTTTTTTCTTTGGTAGTTCAGTGGACGGTCACCCCTCTAACAAGAAAAGGCATAAATATGGAAACTTCTCTGCCATTTGGAATGGAGAATTTATGGAGGAAATCAGTTTTTAATTTCCAAAAACTACACGATTATATAGCCAAAGGGATACGCCGCGCCTAAAATCATCCCAAGCTCTACTAATGTGACCGCTAAGCTATTTTTTTGGAAAGCTCCTATTGAGATGAGAAATTCTCCAATAAAACTGCTAGTACGAAGTGAACACATATTGGCCAAAGTGGAAAATAAGGAAATGGTAGAGGGATTCGGCATGGTGCTCACTGAACCTCCGTAATAACTAACAAGTCGAGTCTTATATCGGTCATATAGAATTGATTTCAATTTACATAAGACACACCCTAACAATTTGTCATTTCTTCTTGTTTATTCTTTCAAATTCACATACTCTTATTGCAAAACCCCCACCCCGCCCACCATTCTCCGACACCACCATGTGTACCTTCAACAAATATCTTATAATTAAAAAAAAAAAAACAATGTTTAGGGAGAAACATTTAACCCATTTTTAGCTATTTTAATAGATAGTTACTTTTCAGCACATTTAATAAAATATTTAAAATTATTCAAAAAGTAACCTTTTTTGGTAAGTTTATTAAAATTATTTATTTTTAAATCGAATTATAAGTTAAAAGTTAAAAGTAACTAGACAAGGTAAACATGCCCTAATAAATCTCTAATTTAACAAGTTAAATATAATCTGAATTATAACGACATAGGATATCTCAAGTCACAACCTATGAGGTGATAAACAATTTTGGAATACCTTAAGAAAGATAGAGAAATTCTCTAAGTTCAAGAGCTTTAATAATAAAATAGAAAGGAGAGGTAGAGCATGATCACGTGTGAGGGCAGACAAAATGGCTCGCAAAATGGGAACACTAATGCAATAAGTTTATCCAATTGCTATTTTCTAATTCTCTTCTTCATTGAAAAATGAGAATATTATAATGTTTTTTGAGTCAAAAAAAAAAAAAAAAAAAGCTTGCAATTCAAAAGTAAATGGTCCAAACTGTTTACCAGTACCCACAAAGGTTGAAAATTGAGGAGAAATGAATGAAAGTGGACAGAGACATTTAGTCATGTGGAAAAAAAGCAAACTTCAAATCAGACTAATATTAAATTTAAAAAAAAATAATTAGTGATGATGTTAGATAAAAATGAATAATGTGAAAGAATATGTATAAATTAAATTTTTTTTTCTTATATATTTGATATCAAATTTTTAAGATAGAAGATTTAAATTATTATTATTGTATATGTCCACACATAATAGTGTTCTATATTTATTTATTATGATTATCAACATATCTGTACATATGTATTCTATATTTTATAATTTATAAATTATTTGTCTGTGTATTATAATGTTTTTCAGTAATGGTGATATATTTTATAATTTTATTTGTAGTACAACTATCAACTTGGAGAAAAAAGTAATGTAAGACCAAGAAAGTGGAACTTTTGCCCAAAGCAATTACGGGGCGACAACGGCATGTCTAGGAATTAGGACCTTTGGACATTCTCCAACTGTTAGCGGCAAACATTATACTAATTTTAATTGAAATAGAGTCAGAGGAGCAAGCAGATGGATTTGGACATTCCCCTCAGCTTTGAAGACACCATTCTTGGACGGTAGAGTTGGTGGACTCCTTTCCTATCTTTAATTTTCAAAATTTAGCCACTCTATTCACACTCAAAACCCAAAATATTTATATATTTTTTTTGGAATATTGAACTTTAATTTGATGTTCAGGGATTATAAAGTATTGGGATATTTGAAAATAAATATAAAATTTATATATGTTTTTGTGTTTATTTTTTTTTATTAGTTTATCAAATGATCGATCTATGGGTTTATTTCTTAGCGTCGAATGTTTTTGTGAGTTTGACTTTTAATATAAAATTCAAATATTTTTTGGGAGATTTGATAGATGATGGATTCAACCGTAGGTGCATGCACCTGTCAAGTCTCTGAGTTGGGACCGTGGAAAAGCTAAGATCGTTTGCACTTTATGTGCTTGATTGGTTTTTAGCTCTTGTGTGCCTGGTTAGTGGTGTGGGTGCTACCTGGACGTGACCATGGAGGACAGGCAAGTTCCTAATATGGATAGCATTAGGAAAAAATTCCCAAAAATTCTAAGATATTGGACAAAACAGATAAGTACCACCAAAAAAAAAAAAAAAAAAAGGGTTTGACAAAAGAGGCCGTTTGGGAACTTTGTCCAAGGCTTACCTCTTCCCATAAGTTATAAAACTTGTGGGCCGTGGAGTATGACGTTGCTAGTAGATTTAATGTCCACCCACACCACTGCTGCAACACAAAGCATCTTCAAATTTCTCTTTAAAAAAATTAAATCATTTTTAAAATTAATCCTTTTAAATAAATTAATTAATTTTCCTCTATATTAAAGTAATTACATTACATTTCTCCTTTTAAAAATTATTTTAATCCTCATTTTCTCTCTATAAACATATTAATTTTAAGTTTTATCTATGCAAAAATCAAATTTTGTTCTCTCTCTAAATTTTGTTCTTTCTCTCAAAAAAAAAAAAAAAAATTAGTTATTTTAAATTCTGTTACATTGATTTTTATTTTTTTTCTCTAGAAAAATTAAGTTAAATTTTTTTCTCTCTTTAAAATTAAAAAATATTAGTTTAACTCTCTAAAAAATAATATAATTTATATTTTCTTTGTCTAAAACTAACTACATCAATTTTCTCTCTCTAAAAAATAATTTAATGATCACTTTGTCTTTGTAAAACGATTGGTTTTCAGTTCTCTCTATAAAATATCAATTTAATTTTTTCTCCCTAAAACCAAACATATAAATTTTCTCTCTCTAAAAAAATTAAAATTTGATCTCCCTAAAAAAATTAGTTTTATATTCTCTCTCTAAAAAATTTAAACCCAAATTTTCTCTGCTTAAAAGTTAATTATGTCAAATGTGTTGAGGGGAAAATGGGTGAAAAAATTACCCCTTAAAAATGTACCAACTTTATCCCCTAAATTTGGGGTAATATCAATCATCCCCAAAGTGAGGGTAAATATTATCCTAGAACGTAGGGTAACCCAAAGTGAAAAGTGGAAAAAAAAAATAATTCCCTTAAAATTGATTTCTTTTTTTTTGTATGGAGAAAATTTAAAATAATTTTTTTAGAGAGAGAATATCAATGTCCTTAATTTTAGAAAGAGAAATCAATTTTGATTTTTCTAGAGATGAAAACTCAAAAAAAAAAAAAAATTAGAGGGAAAATATGAAATAAATTGATTTTTTAGAGAGATGGAAAAATAAAAATCAATATAGTTAGAGGGATAAAATTTAAAATAAATATTTTTCTAGATGGAGAAAATTAACAACTTTAGTTTAGAGAAAAAACAAAACTAATTTTGTTTTCTGAAGAGAGAGAAAAATGCATTTAAAGAGAGAAAATATGAATTAAATCATTTTCTTAAAAAAATAATATTTTAGTGAAACAGAGAAAAATTAAATTAAATTTTTTCTAAAGAGAGAAAATTAAGAACCAACATGTTTAGAAGGACAAAATTTATAATAAATTATTTTTCTAGAGAGAAAATTAATGTGCTTATTTTTAGAGAGAAACTATATTTGATATTTTTAGGGGAAAAAAAAACTCAAAATCAAAGTATTCAAAGAGGAAAAATGTGAATTAAGTTAACTTTTTCTTAGAGAAAGAAAATCGATGAGAAAACTTAAACTTTTAAGAGAAAAAATTTAAAATTAATGAGTTTAAAATGAGAGATTTGTAAATTAAATTGATATTTTCCGAAAAAGAAAATTAATGTATTTAGTTTTAAAAAGAGAAAAACTAAATTTTATATTTTTTGAGAGAAAAACTTAAAATTAATGTGTTTAATGAAAATAGTCTGAATTAAATTGATTTTAAAGAAAATTAATATGCCTATTTTTAGTGAGAGAAAAACTAAGTTTTCATATTACAGAGAAAAACTTAAAATCAATTTGTTTAAAAACAGAAAATATAAATTAAGTTAATTTTTTAGAAAAAAAATTCATATATTTATTTTTTGAGAGAAAAATCATTTTTAGTATTTTCAATAGAGAAAATCTAAAATTAATGCGCATTGAGAGAAAAAATGTAAATTAAATTGAAATTTTAGAAAAAGAAAAACTAAATTTGGTTTTATTAAAGAGAACAAACTTAAAATAAATGTGATATGACTCAATTTTGTTATCTGATATTTTTTTCTCTAATCTTTTACTTCATATGAAATATTATTATGCTTAACACACAAGTTGAAAGAGAAAATATTATAGGAGTAATATTTATCCCTTTAAATATTAACCTTGTAATTTTTGCCCTATAGCTTTCTCCTATACCATGCACATTTTTAATAATAATAATAATAAAAGTTATCCTAATACATAAGAGATCGAAATGTTATTTATGATTTCAAAAGATATATTCTGTGTGTTTGTTTGTGAGTGTAATATTTAACTAGATCGTATAAAAATAGAAATGGATATAAAATGATACTGTAAAATGACATTTTGTGAGAATACAGTAAATGGAAATGTAGGCAAACACATAAATATAAAAAGTATAAGAATTTTTACATAAATTTTAATTATTTTATAAAAATAATAGAATAGTCATATTTTATAATAAAAATCTAAAATGATCAAATATATAATTATTAATCATAAAATAAATAATATAAAAATAAAAATTAAATTTAATAATCAAATAATTCATTAAATATAAAAAATATAATAATTTTTGTATAAATATTAATTAATTTAATATATCGAAACATTTCGATAACCTTTTAGAAACGGAAAAATCATTATCTCATTACTAATATTTATGATGGCAACTCCTTTAGTATAAATATTTATAATGAAAAATGAAAAAATATTATATGGTGGGACTTCAAAATTGTGAATTTTGACCTAGTTTCACCCAAAATATAGTCTTTAAAACATTTTTTTCAACTTTTTATACCTTTGAAGGAAGAAAAATAGTTTGGTCAATAATATTTTCTAAACCTTCAACGAAGCAAAAAATTAAAAGGCTTACGGCAGCATATATTTTGAATAGACTCAAAAAGAAGACTACAACTCTAGTGAAGGGGGCCCAACGTGTATTTGTAATTGGTGTAAATAATAATATAATAAAACTTTTAGTGGTTGCTTTTAAATTTTAAAAATTTTTGATGGGACGATAAATTTTTAAAATTTTCTTGTGAATTTTTAATATTATTTTAAAAATTTTTAGTAGTATTTTTTTAATATATCACTAAAAGTGTATACTTTGGACTTTTGTTTTTCAAAATTTTTATAAAATTTTTCAAAGTTTATAGTGGCTCTGCTTCTTCATATTACTTATAAGATAGCAATAATTCTGAAATTTTCTACAAAGAAAAATGAGTAATTAAAAAAAATAATGATGTGAAGTTTGTGGAAAACACCAACCCAAGAGACAACACTCTGATTGTAAAACACCCAAAAGAGATGAACAGTCATCCAATGGCTGTGATATGTTATGCATAACTCTTACGACAATTTGGTTTTTAAAATGTTTCAAGGAAAAAAAAAAAGGATATTGTGGTCAAAATGCAGTGGGGATTACATCAAAAAAAAAAAAAAAAAAAAAAAAAACAGTGGGGAGGGGCAGGCAAATACAATCACTGCCTTCTCGTTGAAGCAAAAGACTTTAGATTGAGTTTATGAAAGCAAAATGCAGATTAAATGAGTTTGAAAAAAGAATGTTCAGTCAAATTTGGAATGCCACAAGCAGACCAATTCTCAAAACAAAAATGTTCATGTTCAACTCCAACCCCAACCGACGCTGTCAAAGTCAATATTTACGAACTTCAGTTTTGGAAAATATATATATGTTCTTTTTTTAGGTACCTTGACGGAGTCAACATTCGATATTTGAGACTTTATTCTTATTAATTTGGATTGATTTGTTATTGGGCCTATTGGTTAAGGGGTTACAGTGCCTTCCCACAGCACCGATCAATTATTGGGGGTGTGTGTGTATATATATATATTGTTTTTATCAATCGATATCCGAGTTTTGTTCGATTAATCTGATCTTAAACTATAGGGTTCCTTAAGATATTGATTCTTTTAAATCTTATTTCTCTATTCACATGATTCAAATCCAAGACTTATAATATATATATATATAGTAAATTAATAATTAATTAAATTTATATGGGCGACATTAACAAGATAACAAAAACAAAGCCCCCCTCGTCTCCATCACCAAAACTAAAAAAAAATTTGATGCAAGCAAGAGCTAACCACCATCAAATACTGACCTGAAGATATCAAAATTTTAATACGGTTAACAACCCAAATCCAAGTCAAATTTATATCCAAATCCTATCCATCTCTGTATGAACAAGATCAATTTTTTAGCATTTATATTATCCTAATTTTGAACTCACATATAGTTTTTGCTTAGTATATTTGTATATATGCATAGTTTGTAGTTTATTGCATCTGCATATAAGATTTTAAAGAGTACTAATGATACGTGATCTAACAGTCCATTACCACAAAACTTGGGAACTACCAATCCCACTAGATCATAATCACAAAGCCCATGAACAACCGAACGCACTCTTGGTTGTGTCCCCTCTCAGTCGAGAGCTCTTGGCCCTCTCGGTCTTACCATCCACGCTTACCGCACCACCTTTCGTCTATTACCAAAGAGCCTTCGGACGGACAGTGATCATCTAAGATCCCAACCTCTCCTAATCTCGAGAGTAATCTTTTCCGATAAAAAAAAAGTCTTTGTAATCACTCTCGATAAGGTAGGGAATCTCCGCGATAACTTGAATTTTCCTTATTCTAAATCTCTTAAAAATTTTTGGCTATAGTTTCTGTATTTTTAGAAGATTTTCAATAATCTTTCTATAAGGAAATTAGGGTTTCAGAATTCTTAAACATATGCGAAACTTGTCATGCATAGATGCTATATATACTAAGTACAAGCGACCAATTAGATATGTTCAATAACTTTACATCTTACACACAGAGGTAACACAGAGCTATCTTACGACTCTACTTAGTCTATTTTTATTTCTTTCATTACTACTCTTTATGATATGAACATCATAGTCTCTCCCATCGGAGCAGTCTTTGGTGGTATTTGTAGGTCCTAACACTCACAAAGGACTAGAAGATTCACAAACATCACTTCCTGCTCAGGTTAGCAAGATAGTTATCTGTGGAGCAAAACTCAACTCCAATAGATTGATACTGTCCATGGGAAATAGACTAATTTTTCAGCCAAACACACTTTGTACCTTGCTTTATTGCCATTTCAATAACCATGCCACCAAAAAGAAAGAACGAAAATACCTCAAGGGCCATGTCTATGGAGGGAGACAGATGCCCAACCCCATGGACCCTCCTCCGCAAATAGCTATCAATAATCAACTGGATACTCTTGCCATCCGCCTCCAGCACTAGATAGAAACACTCCCTTAGGGAGAACTCCAACCACCTGCCACCCAACTTCAGAACCAACCGATTCCACCCTTTGCCCCGACCTCTCCTGACAGGGTAATCTGGTCCCAAATGGAGAGGCTTGAATCGAAGATGCAAGGCATGAGTAAGCAATTAGAAGAACTTAACCGTGCTATCAGATAAGAGGCTTTATCCTCTTCTCAAAGATCAAGGCATACACGCTCGCACAGGCTTCAACCCCGAAGACACCGAGAGCTCTTGGTGAGCTCTCATCATGAACCAAACGATCTGAAGAAGCAAGTCAAAGAATTCATGGCTCATGAACTCAAACATGCTAGCGTAGGAAAAGATGACGCCACTTAATACACAGCCAGTCTCTCACCCTTTGATCCTAAAGTTTCGCCTGAGCTGATGTCGCGAGATGTACTCCTCCCCCTATGGAGAGGTACGACAACACTGCCGATCTTTAAAACCACACAATCCATTTCATGATAGTTATGATCTTGATGGACATATCAGATGTAGCCATGTGTAAACACTTCCTTACAACCTGAAGGGTAATGTGCTGACATAATTCAATTCGTTCCCTCCATTCAGTATTAGGAGATTCTCACAACTCCGGCAGTAGCTTAAAACTCACTTCGCGATCAGTCAGGGGTCAAGAGAAAATCTACATCCCTCCTGTTACAATGGCAAAGGGATGATGAGCTCTGAAGAGATTTCCTCGACAAGTTCAAGACTGAGATGATAAAGGCCTCCGGTCCAGACCATTCCATCATGCCATTAGCTTTACTTACTGGATTATGGCCCTTTCGGAATGAAGACTTCCATAACATAGAATTCTCCATCCACTATTCAAGAATTCTATTCTCGAACGGCAAAATACATTGTTGTAGAAAAAGCTGAGGCATTCGATAAGCTCCGAAACAGAATGGGGAGAAACGAGCGAGTCGCTCCTCTCTATAACCCTCACCTAAGAGAAGACGACGGGGAACTCCGCCTCACTATAGATTTAACAATCACATTCCCTTAAATAATACACCAAACCAGATCCTAATACAGATTAGGAATAAATCTTACGTTAGATGGCCCTCACATCTTAATGGGGATGATTCTAAGAAGGACAAAACTCAATATTGTCACTTTTATAGGGATTATGGACATCTGACAGACAAGTGTCAGGAGGCTAAAGGATGAACTTGAGATTTGGGCTCAAGATGGTAGGTCGAGTAAACGAGCCAAACGAGCCACTAATTGAGGAAGCCACCCACAACCAAGCGAACGGAGTAATCCTTCAAATACAAGGCGGAAATCTTCTTCGACAACCATCTCTTTCTACGATACACCTCCGATTTAGAGTCCAAAAGCCCAGATGGACACATAGGGGAGCCAAACGGGATGGATAGTCACCCCAATCTTCCAGATGACCAAGCATCTACCTCCAAAGAGGTTCTCACTGCTCACATCAAGAAGGGGAAGAAAAAGAAAAGACCAATGATAAGTTTTGATGATGACGATCTGGTAAAAGTTGATCCAAATCACCATGATCTGTTGGTTATCACCACCAAAGTAGGCCAATGCACAATAAAAAAAAAAAAATTTGTCAATCAAGGAGCATGTTGCGACTTTCTCTACTAAGATGCCTTCCAACAAATGGGCCTTAGTGAAGCACATCTCCAACCTCATGTTGGACCTTTGAAGGGACTCTTGGGTGAATGGTTATACCCTAAAGGCACCATCTCCTTCCCGGTAACTCTAAGAACACCACCCAATCATGCAAGTGCTATGACAATATTCAATGTGGTCAAACTACCGTTGGCTTGCAATGCTATCTTGGGTTAACCCACTCTGAATGCTTTGGAGGTACTACTGAGCACCAGGCATATGAGGATCAAATTTAGAATACCTCTCGGAGTCGGGACACTCCCTTATGAACCAAGGCCATCGAAAACTCCAATATAGTAATCTTTGCTCACTACTTATTGTCAATTTGTTTGAGACTTTGTGTCATTGATTAGATACATTGATTCAAAATTTTACAATTGCTCTTACAATAATGTCTTCATTTTGCATGCTCCATTACCTTCTCATAACATCTTAGTCATATCAATTGCATAGGGTCAAAAATAACTTGTAGGTATCAAATGCGTCGTCAATGGATGTAACCCCCGACCGGATAAATATGACCCACTCTCTCAACTTTATGCCTCAAACGTATCATTAATATGGTATGTAACTCATAACGGGTAGATACGGCCCACACTCTCGGCTTTACACCTCAAACATATCATCAGCACAAGATGTAACTCCTAACTGGGTAGACGTGGCTCACACTCTCGTCTTTACGCCTCAAATGCATCATCAATATGAGATGTAATTCCCAACCGGGTGGACATGGCTCACACTCTCATCTCTATGCCTTAAACGCGTCGTCAATATGAGATATAACTCCCGACTGGGTAGACGCGACCTATACCCTCATCTCTACACCTTAAATGCGTTGTCAATATGGGATGTAACTCCCACTCTCAGCTCTACACCTTAAATGCATCACCAATACGGGATGTAACTCTCAACCGGATATATGTAGCCCACTCTCTTGGCTGTAGTCTCGAAATGCATTGTCAATAAAGGATGTAACTCTTGACTAAGTAGATACCGTTCACTTCTTTGGCTTTACGCCTTAAAATGCATCATTAATACGACCTACTCTTTCTGCTTTACACCTCAAATAGATCTCCTCTTCACCGAACAAAAGCCCTCGACTGGATGCACAAATCTTGAATGTTGGGAAGGACCTAGGGACTTCAAAAGCAAAAAAGGCTCTCCATTAGCCTTTAGTAGCATTGGCATCTATTCTTTCTTCCCAAACTCTATGAAAAAGAACTTTTGTATCTAATTCTTGTCGATAGTCTCCTTATAGAACTTCCACTCCGACTCCAGTATAGTTTGGAGACAAAACTTGCCCTCTGTAGAGGTTCCAGTAGGACACCTCCTTAAAGTAAAGATTAACGACAATATCTCAAAATTGAATTTTAGATGGCAGTAACTCAACAAACTCGCTACTACTACAACAAGATGCCAAGCATTGGGAATCAACATGGTTGAAAAAATATTCTAGCTCATCAAAACTCAGGTGAAAGGATCCGTATATGACACACGAAAGCTATACTTCACAAATTGTTTATACATTAAAACACTTCCTTCAAGTGGCCTATTTATCCTATCTTCCTCCATAGGCGACAAAAAATTATAACAATTCCCTAACATCATATCATTCACCACCTCATGCAAGTCCTCCTATGATATCATACGCCTAATGTCGCTAATGCTACTATGAATGTAAGAACCAGAACATTTTGCCATCTTCGTTTTCTTATAGAGCTCTCTCACAAATCTCGCAAACCCTAATTCACTGAAACTTTTTTCTCTCAACAAAAGTGAACTGACGAAAGTATAACCACCACAATAGCTGTAACCAGTCCTAATCCTCTAAAAAAGAACTGTGTCAAGGAAGATTTGTGAACATCGTGGCAGCATGTGTTTCATTTAATGCTTCACTTTCATGCCTATTCCACTTACCTGAAACCACTCTCTTTTCATGCCCTTTCAAATTACTCAATTCTTATCACTTTAACTCTACACGTAATGCCACTTCTTCAAACTAACATTGTGAGTGGGGGACAAATGATGGTACATGGTCTAATGGTCCATTACCAAAAAGCCCGAGAACTATTAAGCCCACTAGCTGATAATCGCATGGCCCATGAACAAACGAACATGCTATTGGCTTAGTCCCCTCTTTGTTGATCGTTCTCGGCCCTCTCAGTCTTCCCCTCTCAGGAAGCTGCACATCCATGCTCACCCCACCCCCTCTTAGCTATTACCAAAGAGCCTTCTAGTGGATAATGCTTGACAAATTGAGATCATGATCACCTAAGATCCTAACCTCTCCTAATCTCAAGAGTAGTTTTTCTTGATAAGGAAAGGAGTCTTCTTAATTACTCCCAACAAGGTAGGAGAATCTCCATAACAACTTGAATTTCTTTTAATCAATAGAATTTTAAATCTCCTAAAGATTTTTTACTACAGTTTCTGTAATCTTAAAAAATTCTCAATAATCTCTCTACAAGGAAACTAAAGTTGCTATACCCCTAGACACATACTAAACTTACCATACATGCATGCTATATATACTAAATACAAGTGACCAATTAGGTATGTTCAATAACTCTACACCTTAGACATAAAGGCAACACAGGACTATCTTATGGTTCTTCTCAATCTGTTTCTCTTTTTTATATTATCACTCTTTCTAACTTGAGCGTCAAAGTCTTCTTTATCGGAGCACCATCCGACAGTATTTACAGGTCTTATCACTCACGAAGGCCTAGAAGACTCACCAACAACACTTGTCGCTCAGGTCAGCAAGATAGTTATCTGGGGATCAAAGCCCACCTTCAACAAGTACATTGGAAGAAAAATGATTGTTCATGGTTTTCACTGCAATAAAAATAAATAAATATATATATTCAATTCAATTTTCACTATTCAAAATAAAAAAAATAAAAAATAAAAAAATGTTCACATAAGATTGCTGAGCTACACACTCGCTGAAATGAGTTGGATGTGCAACAATTTTTGGAGAGTAACATTCTTGACGAGTAACATCATTATTGGCATCAGTGATGGAAACAATTTTGGAATAAGTAAGATAATGTTAATTCCCATTTTTTCCAACAATCAACTTCCGTATGGAAAAAGAAGAATACTATTGATAAATTAATTAGCGACGACGATGATTTGCAGCGGAAGATGATTATTTTTAGAAGTTATTTTTTATTATTTTAGAAATTGTTTACTACTGCGATGGAAGATGATGTAAATGCTCTTGTTGTTAATGATGCATGTGTTCCAAATGATCAAAATAATTTTCCTATAGCTCCAATTTCCGACTCTCAAGTGAAGCAGACCTTGTTTAGTATGCATTCAAATAAATTTCCAAGTATGGATGGTATGACCCCCGCTTTTTCAACAATTTTGGGATGTCACTGGTAGTGATGTTATTGTGGCATGTTCTAAATTTATTTGTACTTTCTCTTTCCCCAATGGTTTGAATGATACAACCCTTTCTAAGTTTATGACTGATCTGCAACATATTTCCCTATGCAATGTTATCTATAAAGTAGTATCGAAAATTGTTAGAATATTGTGACTCTATCACGTAGCGAAAACATATATAAAAAATTTTCAGAATCATAAAAGAATTAAGGTTTTAGGTATATCTCAATGAGCGATACACGAAACTCTGAGAACTACGAACTCTGTCCTGATCTTTCTCGCAGCCAAGTGATAATCCCGAAAATTGAACTATCACCACAATTTCACGACGTCGCAACTCAAAACTTGATGATTAGATCGTCGTAAAACAAATTTCTTACTCGGAATTTGATAACCCTCACAATAGTGTATTTTTCTCTCAAAAATACAATGGATGCACAAAGTTCTCTCTTTGGATCAAAAACCCTAGATCAGATTATTATTCTCACAATAATAATTTTAATTCCTTTCCAATATTGTTATTCACTCACAAAATGGAAGGAAACCAATTACCTACATGTAAAAGGAAATTATGAAAGTTATGGGTAATGGGAGTTATCCCATTCCCATTTGAATTTCAAAAAGGAAATTTACCTAAGGTAAAATGCCCCTACATGGATATTTACCAGCATCTCCCACTTGCACACGAGGACATTTTACAATCATCATAAAATCACAACTCATAAGATCTCTCTACATCACTCTACTAGATTTTTATATAGAATTGGACATCGTGCGACTAACGAGTATACCTGCAAATAAAAAAAGACTTGTCAATACTCCTATTAGGATGATAAAGTAATCACCGTTAGTATCAAAAAGAAAGCTCTCTGTACCCCAAATCCAAGACTAATTACATCCATCGAGCTATTTTCCTCATCGAAATTAATCCCCAATAATCGCTCGACTATGTATTCATTATTATGTTCAAATCCCTACATAAATGAACATAAAAGACCGGTCAGTGAATATAATATAGCGAAGCAACATCAATTGATCTTCTTTTTTCCAAACTCGAATCTATCAGTCTCAATTCAGCTGCTTTCCTATACTTGCCCCTTAGACCTCAATTTATCTTTCGAACCATATGTAAACAGATTAAAGTAGCAAATACTAAATTAGAACCTCAAGAAACAGCCGAAAGTAATAAGGATATAAGATATCTCACCCAATAGATCTCAGATCTCACACAGTGGGGTTCGAGGATAAATATCAAATTATCATCTCAAATAAACAGCTCTCACTATCCCTAGTCGTCTTAACACATGCGGTATGAAACGCATGTTACAGTATTATTCTCCCATTTTTCAAAGGACATATGTCAGATTTTTCTAACACTGTGCAGGTATGGGACTCAATCTACACATAAGACTTTACCCAGAGATCTCAGAGAGAATACTTCAGAGACAATCTCACAAATCGCAAGTGATATCTAAGATCTCAAACCTGACTACTTATAGGCAACATAGATGTGGTACGTCCATGTTAGTCATATCGCATATGACTTCATCTTGAACACATATCAGGACGACTTATATTCTAACAGGGCTACTCTCAAAACCTCTTACAACTAAAAACTGTCTCATCTCCGCTCACTCAGAGTTGAAGGTGGTCACTCGTGTGAGAGAGTCGATCTCGCCTGTCTGATATATCCATTATCACATCACAGAACATATACATGATAACAAAAGTAAGTGCATTAATTAAAATATAATACAAGTGTGACTGAATAATGCACAATAATCATATATATAAAAAAATCAATAAGTATCAATGTCGTTAAAAATAATACAAGATGAGAAATGTCAACAAATACCCAAACACAATGACTCCCTATGCCCTAAAAAGGAGTCTCTAGTGATAAGTTTGGTGAAGGGGTCAGCCACTATACTGTGTGTAGAAATATACTTAACAGTCACTTCACCCTTCTCGATGGTATCTCTCACAAAATGGTATCTGATGTCAATGTGTTTGGTCCTACTATGATACTTAGGGTCTCAAGTATAAGCGATAACGGCTTGATTATCACAGTAGATAATCATTGACCTCCCACTATCTGCTACAATCGCTAAGTCATCCAATAATTTTCGGAGCTAAACACTCTTCTAAACTGTAATTAAGCAAGTCATGAACTCAGCCTCCATCATAAATAGAGTTACACATGTTTACTTTTTACTGCTCCAAGAGATGGCTCCGCCATTGAGCAAGAAAGCAAAACCTGATATCGATTTAAGTTTATCCAGATTGCCTCCCCAATCGGCGTCTAAATAACCCACAACGCGTAAATCGCCTCCTCCGTAACATAGGGAGAAGTTCGCAGTTCTCTTAAGATATTGAAAAATACTTTTCACTGCTCTCCAGTGACCCATTCCAGGATTTGCCTGATATCTGCTCACTAGACCGACTGTATAACAAATGTCCAGTCGTATACACAACATTGTGTATATTAGGCTTCCAACTACACTGGAGTAAGGTACTTTATTCATTTCTCTCACTTCTTCCTAAGTTTTAGGACATATTTATAGGCTCAGGCCATCATCTTTGGCGATCGAAGTATCTATGAGATTACAATCATTCATCCCAAAGCGCTTGATAATTTTTCTAATGTAGATCTCTTGTGAAAGAGCCAACGTCTTTCTCAAGCAATCCCTCTTAATCTAAACTCTGAGGATGAACTCAACTTCACTCATATCCTTCATGTCGAATCTGGATGATAACCATACTTTAATTGTCATTAGATACTTAATGTTATTTCCAACCAACATTATACGATCCACATATAATGATAGGATCACAAAAGAGTTATTAGAACGTATCAGATAGACACAATGATTTTCTTCGATCATTGCAAAACCGTAAGATATCACCTCCTTATGAAATCTTAGGTACTACTGCCTGGATGACTACTTTAGACCATATATCGACTTCCAAAATCGACAGACCTTATCTTCCTGATTTACTAGAACGAACCCAGAGAGTTGTTCTATGTAGATCTCTTCATCCAAACTCCAGTTAAGGAAAGCAGTCTTAACATCCATCTGATATAACCCAGATCCATATTAGCGACAATCGTCAAAAGTAAACGGAACTATGTAAACTTGACTATTGGAGAGAAAGTCTCCTCATAGTCAATACCCTTTGTCCGCGTATAACCCTTGGTACCGGATGAGTCTTTTAAATTATCGACGGATTATTAGCGACAGAAAATTTCCGTTGCCAATCCGTTACTAAAATAATTTTACACTTTTCAAATTATTTCAAATTACAGACAGATTAGCGACGGATTTTTTTAGCGACGGAATAATTTGTCGCAAAATTTAGCGAGTAAATTTTCAGCGACAGAATTTCTGTCGTTAATTTTCTGTCACTAAAAAATTTTAGCGATGGAATATTTACTATCAGTGATGGATATTTTCGTCGCTGATACCCTTTTTTCTAGTAATGTTTCCTTCCAATTGTTAAGTCTTTTTTGTCAAGTGTTGAAGACTAGTGTTATTTGAACTACCATTATCTACTATTACTGAAAACACTTTGCTAATTCTCTAATCTATTAAGTAGACCTCTATTGCTTTGTCAATAACATCATCGACATGACTATTAATTGGACAAAAATAAGATCTTTTTGTGCAATGTCCAATTATCATCAACGAAATGAGTTGTGAGACACATGTAATTTAAATTCTGAATAAATGTCCATGTATCAGTTGTAAGACAAACACGTGAAGACAACACTCAAAGTTTTTTTATTTTTTTTTTCTTTTCCTCCAAATACAGATTATAACAATTTCTACCCATAGTAAAGCTTGAAAGAATCAAGAACTTGGGTTGTAATTCAAAGATAAATTCACAAAATCCCTCCTTTTCCACATGCTTGAAAGGAAGTTCATCAACAATTATCATCTTAGCAAAATTTTTCCTACAACAATCTGGGTCGAAGATATTACTTGTCATCATTTTCCCCCTTTTCCTTCATTAGGTTGAAATTCCAAAGTTTTTATTTTTATTTTTTATTTTTTTTACCTTTTTTCCATATTGTAAGGATACTTTTTGCATCTAGCTATATGGTTATAGAGGGGAGTAGCACCCTTTGCACTTTAACAACCAATAAGAGTTTTACAATATACATAAGAAGCCTTCTTGTCATTTTTGGGACAACCTTTAACCTCATTAAAATGATTCCATGAAGAAGATTTTTTCATCCTTACCTTAGGGAGTGGTGGTTTCACTGAATTAGTTGCTTACTCGGGGACAACATAAGACAAGGGTTACATTGAACCTGGAGGAAGAGTAGTTGGACTTTCAACACTAACATCACGTTCATAATTTTCTCCCATACTTGACATCTTCAAAAATAGAACAACTATAGCAAACAAGTTGTAAGAATTCATGATTTCATGAATTACAATCAAACGGAACCTATCAATTAATTTAGTCAATTTCTCCATCAAAAAGCCTTAATTTTTTTCATGTTTAGCATTTTTGCGACTAATTTAGTTATAATCAAACATGGCTTGTATAGTTACAATCAAATATTGAGATTTTTGCAACTAAGTTTGTCAATTAATATAGTTACAATCAAACATTATTTTCAACATTTTTGCCACTAATTTGGTAAATTTCTCGATTAAAAAGCCTTAATTTCATAAATTACATCTGAATCCACACTTGTCCTCAAAACCTAATTCTAAAGCAATGAAATTTTTGGTACAAATAAGTTCTAGTAGATCAATAAAAAAAAGTGACAAAAAAATTCATAAACAAAATAGTTCAAAAAAATCCAACAAATTTGCTTAATGTCAAGTTGCTACAACCCCTAAAAAATTCATGAACAGAACAATTTACAGAGATGAACAATCGACAGATCAGGAAATAGTTCACAAAATAGGAAAATTCTCACTTAAAAAAAAAATTCAAAAAGGAAAACAGTTTAAAATTTCTTTCACTACTTTCAAAATTTTCTTTTTTACAAAATAGGAAAAATTTTAAAATCGTTATCAATTTCTTCCAAAAATTACTTCTACAACAGAATGGGAAATAGTCCTCAAAACCCACCTCTCTTTCTTCTACTACTTCCAAAATTTTCTTCCCTCCAAAACAGGGAAAAAAATAAATAAAAGGATGACATCTTAGTGGAACAACAAACATATATCATCAAAAAGTAAGAAGAAAAAAACTTTTTGGTAAAAAAAAAAAAAGATAGAGATGAACAATCGTTAGAGATGACATCTATACCTGAATTAGATCCATAATCACACACTTGAAGTCTTGGTGGCGCTAGCGAAGACTCACGATAACTAGAAAATTCACCAAATTAAAGGACTAAAGATTGAAGGCGACCAAGGTGGAACGAGATATGTGCGAGGAGGCGAAAAGAAAAGGAGATGTGAAGATGGAGGTAGAAGGTAGGAGGAAACAAGAGTAGTTTTAGGATTTTGATTTGAACTTTTTGTAATGACTTATTTACCCCTGCTTTTTGGAGCGGATATTCGCGGATACTGAATATATTGATTTGTATCCGTATTCGAAAGGGTGGTATCTAAATTGATTTGATCCATTTTTTTGGATATCCGATCTATCGGATATTTTCGGATTGGATACTTTGAATATTCGGATACTCGAATTTTTTTGCTCACCCCTGTCGTGGATGGAACAATCAAGTGTTGAAAGAATTTTGCCCCCTTATAAATCTAACCCAACTTGAATCGAATTTAATCGGAGTCAACGTGATTTTCAGACATCAATGGTTTATATCAAAAATAAAAAACAAATGCACCTAGGAAGAAGTAGCAAATTCTTATGACTACAATCAATAGGAGCTTGAGGGTGCATTGTGTTGGCAAAGACCTAGGGAGAGTTCGTATAAGTTTAATGCTGATACTGCTATATTCATGGAAATAGAATAGGCTTTGTTGGAGTTTTCAGATAGGGTTATGGTAGTTTTGTTGGTGGTTTTGCTGGTCCTTTAGTCGGGATTCCTTCTCCTTGAGAAGTTGAAGCGTTGGGCCTTTGTGAGGCTGGCTAAAGAAGAAAGAGCTATTGTATGTCGACGTGAAGATGGGTTACACTAAAGCAGTTCACGCAATCAAAGAGATTTCGGTTCATAACTCTTTGTTCCGTGGAGATGTATCAATAGAATTTATTGGTGACCGGACACCACTTCTTAAGAGGGATTGCCAATAGAGGTATAAACTCCCAGGGTTTGTAAGTATATGATCTAAAATATGTATAATGTTAGGATTGAGTTTGTTTTTCGATCTGTAAATACTGTTGTTCATACTTTAACAAGGCCCACTTATTCAATGTCAAATTGTTTGGAGTTGGATGCTTAGCCTCCAATTTTCTTAATGAATGTATTAATCAATCGTTTGAATTAAAGAAAGTTTATGTTATTTTCAAAAAATAAAGAAAGAATAGAGGAGAGGAGGTCTTCACCGGCACAAATCTAGACTTTGCTGGCCATAGCTCATTTTAGGGAAAAAAGAAAATAGCTTTTTGGGTTGAAACTAGAAATTAAAGGACTTGATCAAATATGGAAAAGAAGAGATTCAGGAAAAAAAAAAAAAATTAGCTGGCAAGAACATAGAAACAATAGTGCCGTCAAAAAACAAGAAATTGGCCACAAAGCATAAAGAGAGCGTTATTCTTTAAAAAAAAATTATTATTATTATTATTATAAATAATAAATAATAATAATAATTAGGCAACACACACCAACCAGTTGACCCCTTTTTTGTTTCCATTCTCCGGAAATGAGAGTGACACCAATTATATGAAGCCGAAGTCCCATGTCCAATCAGAGAATTGAATGCAGAGATATTTAGTGGTCACAATCCATCATTTAATCCGTTCGAATTTTAATCTCACAAAAAAAAAAAAAAAAAAAAAAATTAACCCAAAAAGAATATTATTAATAATGCCACAATTACCAATTCGATGATAGAATACATATATGGATAGTTGAAAAGCCGACACCTGACCTGGGCACACTAAGGTGAAATAGCCAATAGGCATAAACCAGAAGAAGAAAGAGTATGATTTCCACCCATTCAGTTTAATAGATGATTAAGTTGATCTTTATCAATTGTATATAACAACTTTAGACAACAACAAAAATGAAACGAAGGAAACACCAAAACAGGAAAAAAAAATTGAATCTAATTTCGTATTATGTCACCTGTTTGTAGAAGCGATAACCAAAAAAAAAAAAAAAAACTCTCCTTCCCTAACCCATCCTGTTTACAGTTTTCCTCCCAAGAAAGAAAAAATGTTCGTGTAATGCACTGCACTATCAATCAAACATCTGCACACCTTGTTGGAGCAAATCCCAGCCGAGACTTGTTTGTATCATACAAGATATGGAAATTCTGCTGTTGATAATTCCCAATAATGGAAAGTGCAGACGGAGGAGTTCCCAAGATTGCCAAGCAAATGACTTCATCAGAATCAAGCTGGATGAAGTAATTCTCTACAGGAAAATTCCACATAGCACCATCTTCAAATAGGATTCCAAATTCAGGAAGCTCAACTTTCTCTATACCTGACACATTGTAACAAGGGTCTAAAATAGGAATACCCTCCACAGATTTATACCCTTTGATCTTGCTCACAAAAGCCTTCTTGATCATCTGATAAGCAGGATCAGCGAAGTAGCTCAAAGTTGTGCCAGAATCAATGATAGTCCCACCTGAACCGTCCTGCGAAAATTGCCAAGCCTCTGCAGGGATATCCAGAGCTTCACCCCAACAAAAATTGACTTAATCAGAACATAATAAAATGTATCAACCGGGTTTTCTTTCCCGGAAACTAGAGATGTGAAATTCAACTCAGGATGGCTTAACAGACTCTTGTCCTCTCCAAAAATCAACTTGCTACTAACACTTGTATTGCTATTCCTATCAACCAAACAATAGGAAAATGAATGACCATAAAGTGACTGCAGCTGAGAGGCAAATGAGAGAGGACCTCTTCCAAGTCCTAGCAACCCAGCAGCACCATGAAACAACCCTCTGTTCCAATGCCCACAACCAAACATCACATTCTCAACTTTCTTAAACTCAGACTTGCCATCGTGTGCTGTCAAATTCACTGTAAAAGTCTCAAGTGCAAAATCACCAGTAGTGTTTGAACTATCGCCGTACCAATAGTAATAAGGACATGACTGGCTTTCATTCTTGCAAGGCAATGGAGGGTCTGGAGAAGAAACCAGACCACACCTGGGATCACTGCAGCTCACATTCTTGTACGAGCTGGAGCTGGAGGGATCATAGAAGGGTCCATTTTGCTCGAAACAGTCATGGCAAGGAAGGCATTGAATCCAATTAAGATCACTACCCGTGTCAAGGATGAGAGAGAAGTGTTTTGGAGGAGTACCCACAAGCACATCCATGAAATACTCTCCTGACCCAAGACTCACTCCTGATTCTAGCGTTGCTACTAACTGACCCATGTCAGAATCCGGTGAGCTCACTGGAGCAATCTTCGATTTGCCATCATTTTTCAGCCTGGAAACCGTGTTTTGATTCTTCTTCTCCAGTATTCTTGTGTGGAGGCTCTGAATTCTCTTCATGTCTGATTCAACTACCGTTCTCTTCGACTTGGATTGGGTGTTTTCCGACCGGCGTTTTAGATGGAGCTTGAGTGATTGAGTTTTGCCCAATAGATTAAATTCTTCTTCTTCATTGTCCTCGTATGTTTCGTGTTTTGAGGAGGGATCAACTTTGTTTGATTTGGATAGATGACAATTGGTGGTTGCAGAGGCGGAGACTGCATTGAAGCTCATATGTTCAGGCAATTCGATTACCGAAAGAAGCGAGCCGTTGCATAGTTGATCGCCGTGACTTTTAACTCCGGCGTAAAACAGAGAAAGGAGAATCAAAATCGGAAGAAATCTGAAAAAATCCATGGACGAAATTTATAGTTTGGTTCAATCCTAAGGAGGAGGAAGATGATGTTTCAAGAGGTGAAAATTTTGGAAGTTGGAAATTAAACAAAATCGAAAGATGGGTTTTATTTTAGGGGGGGAGAGAGAGAGAGAGAGGAGGGAACACGCAAATGAGATAGTGGAGGGGGGAGGAAAAGGGGATGGAATGGGAAGTCTAGGTACTCAAAAAGTCTTTGATAGTTTAGTTTAGTTTCAGGAGATAGGGTCTGATCTTGGTATGAGAAATGAGAAGACAGAAACTCCCCCGTCCCCAAAACAAAACTGTAGCTGTACGCGGTTTCTATTCAAAGTTACAAGTCAACCCAACCTAAAGGAGAGAAAAAAAAAAAAAAAAGAATTCAAGTCTTTGATGTGAATCATATATATGAATATGAATGAATGACTAAAAGTACACAAATGGTTTATTGAATTTTGGGGGATCGGGTGGTTTTAAGTTTTATTTTTTATTTTTTTACCTTCTTGGAGGACTCCAATATTTTCTTGTATTTGGGTTTTGGAAGTCCAAATTCTATTTACCTTTTTTTTTTGAATTTTAACTAAAAAATTTATAATTCAAAAGCAACAACAACAAAAGAAAAGAAAACTTATATTTCGGACAGTGTAAATTTCAAAGAAATAACATAAAAATTCTTGCCAAAGTGAACCCAATTAATGCTATTTGCATCATCACAATTTTAATCTTTTTACAACAATTATTTTTGAACTCTATTTCTTCTATATGTCATTAATTTTTTATTTTTTTTTGAGATTACAAGTTGAATGGTTCATATAACTCTTTTTTGTATAATTATTAAATAAATCAGAGTTAGTATTAAAATTCAACAGTATTTTTTGCAGAACAATTTCATTGCTCTAACTATTGTACTTTACCTACTTACGCATATCACTATTGTTTTAGTCGAATCAAAACTTAACTCACTAAAAAATAATTATAAGTTATATTAGATATTGCTCGATAAATAGATTAATATAGTTTAAAAATCATGTTACAAAAGTAAACAATATAATAATATGAATCATAATAATCTATCAGTTCAATTAAATTTTAAATTTATATAAAAAATTAATTATCACAAATATAGAAAAATAAAAAATAAAAAAAAATTAAATATTTTTCAAATCAAATAAATAATTGATTTGATTTTGATACATAATATATTTTAACTTAATAAAATAATATATAAAAAAATTATCAAATCCATTAAATAATGATATAAGAAATTTTTTAATAAAATCATTTTTAAAAAAATGAGGGGCAGGAAAATTCAAGCCCGCAAATTACGAAAGTTTTCTACTGCATGGGATTTCGGAAAAGGCGATGGGGGAAGTGCATGGTCATCGGTTTGACCTGTTCTCGTTCCGTTTTGTGCCTTTAGAGGGGGAATGTGTCCACGCACTTTGCCCCAAGCCAACGCGCTCCCCTCCCCACTACCACGATATTTGTGAAAATTAAATATAATTGAATCGCCCGCCACCCACGCACCATCTAAAACCCCACGCGCTTAATTTTTCTTATTATTTTTATTTATTAAAATATCTATAAATTTAAAATACATAATACAAAATAATTCTTTTTATAGAATTACTAAATAATCATAATTATTAAATTTTAAATATATTTCACTAAAAAAAATTTACTAATACATAATTATCAAACTATATCCGTTCTTATTGCAATACAATTAAATTTGGTACATTTATTAAGGGTTAGTTTAATTTTTTATTTTTGGAAATTAACTTAAAATAGATCACATATTTATTTGTGGGTTAGAACATGTCCAAAGAAAAATTGAACCAAAATATTAAGTCAAAACAAATTAATTCAATATCTAAAAAGACAGTTTAGTGATCATAATTTTTCTCTTTCAATTTAGAGATTTCATATTTATATTTCTATACATTCTTAATTCAATGGGTTTGGGTCAAGTTTATGGTCCCGTATGCTAAGATAGATGAATTTTTGTTGGTTTATGACCAAATTTTCTTAACCCAACAAAAAAGGAAAAGAAAAATTAAGCATAAAAAATTAAGAATAAGGTATGAGGTTTGCATAAAACAAGAGGGTATTAAAGATAAAAACAAATATGGTTTATGCAAGAATTAAGAGAGAGAGAGAGAGGGAAAGAACTTGAAAATTGCTAAGAATGTGAGGAAGAGAAACATCCGCAATTGTTAACGTAAGTGTATATATCCATTAAATGTATAGGCTAGTGCTGGCAAAAGGATAGATAAGAGGGGTCTTGTTCTTCACAAGACCAACAAATGGGTATATGCTTAATTAAAAATTTAATTTTAATATAGAAATTTCATTTTTATATGCAAGACTCTATATTTTTATAAAATGATTTTATTTTTAAAATAGAATTTGATTTTGTGAAATCAATAATTTCGGCTAGAAAATTGGTCATTTCAAAAGCTTCAATATTCCGAGTTTTGATCAATTTCCCCTCTATTTGGTATATAGGAAAAAAAAATTCTAATTTAGTTATAAAATCTTTAGAAAAATAAAGAGGAAAATTTCCAAATTCGTTTTCTCACTTTCACATGTCTTAAATTTTCCTCGGCAAACTTGGTCTTGGTATTACAAGTAAAAGATACTGTCCAACCTCTTCAACAAAATTCTAATTTTAAAATTAAAAATATGAAATTTTTTATTTTAAAATTATTTTTAGAGATTAATTAACTATACTGGCACTATATGGAACATCAAACTTCTTAGTGCAAAAATAATTTAGAAATAACGCTACATCAACAATAACCTAAATCTTCTATTTTAAAATTTGGGGTTGCTCATATGAAAGACAAATACAAAAAAAAAAAACAAGAGTGTTGGTTTAATTTACAAGAGTTTTTCTATACCACTCATTCCTATATAAAATTATCCCCTTAACTAAATACTTAGTTATGATGTCTTTACGAATCACTTGTATCTAAATTTTCAACGACCTACCTTTACGTTTTATTAACTCTCTTATATTTAAGTTTTCGGTCTTTTCTAATAGGTACGTCCTTGGATTTTCGTCGTACATATCCAAACCACCTCAAACAACACTCTCGCATTTTATCTATGATTGAACTAACTCTCAACTTATTACGTATCTCATCGTTTCTAATTCTATCTTTTCTAGTTTTACTACACATCCACCTAAATATTATCATTTCAATTACAATCATTTTTTGCTCTTATTGTAGTTTAATGGCCAAACACTAAGTACCATATAATAGCGTAGATTTTATTATAATTCTATAAAATTTTTCCTTTAAATGCAATAGTATCATGCGATTGCAGGAGAATTTAAAATAGCTTTCTCCGATTTAACGCCACATCAAAACCCTTTATTAGAATTATTGTGAAAATTAATTGAAGTATGGATTATTTAATTTTATCCCAAAATTAGTGTTGTACAAATGGTGTTTTGATGATTATCGTACAAGACAATTTGAAGAAATAAAGGTTGAACAGCTTGAAAATATATAGGCAATCGAATACTAGGTGTTTAGGTCGATCTATCGAGTGCAAAGGTCAACCCATCAGGGTTTATGCCTTAGGAAAACAAACTCATTCAATCTATCAAAGTATTTAGATCGACCCACAAAAATTAACATGACGACCTAAGTCATAACAACCCTAGTTTCTAGTACGAACCTATCAACTTATAGAATGAACATTCAACATAGGGACATACACAAGTCGACCTCTTGAATGAACAAGTTGATCTGAATATAAATTAGCCTTTGAACATCTTTGTTTAAGCCAATCGACCATTCGACTTGCACACAATTAGAATATTTTGTTTGAAATTGAACAGGTCGACCCATAGGAAGGAGTTGTCGACCTGGGCAATGCATTTCTGTAAAGTTAAGAACTGAATAACATTAGGATAACCCATAACATAAAATATGTCAACCTAAACTTGAATGGAGACATATGTAAGACTAAGACTCGGGCAATGTCGACCCTCACATGGACCTAATTAACCCTCACATGGACCTAGTCGACCTACCTTAGTTGAAAAACACATAACATGTCAACCAGGAAAAAAAGAAACCCGTTGACCTAGAAAGCGCTGGTAGACCTACAAAAACTTAATTGTCAACAAATTGACTTAGCAAGTTGACTAATTAGAACATCGTGTCGACCTGAATGCACTTAGAACACAAATCTAAACTTATATAGGTCAACCCACTTTAAAAAAGGTCAACCTACTCATGGCCAAGATGGAAAGACAAGTCGACCCTCTTACAAGCATGTCGTCATGCTCTTAACTAAAACAAGTAGTCATTCGACCTACCAACACATTTATTGATCTAGATACTTTAATGAGTTGACCACCCATCTTCAAATGAGATAACGACGATAAAATTGCATTGAATTGTTGACCTATTATATGATAAATCAAATGTTCCCTTTCAATCAAGAAATCAGTAGTTAAATTGGCCAACCTATAGCTACAAGCCAACCTGAGAACAAACATGTCATTCCAAGGATCAAGGTTTAAAAGAAATTCAAGGCTAAGGTCAACCTATAAAGGAAGAAAGGTTGACATAAGCTTATGTATAATAAAAATCACTCTACATAGGCTACTCCATGAAGAAGCACATGTCAACTCTGGACCTAGGCTAATTGGTTTTTGAAGTTACATAGGTCGACTCAAGAAATGTATAGGTCAGCCAAAGCCTTTGTATATAAAATTTCTCAGAACATAGGTCGGCCTGGATCACACATAAATCTACCTATCTCCTTTAATAAGTCGGCCCAAGGAATTCACCGGTTGATCCTCACTTATATTGTGTCTAAACGGACAAAAATTTTTCAAAACTAAGTCAACCAAAAAACTCGATTATGTCGACTTAAGACAACCACTCTTTATATCTTGAAATGATTAAGCTTTCGTATATTTAATACATGCATGATTAACTCACATTAACCAAGTTTAACACAACATTTAATGTTTGATTAAAGTGGTCGTTTAGTCTAACCACTCTTGTACGAGAAAAGCAAGATAAATGATTGGTTAGTAGACCGTGGTAGTAAAAGCAAATGAACGATAGGAACGAGCAAAACATTTAATGAGGCTAGTGAGGAACATTTATAAAAAATGTTCAAATTTTACCACCACACAATGGCTCTCTTCGATTTATCTATAGATGCCAAATAAAGAAAAACTAATAAAAAAATGACCAATTGATGAATTGAACGATAAATGTATTAAATGTACATTCTCTATTTCTGAAAAGTTACACTATTCTTTTATTTTTTTTATCCTTTCTCGAGTATAAACTTCTGTAAGCTCAAATTTTTTTACATCCAAAAATTGAAACTTCATTTTCTGTAACATTATTCTTCTCTTATACTAAAAATTTCAAAAACCATTGAGAAATTCACGTCCTAGATTTAGAAAGAGAGTTAACATATGTTGGGTTGGGAAGTTCGTGTTTATGAAGAAACACTACAATAGGTTTAACTTAATCAAATTTGTACTATTATGATAATAGTGAAAAATCTATGAGGATACTTGAAAGTGGATGTACACCAAGTTTGGTAGAATCACAATAAAAATCTGTTTGTTCTTTGTAATCACCCACAATTGTCTCAAATCTTCTTTAGTTTGTAATCCTTTACTAGTCAATCTATTCAACTCTCTCTAGGTGGTGAAAAGTTTAACAATTTCAACACTAAAGGTCTATAATGGAAATGAATGGTGATAGCGTGTCCTTCGAAGCCTGATCAACCAATCGAGCACCATTCTTTGATGATAACAATTATAGTTATCAGGAGCAGAGGATGCATAATTTTATAATTGCACAAGATGAGACTGCATGGGAAATCATTGAAGAAGGGATTGAGTTCTTGATCAAGAGAAAGATAGTGCTTTAGTGTCTATTAAGATAAAAAAAATATGACACTTGAGGAGAAGAAAGCATACCAGGCAAATTGCAATGATTTAAACCTCCTGCACTTAGCACTGAGCCTAAATGAGTATGACCGGGTCTCTTCATGTATCACAACCAAAGAGATTTGGGAAAGACTAAAAAGTTATGAAGGAACTGATCAAACTCGAAAGAATTAGATCAAAATTTTGAAGCAATAGTATGAACCTTTCAAGATGAAGGAATGAGAAACTATTCATGAAATGATAACTCACTTTAACATAATGACAAATGAATTAAGGTTGCTTGAAAAAAGTATACCTCAAGAGGACATGATGGACAAGGTGTTGAGATGCTTACCATAGTCCTAGGAGCCAAAGGTTACTGTCATTGAAGAGTCCAAGAATCTTGAAACACTAATCATGGATCAGTTTATGGGATAACCCATCACTTATGAAATGAAGCTGAGCATAAAAAATTCAGTGAGAGAAGACAAAGGAAAAAGCATGGTTCTCAAAGTTAACAGTGAGGAAAGCACCTTTGGAAGTGAAAAGGATGAAGAAGAAGACATGGCCTTACTCACTCAAAAGTTCAAGAGGTTCATGATATGGAGGAGGAACAAAGGTAAAACTAGTTTCAGAAGGCTAGAACAGAAAGAGGAAATCTGATGTTATGAAAGCAAGAAATCTCAACACACTAAAGTGAATTGTCCTTAATTGAAGAGTGTTGAAAAGGACAAAAAGGAGAAAAAAAAAAAAAAGAAAGATTTGGTGGCATAGAGTGACAAAGATACATCTCCAGTAAAGATGAAGTTGTTAAGGAACAAGCAAACTTGTGTTTCATGGCTTATTGAGGAAACTTAGTAGGATGAGGTAAATTCCTATTACTCAAGACTCATCAAATTCCTTTGACTCTGAAAATGAATTAACAACTCAGGAATTGCATGAAGCAATCACTAAAAAATATTAAGAAATTAACCAAGAAAAACTCATCAATTAGAAAAGCTCTTGCTAAAGTAGAAAAAGAAAGAGATAGACTTATGGTGGAGAATGAAAAATTAAGAAAACGAAAAATTAAGGTAAGAGCATGACAACCTTAAGATAGATAAAATGAACATGCATGTTGAGTTAGAAACTAAGGCTATAAAGTTTTGGAACTTAAAAATAGAACTTTAAAATCTAAAAACTAGTTGCACTGGCAATAAGGATAGCACGTTTGAAATAATAAAATCAAAAGAAACATTAGATGAAGAAAAGAACAAAAACAAAAGACTTGTTGCATTATTACATAAGTTTGTTCAAGGTTAGGGAAAAATAGATATGATACTTGATGCCCAAAGGACAGTATATGACAAATTTGGTTTAGGATTTAACCTCACAACAAATCAAAAGAAGCTTTACAGCTTCTTTATGCCTAGTTTAGAATCTAGTAAGACCAAGACTAGATGTTATACATATATGAAATTAGGCCATAAAGTAGAACATTACAAACTCAAGAGGCAAACCAAGTAAGTAAAGATAAAGAACCAACAAAACATATGAATTTCTCAATATATAATAGAACAAGGAACAACACCAATGCATGTTGGTTTAGAAACATTACAATGAAAATGGTGCGTAAGGAAGTAGTTAAGACTATTATTTCGACTAACCTGGCCGGACCCAAGAAAGTCTAGGTACCAAAAGTACATACTTAATTGGTTTTCCTCTCTTGTATGTTTGAAGTCTAAGGAGGATTTGGATTCATCATCCTAGTGTATTGATAGTGGATATTTAAGGCCCATGACAGGATGCATCAAGGTTCTCTAGTCAAAAAAAGAGGAAAGAGGAAAGGTGGCTTTTGGAGACAATTCCAAAGGCTAAGTTACTGGAATTGATAGCATAGATAAGTCTTTTTCCTCAACTTAATTTCAAAATGTCGTACTTGTTGATAGCATAAAATTTGTTTGCTTAGTGTGAGTCAAATGTGTGTTAAATTCAGAAGTTACATTTGATTTTAATGTTTACTTGATTGTTGATAAAAAGTCTAATGAAACAAAATTCACCATATTAATAAGAAACATTTACGTGATAAATTTAAACGAATCAAGAAATAAAGATGAATCATGTTTAGTAGCAAAGAATCAAAACAACTCATGGCTATGGCATGGAAGGTTAGGATATGTTAGTATGGATTTGATATCAAGACTAGTTAAGAAAGACATCGTAAAAGGACCTCCAAAGCTTAGATTTGAGAGAGATAAATTATGTAATACATGTATAAAAGGAAAACATACCCGAACTTCATTCAAACCTAAAAATATAGTGGCAACTACTAGACCTTTAGAGCGACTTCATATGGATTTATTCAAACCTACTAGGACTCAAAGTTTAGGAGGAAAACATTATAGTTTTGTAATTATTGACTACTTCTCAAGATTCACGTGGATGTTATTCTTAGCCAAGAAAGAGGAGACAAGAGGAGTCTTCATTAAACTATGTAGAAATATTTGAAATGAGAAAGTGTATTCAATTAGGAGCATTAGAAGTGATCACGACAAAGAATTTGAAAATAGGATAATAGAGGAATTCTCATAAGAAAATGGAATAGATTACAACTTTCAACTCCTAGGACACCTCAACAAATTGGAGTTGTTGAAAAAAATATAGAACCTTATAAGAGATGACAAGAATAATGCTCTATAAGTATAATTTGTCTAGATATTTTTAAGTATGTTGTGAATATAGCATACTACATCTTGAATAGAGCTCTCATTAGCGCATTCTAAAGAAGACTCCATATGAGCTTCACAAAGGTAGGAAACCTAACATAGCCTCTTTCGTGTATTCGGATACAAATTATATGTTCTAAACAATGATAAAGACTCTATAGGTAAATATAATGCTAAGAATGATGAACTAATCTTTCCTATGATACTCAACCTCTAGCAAAACATATAGAGTTTATAATAAGAGAACTATGATGGTTGGGGAATCAATTCACATAGAGTTTGATGAAAATGTTTCTCTAAACAAAAAGAACTATGATGTTGACATAAATCGAGCTTATTAAGGAGCTAAAATTGATAGAAATTGAAGATATTTAAAAGGAAGAATCAATTAGAACAAGAACAAAAGGAGGAGAGGAGATTCATCAAGAACAAGAGATTAAATATTCTATCATTGGAAAATGAGTAAGTGCTAAGAACATTATAGGAAATGTAAGCTTAGAAGTTAGAATAAGATTAGCAATTCAAAATCAATGTGAATTTATAGCATTCATCTCTCAAATAGAGTATAAAAATATTGATTAGATCATGACAATGTAGGAGGAATTGAATCAATTTGAAAGAAGTCTGAAACTTAGCTTCTAAACCAAATGATCAATCTATTATATGAACTAAGTGGGTATTTAGAAACAAACTTGATAAATATGGTACAATTATAAGAAAAAAAATAAGATTAGTATTATAAGGATATAGTCAGGAGGAAGGAATTGATTTTGATAAAATATATACTTTAATGGCTAGATTAGAAATCATTAGAATTCTTTTAGCATTGTTTTGTTTTATGAACTTCAAGTTATTCCAAATGGAAGTTAAAAAGGTCTTCCTTAACGGATTCATCCATGAAACAGTATTTGTTGAACAACCTCCAGACTTTGAATATCCTAAGTATCCAAATCATGTCTTCAAATTAATCAAAGTATTGTATGGACTCAAACAGGCTCCTAGAGTATGGTATGAGAAATTAAGTAGTTTTCTGATAAAGAGCGAATTCAATAAAAAGAAAGTATATACTACTTTGTTTATTAAGAAAAAGGACAATGATTTACTAAGAGTTCAAATATATGCGGATGATATAATTTTCGAAGGAACTAATGAGAAGATGTGTTAAGAATTTACAAAGAGTATGCAAACTGAATTTGAAATAAGTATGATAGGAGATTAAACTATTTTCTAAGGCTACAAATTAAATAATCTGAAAAATGAATTTTTATAAAGCAATCTAAGTTCACTAGAGAATTAATCAAGAAATTTGGTTTTGAAGATTCTAAGGAAAATGCCACGCCAATGAACACAAGTGTTAAGCTAAACAAGAATAAGAAAATAAAGTCCGTATACCAAAAAATTGTATAGAAATATGATAGATCCTTCTATCTTATCGTCTCTAGACCAAACATACAATATAATGCATGTCTCTGTGTTAGGTTCCAATCTGATAAAAAAGAGTCCTATCTAGTTGAACTCAAAAGGATTTTAGATACCTCAAGGGTACAATGGATTTAGGACTATGGTATGACAAAGCATCAAACTTTTAGCTGCATGGTTTTCTGATACGAACTTTGCAAGCCATAAGTTGGATAGGAAAAGCACTAGTGGAACTTCCTAATTTTTTGGAAGTATGTTGGTGTCATGGACTTTCAAGAAATAGAACAGTGTAGCAATCTCCACCATGTAGGCTGAATATGTTATAGCCAAGCAATGTGTAGCTCAAATTATGTGGATCAAATACCAAATGAAAGATTATAACATAGATTTTAATGCATTCCGATAAAATGTAACAACACAAGTGCCATAAGAATTGAGTGCAATACTCACGAAAAAAATACATTAAAGTGTGACCCACTTCATCAGAGACAATGTGTTAAAAAATGACATAATTTTTGAGTATGTGGAGACTCAAGACCAAATCATTGATATATTCACAAAGACATTAGATTGAAATAGGTTTTATAAGTTTAGGAGAGAGTTAGAAATGATAGAGCTCGAGAAATGATCAAAAATTTGAAAACAGAGTATCTTGAACTCAATTTCATAGAAGATTTGCTCGACCTAACTCAAGTATAGGTCCAACTAACTTAGGTACAAGTAAGCTAGATTAAAAGACAAGTCGACCCATTGAAAGCAATAGGTTGACCAATATTCACCAAATGAGTATGTGTTGACCTAAGTTTCACTTAAGTTGACCAATTTTAATGGAGGAGTCAACCAATTCAATGATTTAGTCGACCTACATCTTATAAAGTTCAAACTATCAATGTCCTAGGTCGACCCATATACAAATGTTGTCGACATGCATAACATAAGACTCAAGTCCTTAGTATCCTAGGTTAACCCATACGGAAGGATGTGTTAACTGGCCAAGAAGTTTGAACTAAATTAAGAGTCTAGGCCCATCGAGGGAGGAAGCTAGTCGACCTCTACCAAGAATGGGGTGACCTATATAAAAATAGGTCACCTAAGGAGGACAAGTAGTCTAAGGTTATTGGTTAACTCAAAAGAAGTTAAACCTTCTTAACATGTTTTGGCAGTGACCGCGCTTTAATAGCTCTGACCTGGGGTTTAAGTAACCACTTACAAAATACTTCAACCCACTCTCTCTCTTATTTTCAATCTCTCAGTTCCCAAATTATCTCTTGGTTCTCTCTCTTGACACTCTATCTCTTGATTGAATCACTCTAAATCTCTTCAAATCATAGAACAAATCCAACACAATCAAACCTTCTTAGATCTTTCATGGCACCTAAGACTAGATTGCCTACTTTAAAACAACCAGGGTAGCAAACCTTATTTCCAAACCTCGCCATTGAAACCTCCCACTGAAGCACCTAAGTTCAACATCAAAGATTTTCTTTGGCACAACACGATAAGTTATACGAGAAACTCTTCTCTATTAGGAAAATTAATGAAGGACTATTGATAGATCGTAATTTTTAAACAAGTTAATTTCAAATATGAGAAATTCTTGAAGTTTAGTGTTTCTTAACCAATCGATAGTTCTCAACAAATGTGTTCATGAGAAAGCAATTAAGGAATATTATAATAGTGTTTGTAAAGAAATATTATAATAGATCTAACTTGAACCTCTAATCAAGTTTGTACTACAGTTATAATAATGGAAAATCCAAGAAGGTGTCTAGAAGTGGATGTATACCGAATTTGATAAAACTACTATAAAAATCCTTTATATTTTAAATTCGTTGTTAATCACTCACAATCCTATAAAATCTTCCTTAGTCTATAATCATTTAGAAAAACTCAAAATTACCATTCAACCTATTTATTCCTTCTAGATTGTATTTCAATTAGGATTTTACCAGTTACAAAATTTAATATAAGAAAAATCTAAAAATGAATATATATTTATATCATAATAAAAAACAGTATTTTTTTTATGAATATTTCCTAACAATTAAGCTCGCCACTAATTTTCTTTCCCTATATTGTTTTGATAAAATGTTGACAAAATTCAATCACAATGTCTAACGATAAAATGTTGAGAAAAGACATTGATGAACAAAATTGGACAAAGGGTGGGAATTTTTCTTGATATTTTATCAATAAACGCTCGTAAAAATCTTGAATTTTGCTTATGTTTGTTAATAAACATCATAAAAAACTCACCTTTACCAGCTTTTTAATGAAGCATTAGGAAAGGGTAGAGAGAGATATAGCACGAAAGAGCCACATTTCGTAGAGGACTTTAGAGAGAAAGATGCTGATGTTTATACTTAAAAATATTGGGAAGGTTAGAGAGAGACAGTAAAAGAGATACACTTTTAGAGAGAGAGAGAGCGAGAGAGAGGATATGCTACGCTACACTTAAAAATGCCGCCTAATCACTCTATTGTCGATGTTTTTCATACCAAACATTTGGAATTTTATTTCAAAACCTATAGAAACCCTCTCATCTCCCTATTCTTTTCTCTATTTTCTCTCCGTCTCTTTTTCCACCGTCGCTACCGTTGTTGCCCGCCATCAATGAAAGTGCCAAGTATTGCTCTCACGCATGTTGCTTTGTGTCCTCACCATCTGCTTTATTCTGCTCACTGCTCTCACTCCTCACGGCCACTTCCAACTACCATAATTGAGTTCCTCCCTTTGTTCGAATTTTACTGTGTTTATGATGTTATTTTATCTTAGTAAACATATTTTGGTATAGAGGCATGATTAGGCAAGATTAGAACAAGATTATGACAAATTTTGAGTAAAATTAGGATAAAATTATGACAAAAATAGGTCAAATTAAGGATAAACTAAAGTAAATAAAATTGTATAATGGTAAAATAGACAAAATGAGGACACAATTAGGGTAAAGTTAATTTATATTAGGATAAAATTAGAGTAGGCAAAATTAATTTATATTAAGATAAAGTTAGGTTTAATTAGGGCAAGATTAATTAAGGTAAAATTTTGCCCAAATTAGGACACAATGTATGAAAATTAATTTATTATAGAATAACATTTGGGCAAATTTAAGACATTATTAGGATAAATTAATTTATAATTACTTATTTTATACTATGATAATATATGACAAATTTAAGGCATAATTAGAGCAAAATTAATTTATATTAGGGTCAAATTATAGCAAAAATAATTTATATTAAGGTAAAAGTCGCAGAATTAGTGGACACTTGCAAAATTATTTTATATATGTTTACCATTCTTATATGCTTGGCATACATATGATGTCATGAAAACTCTTTATTTCTACTAATATGTAATTATTCCATCATAATTTTAGCAATATGATGTCATGAAGAGTATTTTTTTCTACTTATATGTAAATGATATTGATAATGTTTTTATCAAATTGATGGAATGAAAACTATTTTTTCTAATAATATACAAATAATGTTGATACTTTTAGCAAAATGATGTCATAAAAACGACTTATTTACAATAATAAGCAAATATTTTATCATATTTCTAGCAATATGTTTTGCAAGAGTAAATTGTAATTTGTATCAAACAGATTTATAACATACTTGTTATTTAAAGGAACTAATTATTGTGAGATGAGATATTTTAAAAAATGGATAAATCTTGGATGCTAAAGCCAACTGGTATTGAATATGAAATAAGAACACAAAGATTTTTGGAATTTATGCTAAAAATTCAAGTGTGAATAAAAAATTGTATATCCTTGTATACTGCATTGTAATTTTTATTGGCAATCTTGTGATAAAAGTAAGGAACATTTGATATGTGATGATATCATTAAGCCATATGATTGTTGAATTCATGTGCTAACTGTGTAGGTATTAGAACGATGACTTAGGTTTTACACTCATATAAAACTTTGATTGCTTAATACGCATTATTAAACGTGGATTGATCCATGAGCTTTTAGGTCTTTCAACACAAGTGAAGAAAGTGTTCTACCTGAGGATACTAAAGATGAAAAATAAGTTGTTACTATCCATAATGTGCCAAGAGATTCTTTTGTCATAGGTGTTAAACAGTGAAAAGACTTTGAGGTGAATTGAGAATGCTTACCTTTCTCTCGCTATAGGCCAAGCAAGAATATAGATGGAGATTCCAACTCAACTCTGGGTCTCAGATGACATACGGAAGATTTATATAATATATAGTATTTTGTTGACTTTATATTATCTTTCTCCCTAAATTTGTGTTGGATTATTTAAATTCAAAAATTATTGTTAATTAAAATAGGTATTTTGTTTTTATCTTAAGAGGAACCTTTACAATTATATTTACAATCTGTTTATTATTTGTTGATTTAGTTATAATTATGTCTCAATGAAAAGCGAAACTAAAACGATAAAAATGGGGAAACATTTGAAAAGTACCAGTAGCTATATGAAAGTGTTTGAATGTAGATGAAAATGACATTTCATATGAGACCACACCTTTGGCAATATAGCACAAAATTCCATCAACACATAAGAAGAAGGAAAGTCTATATTTGAAACTTAGAATTGCTAAGATAGATAGTAATTCAGATAAACATTTGATATCACTTCATAATCAGATGGCGTCAGATATTTGCAGGCGAGTTAGTGCTAATATTTCTATTTGCATCTGTTATAGATTTGAACAAGCTAATCAACAAGCAGCTTCAATACAAGAGTCCATCAAGGAAATTAAAGACAAAGTGCTTATTGAAGTTATTGGCAAAAGTTAACAGGGGTAAAGCCACAAGCTGGAAAAGCGGATAGAATGAACATAAAATAAACTATTATGATAAAATGGTATTGATAGATGTTTGAATCATTATTGTGGATGAAATTTGAATAAAGTGTGAAATTTGGAGTCATAAAATGGATGTTTTTAATGGATGTTTTGTATTGTGGGTTGATATACATTTGATGAACAAGTTTTGAAATAGATTTTTGGTAACAAAACATAGATGAATTATATCTTAAAATAGCTCTTCCGATGCTTTTACA
>JBAMMX010000021.1:15468113-15786057 GCA_037126225.1 Dillenia turbinata
ATCGATAGATTCGAGAGTTTGGGAAATGAAGACTAATTGACATTGCATCACCGGTGTTGTATTCACCGACCGTCTTTTATGTTTGGTTCATGTAGGGATTTCAATATAATAAGGGATACATGTATTCCAGCTCCGAGCACTGGGATTGACTCTTAATGAGGAAAGTAGCTCGATTGATGTAATTAGTCTTGGGATTTGGTGTACGACGAGCTTTTTTTGATACTAACGGGGACTACTTGATCATCCGATCAGGTGTGTCGGAGGAAGTCTTGTGTTTACAAGTGTACTCGCTTAGTCGCATTTACGCTCAAACCTATATGAAAACCCGTGAGGGCATATGATGATCAGCATGAGTTGTAGATCTAATGATGGAAGTAAAATGCCCCCGATGCAAGTGGAGATATTAGATAACACGCTCAATGCAGTAGTCAAAGTTTGTACTTGGGTAACTGAGGTGTGGCATCGGTAATACCCATTACCCCACTTCTATTTTCTTCTCCATACAATTTCCTAATGAGTTGTAGATTGTAAAAGGATTTGACTATTCTTTACTAAACAGGAAGAACTTGAGTCTAAGAGCGTGAAGAGATTTATTCCATTTTTGAGAGAAGAGACAATTGTTGAGAAGAATAATTATTCAGAGGGTATTCTGATCATTCTAAAATCAGCCGGGTTAAGGGTTGGTACGTTGTGATATCCCGTTGATAAATGATTCGATTTCTGTAGCTATCATCCCTGATACGAAGTTGTTCGTGGTTCGAAGTTTGCGGTTCAAGATTTTACTCGATCACCGATTGAGGTATATCTAAAACTCATCTTTTACGATTCCGAAAATTATCTATTACTAATGCATATATAGTCACGTTTTTCTGACAAACAACAAGATAAAATATTAACATTAAATATAACTAACTATAATTACAGTTATTCTATATATGTTTGTATATATATACACACACTAATAAAGTAATGCAAATCAACAACAAGATAAAGTATCAACATTAAATAGAAATAACTATAATTACAAATATTCTATATATGTTTGTATATATATACACACACTAATTAAGCAATGAACATGCTTTAATAGCTTTCGATGTTAATGAAAATTGTACCTTTAATGAATTATGAAGAGATTTTTTCTGATAAAAGATCTCAAAAAATTTTCTACTCTTTTCATAGTATAAAAAATAATTTGAATGTTAAATGAGAGAGGAGGAGGAGGAGACGGCGGCGGCGGCTATCTATTTGTGGAGTCAAAAGCGATGCCATTTCTGATCTCACAAAACTCATCGCCGAAATACGTCCGACGTGGCAAGATGTGTTACCATAAAGCATTCTGCGATGCAAAAGGAAATCCATCATAGAAAAGTACTGGCATTAACGCGATGTTTCACTTTAGAGATACTATTTGCGATATTCAACAATGATATCGCATAATAACTTTTTAGGCCTCGGGCAACAAGTCTCTTGAAAAAGGACAATGTGTCAAGATAAGCAATGACATCGACACACGTGGCTGAACTCGATGACATGTTTTACAACATTGCTGATCTTGTCGTTTAAGTCATTGCCTTGGCGGTCACTGATATTCAAGGCTTATGCACAGAGGGGGCGTTTTATTAGAATAGGATTTTTTAAATAAAAATTAAAAAAATAGGATGATTTTTTCTTTTTATTCTTGAACCAGAGATCTTGCACTCTGTAAACGCGACATGCACTATTTATCCCGCCAATCAATGCTATCGAGTGTGTATACAAAAAAATCGTGACCTCGGTGCGCTGATCCGGCAACCGTGACAACTCCGTTGCCCACGATCCGTGATCCGTAACCTGTGGTTAATATGGCTCTGGTTTACACGACCATTTTCCAGCTCAAGGATCGCGACATGCCACTCCACCCCCACAACATTTGCCTCTCCATTCAACCATCCGCAAGCCATCTTTGCTCTTTCACTATTCAATATCCAAAACACATTCTTCTTCGCAATCAACCAACATCAAACTGCAGACAAGCTATTCCGACATAATTGCTAAACTCCAAAAATATCATACTTCACAAATATCAAATAACAAACATCTAAACTCTTGTAATATCAACAAATATCACCAAACTTCATAAATATCAATCACCAAACTTCATAAATACCAAACTCTAAAATTATCAATCAATACTCCAAAAGCATTCATGAATAAACACTACCATCCATATAAATATGAGATAAAAATTATAAAATTACAATTAATAAATTTTTAAATTACAAAGTTAGAATGTAATACATAAACAAATACCAATATATACAAATATGAGAAACTATACTAAGTACCGCATGGAGGTCATCCAACATTTCTATGCGGTTGACGTCTAGTGTGAACTGGAATGGGAGCTGGAACTGGAGTCTGCGTACCCTCATGACTCTCAAAAAACTAAAGCGGGATGGTCGTACTATCCTCTAAATATTGACGCCGCCTCCGCCGCTAATAAACATTAAGTCGTGGAGGCTCACTCGACGTAGTGTCGTCATGCTCCTCCAAAGCAGGTGTCTGTGTAAATGTCGGGGTGGGTATAGGAGTCGGGTATGAATATATCTGAGTGTTTATATGCTCCTCGTATGCTGGCGTTTGTGTAAATGTCAGACTGGATGTAGGAGTTGGATACGAATATATCTGCATCTTTATATGCTCCTCAAAGGCACCTGTAGCACCAGAAGTAGAGGGAACGTCTGGATCGATATATTCCTGTATATATGTCGAAGGATGATCTCTCTGAGTTGTCGTATGTCCGAAGCGTTCCAGTGTGCCATATACCATCTCTGATATAAGCAAATCGAGGATCCACTCTTGGGATAGTGAGGATATCAGACGCTACTAAATGGAGATCCTCGAGTCGGTAGCACTGCCAAAAGAAAAATATTTGTAAGTATAAAAACATTATGTAAAGAATAAAAGTAATATAAAATCATAAAGTGTTTATGACTTACCATGAACGTCATGTCATCTGCGGTCGGCCAAAAACCCTATTGATATCGATATGCAGGACTACCAATCAACATGCGTATGATTCATCGATACCAACCCATGTAATCAACTGTCATCATATTATTATCATTAAAAACCTCTTCTCTGGTCACAACATGGTATCAACGGTTATCCCACATCTCTAAGTGTGCCACACGCTCTATACTCCAATCACAACCAGATTTTTCACGTCGATCAATTCGATGTAAGTCCATATCTGTGTGTACAGGAATATGAATATTCTACTAAAAACCAAACTGTCGTAAAACTCTCGTAGGATAATAATACTTGACGACCTTGAAGCATATAAGAGGCACACTAGCTTGCCATATATCGCTCCCGATAAGGCAATAATCAGGTAACGCCCTAATGTCAGAATACGAATATGACATCCAGAGAAATTGAAAAAAATAGAAAAAAAAAAAGAAACAATGTGTTAGTTGGACTTATAAATATTACAAATAGTTCATGAGCGGACAAGGGAAAGGAAATTAACACACCCCACCGTCCCGCATATGATTAAGCTGATCCCGATATGATCATAAAATAAACGGTCCCGTATGCACGTAGCTACGAGGAACATCATAACTAATAAAAAATAATTAGACATTAAATTAGATAAAGTTAAACGATATCATGGTATGATATAAAATTAGTATGATAAACACAATTAATATTACATACAGAGATCCTTGAGGACCGGCCGATATGTTCGAAGCAAGAGGTTGTGGATCAGTAACATGTCGTCTAGTTGCGGTAAACATGGTCACTCTCTCCCACGCCCAAAGTTGAAAAGAGATCAAAAGAAGTTAAATAAATTACATAACATTTATATAAAATTATTGATGCAAACCAAACAATAAAATGGAGATGAAATACCTGTATAAGTAGTACCTATCCTGAAATTTGTCTAACACCATCAAATGAAGTCCGACACATAGCTTTGTAAAATGTCTCTAGTATAACACTCCCCCAACTATAACTCCCAGTACAATCAAGATCTCGTAGTACTTTCAAATATAAAAGTTTCACCATCGATCCAGACTTATCCCCCAAAAGAGTACCCAAAAACTACATAATCCAACCACGTGCATGAAAGTGAACTAAAGTCTGATTCGAGTTGGGTCCCAGAGGATGTGAATCAAGAAATTTTGTGATCGCTCGCAACTTAAGTCGATCTCCTTGAAAATCCTCTAGACTAGGGTAGAAACTTAAAAGACTACGACATAAATTCTGCCACTCAGCGAAGGAACGACTCCTTTCTACCCCAATAACTGCTTCTCCATCAACAAGCAAGCCAAAAAGGACAAATACGTCCTGTAAAGTAATAGTGGCCTCACCAACCGGTAAGTAAAAAGTGTGTGTCTCCGGTTTCCATCTCTCAAGTAACGCTATAATCAGCGCATGATCATACTGAATATGCCCACACCTGTAGACTCTGTAAAAACCCACTCATAACAAAATCTGCTGAACTCTAACATCTAGTGGTCGAGCAGCCCAAAATCCACGATCTGACTGCCGCACCTCTAGGGGTGTATTACTACCGGTCTCCCATATAGACTGAGATCGGTGTGAGGGCTGTAGAGTCAAAACACTAGGATCCCGTGGGCTTGGGGTAAATGTCGGTTGAGAGTATTCTATATCTATGTTCACCACAAGCCATGATTCAACATTAAATATGCTGATATAAAGAATGTATGAAATAACATATAACATACAATAAGTTATGCAATACAACATATAATATCCATAATTAATAAAACATCAATAACAAGACATAAACAACATATAACTTATACACAGGTAAACAAACTTCGAAACTATGATTATTTCAACCTTGCCTTGCTCTTTCTTGCAGTCGGGCCATGTTTAGGCAATGATTTCGCGTATGCCCGTATTCTTCACAAACTTTGCGGCGTTGAGTTCTTCTTCTATCTATTTCATTATGAATTCGGGTGTTGCGTAATCTCGTTGGCTAATTGTTAAGACATGAAATATTGGTCACCAAGGAGAAAGGAGGAGGGGGCCAATAGTCTTTGTGTGGAAGTGAATGGAATTGGCTACCATAGGTAAGGAACATTGATTGACAACTATGAAATTTACTCACAAATGACATAAATTCATGTCCCAAATCGGCACAAACTCTCCACATGTGCGAGCAAGGATACTTATATATAGTATATTTACCACAAGTACAGGATGGAACATCCATGAGCACAGTAAGGTTGTTTCCACCTTTCCCATCATGAAAACCTGTAATGACTTCATATTCGCATCTTGCTCTATTAAATAACTCACAACGATGATATTTTGCTTTCTGCTAAACTCTAGCCAATTTTTCAGCCACCATTGCTGGCCATATGTTGCCTTTTTTCAGATTATTAGATGTTACTTCTCGATTTTTGTTAAAAAAAACGAACCATACGATACATGTTTGCTCGCATACATATAGTGATTGGTAGCTTTCTTACACCCTTCAGCACACTATTGAGCAACTCCGATCGATTAGTGGTCATGTTCCTCCATCTCTGTCCTCCATCATAGCACAAGGTCTATTTATCGAGAGGCATGTCCATCAACCAATTATAAATAGGCTCACTCAACTCTTTCATTTGGTTCATAATAATATTAAACTTTCTAATTTATCTTTGTTGTGTCACCATACGCATTAAACTCAATTAGCGGCTTATTTTTAAACCGTTTGCTAAAATTAGCTTCAACATGTCACGCACAAAATCTGTGATACACAAATGATGGTTGTAGATTATAATTCCTCTCTATGGCCCGCAATATTCCGGGAGCCTTATCTGATAGCAGATATACGCCGTGTCGATCGCCAATGATGTGCATTCTCAAATTCTCCAAGAACCATGCTTAATTAACAATACTCTCCTCATCGACAATAGCAAAACATAAAGGAAGAATATGATTAGCTGAATCGGTTCCAACAATAATCAAAATTTTCTCCCTATATCTCCCATCGTGAAAAGTCCCATCAACACTTATCATAGGCTTACAATGCTTAAATGCATCAATGCATGGTTTGAAGGCCTAAAAAACTGAGTTAAAAACTCGATCAGCATCCCCTAAAAGTTCATTAAACCTCTAATCAACGACAGTTCCAGAATTGTTCATTTGCACAATAGCCATAAATTGGGCAACAATGTGTATGAAGTCTCCCAATTACCATACACTATTTTTATAGATTTACGACGCCCCAACCAAACTTTCTTGTACGACAAATATACTCTATATTCCCTCATATCCTCTACTACATCACACACTTTATGGTCAACATTCTATTTTATATGACTCTTGATAAGACGACCCACCATATTAAAGTCTACATTAGGATGATCCCCCGCAGTCATTTGAGGAAAACAAGTATGTTTTGCATTTAACCTTGTGATTTCCTAAATTTTAAACTTCTTTTTCAATCTTGCCCGAACATGCCACAAACAGTTGTTCTCATAGTAGAAAGAACACCTCACAAACCACATGTGTTGGTTACTTTTAGGAACGTTAAAATATCTGTGCTGCCACATGGACAAACACTTCATAGCATACTGAACTCCCTCTTTGGAATTGAAAATCATCCCGATTTGTAACTCCGAAGTGTGATCATCATCCCATGTAGGACAGTTAAAGTCATTATACTCATCAACCATCATGTCCCCTTCCCCCATACTATATATAATTGAGATGGCTTCTTCCTCTTCATCCACCCTATATTCTTCATCTACAACATTCTGATTATCATAAGTTTCACCCTCAGATTTATCATCAACAAATGTATTTACAGGATCTGTCTCCTGTTCCTGATAAGGCACACTAGAACTGGGCTCTCCAAATTCATTTGTCATAAGTATAACTGATTCACGAGAAACATTCAATGCAACATCATCGGAAATGAATGCCCCATACTATAACCATTCATCTCCAATATTCACATTTGTCAACATTTCAGTATAGGATCTAAAATTTGTCACGCCCCCGAATGAACTAACTCCAATTCCACCAAATGAACTGTCTGGATCTCTCCTAAATGAACTACTTGCGACCTCTAACTCATTTTCTACTATAGGAATTGGTGCATCAACAATAACATTTATAATTGGTTCATGCTCTAAGAAAAGTTCAACTGATAACAAACCCGATATATATTTAGACAGTGACAACACGTCCGGTAAAAAATCAGCCTCCATTGGTAACACACAATATGAAAGAGAATTACCAGACCAAAGAAGATATCTACATGAAACATTCAGTTTGAATTGCCTAGAATCAATCCTACATTTCTGATGCGATACATTTATAAACTCCATCCATCCAATATTGTTACGAACTACAATAACCGTTTTAGGTCTGACACTATACGGATACTCATTTTCAAGTCCACCAATTTGACCCCCCCAATAAAGCACAAGTCTCATACAGTTATCAGTCATATTCCTTAAAACATCATGAAAATTACAATAAATATCAGCATTAAAATCAACATCGATAGACAAACAAAATAAATATTCATAACATTTATAGTAACTTATATAAATATAAGTATCAACATGAATATCATGAAAATTAGAATGCACACGGTTATTAGTCATCTTCCTACAATAACTAGCATTAATAACATTGCAATAACCTAAACCTAACATCTCAACATCATAGACGAGTAGAGACAAGAGAATAAACAAATCGAGACAAAACCCTAACCCTAACCTTAGTATGCTTCACGAAATAGACAAGCAGGAGACAAACAAAGATAAGAGAATAAACAAATAGAGACAAAACCCTAACCCTAATTGTCCAATTCTCTAGGAAATTAAGATTTTATTCTACCTGCAATGGTTGTTCAACAAGAGTCTCTTTTTGTTTGCAATTGCACAGACAAATAACACGAGAAATAATCTAGGGCTATCCAAATAAAAGTAAATATGTCAAGATCATCTAAGTGGGTGTGCAATTAATCAATGGAATGAAATGCATAGATCATGTGATGGGAAAGAGAACCAAAAAAGTGCATGCTGTGGTGTTACCTTCCTAAAATAGAAATGAACCTTTGATGTCGCAAGAACCAAGTTGAGGGAGCGCAAGCTATGTCATAGAAGGAGACAGATGGGAGAGATCGCGCAAGCAGGAGGAGCGCAAGCTAAGTCACCAAGTTGCAGAAGGGGAGAGAAGAAGAAAATCGCGCAAGCAGAAGCCTGGTCGGGCTGATAAAGCAGCTATGTCGTGCTCTGGGTTCGTACAAGTTATGGCGTGAACCAAAGCGCACAGCCTATTGCGCGCTCTTAAAACGCGCAACTTGTTGCGTGCTCTGAGAGAGCAAATTTTTTTTTTCCTTTGCGATTATCGGCAGTTGGTGTGTAACAGTATATATCGCGCTCTGTGAGCGCGACATCTCTATTTTGGGAACAAAAAAAAACCGCCCTAATTTTTTAATTTTGATTTAAATTTACCCTATTTTAGTAAAAACCCTGCATGGAGGGTTTGATGATGCCCTCAGTATCGCCTATTGGGATGTGCATCTTTCATGACATTTCGCATAGAAATCAATAATGCCATTTGTGACACTGCACCTTTTTTTTTTTACTTGATTGGTTGATATTTAATAATTAATTTATTGATTTTGATTAATCTGATTTAAATTAATTGTTAGGGCCATGAAGAGTCAAATTATTTCGATATCTATTTTTTTATTTCTAAAATTCAAACTCAAGAATTTGATTAAGAGAATCTAATATCTTTATTATTGAACCAACAAAACATGGGCAAACTGTGTTTTCGCACTAACCTTTGCGACACCATCCGTGACACCGATGCCATTGCTATTTCTATGACCAATGAGTTATGCGACATTGATTATATGAGCATCATTTTATACATCTCTTATGTTGCAAATGAAATAGTTGATTTTGTGACGCTATCATTGTGCTGCAAAATTGGCATCATTGAACCAAATTTTTTTGTGGTGCTAATTTATTATAATTTCTTTCATTCATATTATGAATGTCAAAGCAATCAAAAAGGTGATCAATGAATTAGAATGATTAAATAGATAATAATCAAACAAAGTCTTGAGAAGAATATAAACATCTATTATATTAAGCACTCAAATCAATATAGTTTTACCATGAAGTTTTAGTGATAAAAGACAACTAATTGTATTCTCAATTATTTTTAAATAAAGGTCCACAAGATTAAGCACGAATAGAGAAATCTACGAATCCTACAAAGATGAGAAGATAACAAGCGAAATATAATCATGACTGTCTTTATGTTCAGTCCTTTGTTAAGAGACTACTGATGCTCCTTGTCCTAAGCCCCAGGCATCCGGTTACCTTTGCGGATCTCCGCCGCGTGCTTTTGCGCTATGTTACTTACGTCTTCTTCTCCTACGCAATTCCTGACTAGTCGTAGGTTAGCCTAAAGACCGGCAATGGAGATAGCACATGTCGATTACACACTGAAGGTTGGTAAGAACTGAGGGACAATGCCCTCCTAACCTAAGTGGGCTTACCAGCATAGCAACTAGTACTTGATTAGGTGGGGGGCGGTTTGGTTTCATGCAAATCCCTCGAAACAAGAAGATGGAGTTTTCACTTGGAAGGAAACACCCCTTGTATAGGTCTTTTTATCTCTGATGAAAAAGCAAGTACCTATAATATCATGATCACATTGGTTTACGTTTTTTTCTTTGGTAGTTCAGTGGACGGTCACCCCTCTAACAATAAAAGGCATAAATATGGAAACTTCTCTGTCATTTGGAATGGAGAATTTATGGAGGAAATCAGTTTTTAATTTCCAAAAACTACACGATTATATAGCTAAAGGGATACGCCGCGCCTAAAATCATCCCAAGCTCTACTAATGTGACCGCTAAGCTATTTTTTGGAAAGCTCCTATTGGGATGAGAAATTCCCCGATAAAACTGCTAGTACGAAGTGAACTAATATTGGCCAAAGTGGAAAATAAGGAAATGGTAGAGGGATTCGGCATGGTGCTCATTGAACGTCCGTAATATCTAACAAGTCGAGTCTTATATCGGTCATATAGAATTGATTTCAATTTACATTAGACACACCCTAACAATTTGTTATTTCTTATTGTTTATTCTTTCAAATTCACATACTATTATTGCAAAACCCCCACCCCACCCACCATTCTCCGACACCACCATGTGGTACCTTCAACAAATATCTTATAATTAAAAAAAAAAAAACAATTTTTAGGGAGAAACATTTAACCCATTTTTAGCTATTTTAATAGATAGTTACTTTTCAGCACATTGAATAAAATATTTAAAATTATTCAAAAAGTAACCTTTTTTGGTAAGTTTATTAAAATTATTTATTTTTAAATCGAATTATAAGTTAAAAGTTAAAAGTAACCGGACAAGGTAAACATGCCCTAATAAATCTCTAATTTAACAAGTTAAATATAATTTGAATTATAACGACATAGGATGTCTCAAGTCACAACCTATGAGGTGATAAACAATTTTGGAATACCTTGGAAAGAGAGAGAAATTCTATAAGTTCAAGAGCTTTAATAATAAAATAGAAAGGAGAGGTAGAGCATGATCACGTGTGAGGGCAGACAAAATGGCTCGCAAAATGGGAACACCAATGCAATAAGTTTATCCAATTGCTATTTTCTAATTCTCTTCTTCATTGAAAAATGAGAATATTATAATGTTTTTTGAGTGTAAAAAAAAAAAAAAAAAAAAAAAAAGAAAAAGTTTGAAATTCAAAAGTAAATGGTCCAAACTGTTTACCAGTACCCACAAAGGTTGAAAATTGAGGAGAAATGAATGAAAGTGGACGGAGACATTTAGTCATTTGGAAAAAAAGCAAACATCAAATCAGATTAATATTAAATTTAAAAAAAAATAATTAGTGATGATGTTAGATAAAAATGAATAATGTGAAAGAATATGTATAAATTAAATTTTTTTTTCTTATATATTTGATATCAAATTTTTAAGATAGAAGATTTAAATTATTATTATTGTATATGTCCACACATAATAGTGTTCTATATTTATTTATTATGATTATCAACATATCTGTACATATGTATTCTATATTTTATAATTTATAAATTATTTGTCTGTGTATTATAATGTTTTTCAGTAATGGCGATATATTTTATAATTTTATTTGTAGTACAACTATCAACTTGGAGAAAAAAGTAATGTAAGACCAAGAAAGTGGAACTTTTGCCCAAAGCAATTACGGGGCGACAACGGCATGTCTAGGAATTAGGACCTTTGGACATTCTCCAACTGTTAGCGGCAAACATTATACTAATTTTAATTGAAATAGAGTCAGAGGAGCAAGCAGATGGATTTGGACATTCCCCTCAGCTTTGAAGACACCATTCTTGGACGGTAGAGTTGGTGGACTCCTTTCCTATCTTTAATTTTCAAAATTTAGCCACTCTATTCACACTCAAAACCCAAAATATTTATATATTTTTTTTGGAATATTGAACTTTAATTTGATGTTCAGGGATTATAAAGTATTGGGATATTTGAAAATAAATATAAAATTTATATATGTTTTTGTGTTTATTTTTTTTTATTAGTTTCTCAAATGATCGATCTATTGAGTTTATTTCTTAGCGTGAATGTTTTTGTGATTTTGACTTTTAATTTAAAATTCAAATATTTTTTGGGGAGATTTGATAGATGATGGATTCAACCGTAGGTGCATGCACCTGTCAAGTCTCTGAGTTGGGACCGTGGAAAAGCTAAGATCGTTTGCACTTTATGTGCTTGATTGGTTTTTAGCTCTTGTGTGCCTGGTTAGTGGTGCGGGTGCTACCTGGACGTGACCATGGAGGACAGGCAAGTTCCTAATATGGATAGCATTAGGAAAAAATTCCCAAAAATTCTAAGATATTGGACAAAACAGATAAGTACCACCAAAAAAAAAAAAAAGGGTTTGACAAAAGAGGCCGTTTGGGAACTTTGTCCAAGGCTTACCTCTTCCCATAAGTTATAAAACTTGTGGGCCGTGGAGTATGACGTTGCTAGTAGATTTAATGTCCACCCACACCACTGCTGCAACACAAAGCATCTTCAAATTTCTCTTTAAAAAAATTAAATCATTTTTAAAATTAATCCTTTTAAATAAATTAATTAATTTTCCTCTATATTAAAGTAATTACATTACATTTCTCCTTTTAAAAATTATTTTAATCCTCATTTTCTCTCTATAAACATATTAATTTTAAGTTTTATCTATGCAAAAATCAAATTTTGTTCTCTCTCTAAATTTTGTTCTTTCTCTCAAAAAAAAAAAAAAATTAGTTATTTTAAATTCTGTTACATTGATTTTTATTTTTTTTCTCTAGAAAAATTAAGTTAAATTTTTTTCTCTCTTTAAAATTAAAAAATATTAGTTTAACTCTCTAAAAAATAATATAATTTATATTTTCTTTGTCTAAAACTAACTACATCAATTTTCTCTAAAAAATAATTTAATGATCACTTTGTCTTTGTAAAACGATTGGTTTTCAGTTCTCTCTATAAAATATCAATTTAATTTTTTCTCCCTAAAACCAAACATATAAATTTTCTCTCAAAAAAAAATTAAAATTTGATCTCCCTAAAAAATTAGTTTTATATTCTCTCTCTAAAAAATTTAAACCCAAATTTTCTCTGCTTAAAAGTTAATTATGTCAAATGTGTTGAGGGGAAAATGGGTGAAAAAATTACCCCTTAAAAATGTACCAACTTTATCCCCTAAATTTGGGGTAATATCAATCATCCCCAAAGTGAGGGTAAATGTTATCCTAGAACGTAGGGTAACCCAAAGTGAAAAGTGGAAAAAAAAAATAATTCCCCTTAAAATTGATTTCTTTTTTTTTGTATGGAGAAAATTTAAAATAATTTTTTTAGAGAGAGAATATCAATGTCCTTAATTTTAGAAAGAGAAATCAATTTTGATTTTTCTAGAGATGAAAACTCAAAAAAAAAAAAAATTAGAGGGAAAATATGAAATAAATTGATTTTTTAGAGAGATGGAAAAATAAAAATCAATATAGTTAGAGGGATAAAATTTAAAATAAATATTTTTCTAGATGGAGAAAATTAACAACTTTAGTTTAGAGAAAAAACAAAACTAATTTTGTTTTCTGAAGAGAGAGAAAAATGCATTTAAAGAGAGAAAATATGAATTAAATCATTTTCTTAAAAAAATAATATTTTAGTGAAACAGAGAAAAATTAAATTAAATTTTTTTCTAAAGAGAGAAAATTAAGAACCAACATGTTTAGAAGGACAAAATTTATAATAAATTATTTTTCTAGAGAGAAAATTAATGTGCTTATTTTTAGAGAGAAACTATATTTGATATTTTTAGGGAAAAAAAAAACTCAAAATCAAAGTATTCAAAGAGGAAAAATGTGAATTAAGTTAACTTTTTCTTAGAGAAAGAAAATCGATGAGAAAACTTAAACTTTTAAGAGAAAAAATTTAAAATTAATGAGTTTAAAATGAGAGATTTGTAAATTAAATTGATATTTTCCGAAAAAGAAAATTAATGTATTTAGTTTTAAAAAGAGAAAAATTAAATTTTATTTTTTGGAGAGAGGAACTTAAAATTAATGTGTTTAATGAAAATAGTCTGAATTAAATTGATTTTAAAGAAAATTAATATGCCTATTTTTAGTGAGAGAAAAACTAAGTTTTCATATTACAGAGAAAAACTTAAAATCAATTTGTTTAAAAACAGAAAATATAAATTAAGTTAATTTTTTAGAAAAAAAATTCATATATTTATTTTTTTGAGAGAAAAATCATTTTTAGTATTTTCAATAGAGAAAATCTAAAATTAATGCGCATTGAGAGAAAAAATGTAAATTAAATTGAAATTTTAGAAAAAGAAAAACTAAATTTGGTTTTATTAAAGAGAACAAACTTAAAATAAATGTGATATGACTCAATTTTGTTATCTGATATTTTTTTCTCTAATCTTTTACTTCATATGAAATATTATTATGCTTAACACACAAGTTGAAAGAGAAAATATTATAGGAGTAATATTTATCCCTTTAAATATTAACCTTGTAATTTTTGCCCTATAGCTTTCTCCTATACCATGCACATTTTTAATAATAATAATAATAAAAGTTATCCTAATACATAAGAGATCGAAATGTTATTTATGATTTCAAAAGATATATTCTGTGTGTTTGTTTGTGAGTGTAATATTTAACTAGATCGTATAAAAATAAAAATAGAAATGGATATAAAATGATACTGTAAAATGACATTTTGTGAGAATACAGTAAATGGAAATGTAGGCAAACACATAAATATAAAAAGTATAAGAATTTTTACATAAATTTTAATTATTTTATAAAAATAATAGAATAGTCATATATTATAATGAAAAATCTAAAATGATCAAATATCCAATTGTTGATCATAAAAATAATAATATTAAAAAAATATAAATTAAAATTAATTAAATATAATTCATTAAATATAAAAAATATAATAATTTTTGTATAAATATTAATTAATTTAATATATCGAAACATTTCGATAACCTTTTAGAAACGGAAAAATCATTATCTCATTACTAATATTTATGATGGCAACTCCTTTAGTATAAATATTTATAATGAAAAATGAAAAAATATTATATGGTGGGACTTCAAAATTGTGAATTTTGACCTAGTTTCACCCAAAATATAGTCTTTAAAACATTTTTTTCAACTTTTTATACCTTTGAAGGAAGAAAAATAGTTTGGTCAATAATATTTTCTAAACCTTCAACGAAGCAAAAAATTAAAAGGCTTACGGCAGCATATATTTTGAATAGACTCAAAAAGAAGACTACAACTCTAGTGAAGGGGGCCCAACGTGTATTTGTAATTGGTGTAAATAATAATATAATAAAACTTTTAGTGGTTGCTTTTAAATTTTAAAAATTTTTGATGGGACGATAAATTTTAAATTTTTCTTGTGAATTTTTAATATTATTTTAAAAAAATTTTAGTAGTATTTTTTTAATATATCACTAAAAGTGTATACTTTGGACTTTTGTTTTTCAAAATTTTTATAAAATTTTTCAAAGTTTATAGTGGCTCTGCTTCTTCATATTACTTATAAGATAGCAATAATTCTGAAATTTTCTACGAAGAAAAATGAGTAATTTAAAAAAATAATGATGTGAAATTTGTGGAAAACACCAACCCAAGAGACAACACTCTGATTGTAAAACACCCAAAAGAGATGAACAGTCATCCAATGGCTGTGATATGTTATGCATAACTCTTACGACAATTTGGTTTTTAAAATGTTTCAAGGAAAAAAAAAAAGGATATTGTGGTCAAAATGCAGTGGGGATTACATCAAAAAAAAAAAAAAAAAAAAAAAACAGTGGGGAGGGGCAGGCGAATACAATCACTGCCTTCTCGTTGAAGCAAAAGACTTTAGATTGAGTTTATGAAAGCAAAATGCAGATTAATTGAGTTTGAAAAAAGAATGTTCAGTCAAATTTGGAATGCCACAAGCAGACCAATTCTCAAAACAAAAATGTTCATGTTCAACTCCAACCCCAACCGACGCTGTCAAAGTCAATATTTACGAACTTCAGTTTTGGAAAATATATATATGTTCTTTTTTTAGGTACCTTGACGGAGTCAGCATTCGGTATTTGAGACTTTACTCTTATTAATTTGGATTGATCTGGTCCATTGGTTAAGGGGTTACAGTGCCTTCCCACGACGCCGATCAATTATTGGGGCTGTGTGTGTATATATATATTGTTTTTATCAACCGATATCCGGGTTTCGTCTGATTAATCTGATCTTAACACTATAGGGTCTCTTAAGGTGTTAATTCTCTTAAATCTTATTTCTCTATTCACATGACTCAAATCTAAGACTTATAATATATATATAGTAAATTAATAATTAATTAAATTTATATGGGCGACATTAACAAGATAACAAAAACAAAGCCCCCCTCGTCTCCATCACCAAAACTAAAAAAAAAAAATTGATGCAAGCAAGAGCTAACCACCATCAAATACTGACCTGAAGATATCAAAATTTTAATATGGTTAACAACCCAAATCCAAGTCAAATTTATATCCAAATCCTATCCATCTCTGTATGAACAAGATCAATTTTTTAGCATTTTTATTATCCTAATTTTGAACTCACATATAGTTTTTGCTTAGTATATTTGTATATATGCATAGTTTGTAGTTTATTGCATCTGCCTATAAGATTTTAAAGAGTACTAATGATACGTGATTTAACAGTCCATTACCACAAAATTTGGGAGCTACCAATCCCACTAGATCATAATCACAAAGCCCATGAACAACCGAACGCGCTCTTGGTTGTGTCCCCTCTCAGTCGAGAGCTCTTGGCCCTCTCGGTCTTACCATCCACGCTTACCGCACCACCTCTCGTCTATTACCAAAGAGCCTTCGGACGGACAGTGATCATCTAAGATCCCAACCTCTCCTAATCTCGAGAGTAATCTTTTCCGATAAAAAAAAAGTCTTTGTAATCACTCTCGATAAAGTAGGAAATCTCCACAATAATTTGAATTTTCCTTATTCTAAATCTCTTAAAAATCTTTGGCTACAGTTTATGTATTTTTGGAAGATTTTCAATAATCTTTCTATAAGGAAACTAGGGTTTCAGAATCCTTAAACATATGCGAAACTTGTCATGCATACATTCTATATATACTAAGTACAAGCAACCAATTAGATATGTTCAGTAACTTTACATCTTACACACAGAGGTAACACAGAGCTATCTTACGACTCTACTTAGTCTATTTTTATTTCTTTCATTACTACTCTTTCTGATATGAACATCATAGTCTCTTCTATCGGAGCAGTCTTTGGTGGTATTTATAGGCCCTAACACTCACAAAGGACTAGAAGATTCACAAACATCACTTCCTGCTCAGGTCAACAAAATAGTTATCTATAGAGCAAAACTCAACTCCAATAGATTGGTACTGTCCATGGGAAATAGACTAATTTTTCAGCCAAACACACTTTGTACCTTGCTTTATTGCCATTTCAATAACCATGCCACCAAAAAGAAAGAATGAAAATACCTCAAGGGCCATGTTTATGGTGGGAGACAGATGCCCAACCCCATAGACCCTCCTCCGCAAATAGCTATCAATAAACAACTGGATACTCTTGCCATCTGCCTCCAGCACTAGATAGAAACACTCCCTTAGGGAGAACTCCAACCACCTGCCACCCAACTTCAGAAACAACCGATTCCACCCTTTGCCCCGACCTCTCCTGACAGGGTCAACTGCTCCCGAATGGAGAGGCTTGAATCGAAGATGCAAGGCATGAGTAAGCAATTAAAAGAACTTAATCGTGCTATCAGATAAGAGGCTTTATCCTCTTCTTAAAGATCAAGGCATATAAGCTCGCACAGGCTTCAACCCCGAAGACGCCAAGAGCTCTTGGTGAGCTCTCATCATAAACCAAACGATTTGAAGAAGCAAGTCGAAGAATTCATGGCTCATGAACTCAAACATGCTAGCGTAGGAAAAGATGATGCCACTTAATACACCGCCAATCTCTCACCCTTCGATCCTAAAGTTTCGACTGAGCCAATGTCGCGAGATGTACTCCTCCCCCTATGGAGAGGTACAACAGCACTACCGATCTTTAAAACCACACAATCCATTTCATGATAGTTATGATCTTGAAGGACATGTCAGATATAGCCATGTGTAAACACTTCCTTACAACCTGAAGGGTAATGTGTTGACATAATTCAATTCGCTCCCTCCATTCAGTATTAGGAGATTCTCACAACTCCGGCAGCAGCTTGAAACTCACTTCTTGATCAGACAGGGGTCAAGAGAAAATCTACATCCCTCCTGTTACTATGGCAAAGGGATGACGAGCTCTTAAGAGATTTCATCGACAAGTTCACGACCGAGAAAATAAAGGCCTCCGGTCCAAACCATTCCATCATGCCAGTAGCTTTACTTACTGGATTACGACCCTTTCGGAATGAAGACTTCCATAACATAGAATTATCCATCCACTATTCAAGAATTCTATTCTCGAATGGCAAAATACATTGTTGTAGAAAAAGCTAAGGCATTCGATAAGCTCCGAAACAGAATGGGGAGAAATGAACGAGTCGCTCCTCTCTATAACCCTCACCTAAGAGAAGCCGATGGGGACCTCCGCCTCACCATAGATTTAACAATCACATTCCCTTAAATAATACACCCAACCAGATCTTAATGCAGATTAGGAATAAATCTTACGTTTGATGGCCCTCACATCTTAATGGGGATGATTCTAATAAGGACAAAACTCAATATTGTCACTTTTATAGGGACTATGGACATCTGACAGACAAGTGTCAGGAGGCTAAAGGATGAACTTGAGAATTTGGCTCAAGATGGTAGGTCGAGTAAACGAGCCAAACGAGCCACCAATTGTGGAAGCCACCCACAACCAAGCGAACGGAGTAATCCTTCAAATACAAGGCGGAACTCTTCTTCGACAACCATCTCTTTCTACGATACACCTTCGATTTAGAGTCCGAAAGCCCAGATGGACACATAGGGGAGCCAAACGGGATGGATAGTCACCCCAATCTTCCAGATGACCGAGCATCTACCTCTAAAGAGGTTTTCACTGCTCACGTCAAGAAGGGGCCGAAAGAGAAAAGACCAATGATAAGTTTTGATGATGACGATCTGGTAAAAGTTGATTCAAATCACCATGATCTATTGGTTATCACCACCAAAGTAGGCCAATGCATGATAAAAAGAATCTTTGTCGATCAAGGAGTAGGTTGCGATTTTTTTTACTAAGATGCCTTCCAACAAATGGGCCTTAGTGAAGCACATCTCCAACCTCATGTTGGACCTTTGAAGGGACTCTTGGATGAATGGTTATACCCTAAAGGCACCATCTCCTTCCCGGTAACTCTAAGAATACCACCCAATCGTGCAAGTGCTATGACAATATTCAATGTGGTCAAACTACCGTTGGCTTACAATGCTATCTTGGGTTAACCCAGTCTGAATGCTTTAGAGGCACTACCGAGCACCAAGCATATGAGGATCAAATTTAGAATACCTCTCGGAGTCAGGACACTCCCTTATGACCCAAGGCCATCGAATACTCCAATATAGTAATCTTTGCTCACAACTTATTATCAATTTGTCTGAGACTTTGTGTCTTGATTAGATACATTGATTCAAAATTTTACAATTGCTCTTACAATAATGTCTTCATTTTGCATGCTCCATTACCTTCTCATAACATCTTGGTCATATCAATTGCATAGGGTCAAAAATAACTTGTAGGTATCAAATGCGTCGTCAATGGGATGTAACTCCCGACCGGATAAATGTGACCCACTCTCTCAACTTTATGCCTCAAACATATCATTAATTTGGGATGTAACTCATAACGGGTAGATACGGCCCACACTCTCAGCTTTACACCTCAAACATATCATCAATACAAGATGTAACTCCTAACTGGGTAGACGTGGCTCACACTCCGTCTTTACACCTCAAATGCATCATCAATATGAGATGTGATTCCCAACCGGGTGGACACGGCTCACATTCTCATCTCTATGCCTTAAACGCGTCGTCAATATGAGATATAACTCCCGACTGGGTAGACGCGACCTATACCCTCATTTCTACACCTTAAATGCATTGTCAATATGGGATGTAACTCCCACTCTCAGCTTTACACCTTAAATGCATCGTTAATACGGAATGTAACTCTCAATCGGATATATATAGCCCACTCTCTTGGCTGTATGCCTCGAAATGCATTGTCAATAAAGGATGTAACTCCCGACTGGGTAGATACCGTTCACTTCTTTGGCTTTACGCCTTAAAATGCATCATTAATACGACCTACTCTTTCTGCTTTACACCTCAAATAGATCTCTTCACTGAACAAAAGCCCTCGACTGGATGCACAAATCTTGAATGTTGGGAAGGACCTAGGGACTTCAAACACAAAAAAGGCTCTCCACTAGCCTTTAGTAGCATTGGCATCTATTCTTTCTTCTCGAACTCTATGAAAAAGAACTTTTGTATCTAATTCTTGTCGATAGTCTCCTTATAGAACTTCCACTCCGAATCCAATCTAGTTTGGAGACAAAACCAGCCCTCTGTAGAGGTTCCAGTAGGATACCTCCTTAAAGTAAAGATTGATGACAATATCTCAAAATTGAATTTTAAATGGTAGTAACTCAACAAACTAGCTACTACCACAACAAGATGCCAAGCATTGGGAATCAACATGGTTGAAAAAATATTCTAGCTCGTCAAAACTCGGGTGAAAGGAGCCGTATATGACACATGAAAGCTATACTTCACATACTTTTTATACATTAAAACACTTCCTTCCAGTGGCCTGTTTATCCTATCTTCCTCCATAGGCGACAAAAAATTATAACAATTCCCTAACATCATATCATTCACCACCTCATGCAAGTCCTCCTATGATATCATACTCCTAATGTCGCTAATGCTACTATGAATGTAAGAACCAGAACATTTTGCCATCTTAGTTTTCTTACAGAGCTCTCTCACAAATCTTACAAACCCTAATTCACTGAAACTTTTTTCTCTCAACAAAAGTGAACTGACGAAAGTGTAACCACCATAATAGTTGTAACCAGTCCTAATCCTCTAAAAAATAACTATGTCAAGGAAGATTTGTGAACATCGTGGCAGCATGTGTTTCATTTAATGCTTCACTTTCATGCCTATTCCACTTACCTAAAACCACTCTCTTTTCACGCCCTTTCAAATTACTCAATTCTTATCACTTTAACTCTACACCTAATGCCACTTCTTCACACTAACATTGTGAGTGGGGGACAAATGATGGTACATGATCTAATGGTCCATTACCAAAAAGCCCGAGAACTATTAAGCCCACTAGCTGATAATCGCATGGCCCATGAACAACCGAACATGCTATTGGCTTAGTCTCCTCTTTGTTGAGCGTTCTCGGCCCTCTCAGTCTTCCCCTCTCAGGAAGCTGCACATCCATGCTCACCCCACCCCCTCTTAGCTATTACCAAAGAGCCTTCTAGTGGATAATGCTTGACAAATTGAGATTATGATCACCTAAGATCCTAACCTCTCCTACTCCCAAGAGTAGTTTTTCTTGATAAGGAAAGGAGTCTTCGTAATTACTCCCAACAAGATAGGGGAATCTTCATAACAACTTGAACTTCTCTTAATCAATAGGATTTTAAATCTCCTAAAGATTTTTTACTACAGTTTCTATAATCTCAAAAAATTCTTAATAATCTCTTTACAAGGAAACTAAGGTTGCTATACCATAGACACATACTAAACTTACCATACATGCATGCTATATATACTAAACACAAGTGACCAATTAGGTATGTTCAATAACTCTACACCTTAGACATAGAGGCGACACAGGATTATCTTACGGTTCTTCTCAATCTGTTTCTCTTTCTTACATTATCACTCTTTCTAACTTGAGCGTCAAAGTCTTCTTTATCAGAGCACCATCCAACAGTATTTACAGGTCTTATCACTCACGAAGGCCTAGAAGACTCACCAACACCACTTGCCGCTCAAGTCAGCAAGATAGTTATCTGGGGATCAAAGTCCACCTTTAACAAGTACATTGGAAGAAAAATGATTGTTCATGGTTTTCACTGCAATAAAAATAAATATATATATATTCAATTCAATTTTCACTATTCAAAATAAAAAATAAAAAAATGTTCGCATAAGATTGCTGAGCTACACACTCACTGAAATGAGTTGGGTGTGCGACAATTTTTGGAGAGTAACATTCTTGACGAGCAACATCATTATTGGCATCAGTGATAGAAACAATTTTGGAATTAGTAAGATGATGTTAATTCCCATTTTTTCAAACAATCAACTTCCGTATGGAAAAAGAAGAATACTATTGAAAAATTAATTAGCGACGGCGATGATTTGCAGCGGAAGATGATTATTTTTAGAAGTTATTTTTTATTATTTTAGAAATTGTTTACTACTGCGATGGAAGATGATGTAAATGCTCTTGTTGTTAATGATGCATATGTTCCAAATGATCAAAATAATTTTCTAATAGCTCTAGTTTCTGACTCTCAAGTGAAGCAGACCTTGTTTAGTATGCATTCAAATAAATTTCCAAGGATGGATGGTATGACCCCCGCTTTTTCAACAATTTTGGGATGTCATTGGCAGTGATGTTATTGCGGCATGTTCTAAATTTATTTGTACTTTCTCTTTTCCCAATGGTTTGAATGATACAACCCTTTCTAAGTTTATGACTGATCTGCGACATATTTCCCTACGCAATGTTATCTACAAAGTAGTATTGAGAATTGTTAAAATATTGTGACTCTATCACGTAGCGAAAACATAAATAAAAAATTTTCGGAATAATAAAAGAATTAAGATTTTAGGTATATCTCAATGAGCGATACACGAAACTCTGAGAACCACGAACTCTGTTCTGATCTTTCTCGCAGCCGGGTGATAATCCTGAAAATCGAACTATCACCACAATTTCACGACGTCACAACTCAAAACTCGATGATTAGATCGCTGTAAAACAAATTTCCTACTCGGAATTTGATAACCCTCACAATAGTGTATTTTTCTCTCAAAAATACAATGGATGCACAAAGTTCTCTCTTTGGATCAAAAACCCTAGATCATATTATTATTCTCAGAATAATAATTTTAATTCCTTTCCAATATTGTTATTCACTCACAAAATGGAAGGAAACCAATTACCTGCATGTAAAAGGAAATTATGAAAGTTATGGGTAATGGGAGTTATCCCATTCCCATTTAAATTTCAAAAAGGAAATTTACCTAAGGTAAAATACCCCTACATGGATATTTACCAGCATTTTCCACTTGCACACGAGGGCATTTTACAATCATCACAAAACCACAACTCATAAGATCTCTCCACATCACTCTACTAGATTTTCATATAGAATTGGACGTCGTGCGACTAACAAGTATACCTACAAATAAAAAAAGACTTGTGAATACACCTATTAGGATGATCAAGTAATCACCGTTAGTACCAAAAAGAAAGCTCGCTGTACTCCAGATCCAAGACTAATTACATCCATCGAGCTATTTTTCTCATCAAAATTAATTCCCAATAATCGCTCGACTATCTATTCATTATTATATTCAAATCCCTACATGGATGAACATAAAAGACCGGTCGGTGAATACAATATAACGAAGCAACGTCAATTAGTCTTCTTTTTTCTAAACTCGAATCTATCAGCCTCAATTCAGCTGCTTTCCTAAACTTGCCCCTTAGACCTCAATTTATCTTTCGGACCATAGGTAAACAGACTAAAGTAGCAAATACTGAATTAGAACCTCAAGAAACAGCCGAAAGTAATAAGGATACAAGAGATCTCACCCAATAGATCTCAGGTCTCACACAGTGGGGTTCGGGGATAAATATCAAATTATCATCTCAAATAAACAACTACCACTATCTCTAGTCATCTTATCACATGCGGTATGAAACGCATGTTACAGTATTATTCTCACATCTCTCAAAGGACATATGTCAGATTTTTCTAACACTGTTCAGGTATGGGACTCAATCTACACATAAGACTTTACCCAGAGATCTCAGAGAGAGTGCTTCAGAGACAATCTCACAGATCGCAAGTGATATCTAAGATCTCAAACCTGACTACTTACAGGCAACATACATGTGGGTACGTCCATATTAGTCATATCGCATATGACTTCATCCTGAACACATATCAGGGCGACTTATATTCTAACAGGGCTACTCTCAAAACCTCTTATAACTAAAAATTGTCTCATCTCCGCTCACTCAGAGCTGGAGGTGATCACTCGTGTGAGAGAGTCGACCTCGCCTGTCTGACATATCCATTATCACATCACAGAGCATATACATGATAACAAAAGTAAGTGCATTAATTAAAATATAATACAAGTGTGACTGAATAATGCACAATAATCATATATATAAAAAAATCAATAAGTATCAATGTCGTTAAAAATAATACAAGATAAGAAATGTCAATAAATACCCAAACACAATGACTCCCCATGCCCTAAAAAGGAGTCTCTAGTGATAAGCTTGGTAAAGGGGTCAACCACAATACTGCGTGTAGAACTGTACTTAACAGTCATTTCACCCTTCTCGATAATATTTCTCACAAAATGATATCTGATGTCAATGTGTTTGGTCCAACTATGATACTTAGAGTCTCAAGTATAAGCGATAACGACTTGATTATCATACTAGATAATCATTGACCTCCCACTATCTGCTACAATCCCTAAGTCATCCAATAGTTTTCGGAGCTAAACACTCTTCTGAACTGCAACTGAGTAAGCCATGAATTCAGCCTCCATCGTAGATAGAGTTACATATGTTTGCGCAAGAAAGCAAAACCTGATATCGATTTGAGTTTATCCAGATCGCCTCCCCAATCGGCGTCTAAATAACCCACAAGGCGTAAATCGCCTCCTCCGTAACATAGGGAGAAGTTCGCAGTTCCCTTAGGATATTGGAAAATCCTTTTCACTGCTCTCCAGTGATCCCTTCCAGGATTTGTCTGATATCTGCTCACCAGACTGACTATATAACAAATGTCCAGTCGTATACACAACATTGCGTATATTAGGCTTCCCACTACACTGGAGTAAGGTACTTTATTCATTTATCTCACTTCTTCCTAAGTTTTAGGACATATTTATAGGCTCAGACCATCATCTTTGGCGATCGGAGTATCCATAGGATTACAATCACTCATCCCAAAACATTCGATAATTTTTCTAATGTAGATCTCTTGTGAAAGAGCCAACGTCTTTCTCAAGCAATCCCTCTTAATCTGAACTCTGAGGATGAACTCAACTTCACCCATATCCTTCATGTCGAATTTGGATGACAACCATACTTTAATGGTCATTAGATACTTAATGTTGTTCCCGGCCAACATTATACGATCCACATACAACGATAGGATCACAAAAGAGTTATTAGAACGTATTAGATAGACACAATGATTCTCCTCGATCATTGCAAAACCGTAAGATATCACCTCCTCGTGAAATCTTAGGTACTGCTGCCTGGATGACTACTTTAGACCATATATCGACTTCCAAAATCGATAGACCTTATCTTCTTAATCTACTAGAACGAACCCAGAGAGTTGTTCTATGTAGATCTCTTCATCCAAACTCCAGTTAAGGAAAGCGGTCTTAACATCCATCAGTATAACCCAGATCCATATTAACGACAATCGTCAAAAGTAAACGGATCGATGTAAACTTGACTATTGGGGATAAAGTCTCCTCATAGTCAATGCCTTTGTCTGCGTATAACACTTGGTACTGAATGTGCCTTTTAAATTATCGACGGATTATTAGCGACAGAAAATTTCTGTTGCTAATCCGTCGCTAAAATAATTTTACACTTTTCAAATTATTTCAAATTACAGATGGATTAGCAACGGATTTTTTTAGCGACGGAATAATCTGTCGCTAAATTTAGCGAGTAAATTTTCAGTGACAGAATTTCTGTCGTTAATTTTCCGTCACTAAAAATTTTTAGCGACGGAATATTTACTATCAGTGACGGATATTTTCGTCGCTGATACCATTTTTTCTAGTAATGTTTCCTTCCAATTGTTAAGTCTTTTTTGTCAAGTGTTGAAGACTAGTGTTATTTGAACTACCATTATCTACTATTACTGAAAACACTTTGCTAATTCTCTAATCTATTAAGTAGCCCTCTATTGCTTTGTCAATAACATCATCAACATGACTACTAATTGGACAAAAATTGAAGATCTTTTTGTGCAGTGTCCAATTATCATCAACGAAATGAGTTGTGAGACACATGTAATTTAAATTCTGAATAAATGTCCATGTATCAGTTATAAGACAAACACATGAAGACAACACTCTCAAAAAGTGTTTTTATTTTTTTTTTCTTTTCCTCCAAATACAGATTATAACAATTTCTACCCATAGTAAAGCTTGAAAGAATCAAGAACTTGGGTTGTAATTCAAAGATAAATTCACAAAATCCCTCCTTTTCCACATGCTTGAAAGGAAGTTCATCAACAATTATCATCTTAGCAAATTTTTTCCTACAACTATCTTGGTCAAAGATATTACTTGTCATCATTTTCCCCCTTTTCCTTCATTAGGTTGAAATTCCGAAGTTTTTTTTTTCTTTTCTTTTTTTTTTTTACCTTTTTTCCATATTGTAAGGATACTTTTTGCATCTAGCTATGTGGTTATAGAGGGGAGTAGTACCCTTTGCACTTTAACAACCAATAAGAGTTTTACAATATACATAAGAAGCCTTCTTGTCATTTTTGGGACAACCTTTAACCTCATTAAAATGATTCCATGAAGAAGATTTTTTCATCCTTACCTTAGGGAGTGGTGGTTTCACTGAATTAGTTGCTCACTCGACGACAACATAAGACAAGGGTTACATTGAACCTGGAGGAAGAGTAGTTGGACTTTCAACAGTGACATCATGTTCAGAATTTTCTCCCATACTTGACATCTTCAAGAATAGAACAACTATAGCAAATAAGTTATAAGAATTCATGATTTCATGAATTACAATCAAACGGAACCTATCAATTAATTTAGTCAATTTCTCTATAAAAAAACCTTAATTTTTTTCATGTTTAGCATTTTTGCGACTAATTTAGTTATAATCAAACATGACTTGTATAGTTACAATCAAATATTGAGATTTTTGCAACTAAGTTTATCAATTAATATAGTTACAATCAAACATTATGTTCAACATTTTTGCCACTAATTTGGTAAATTTCTCGATTAAAAAGCCTTAATTTCATAATTTGCATCTGAATCCACACTTGTTCTCAAAACCTAATTCTAAAGCAATGAAATTTTTGGTACAAATAAGTTCCAGTAGATCAATAAAAAAAGTGACAAAAAAATTCATAAACAGAATAGTTCAAAAAAATCCAACAAATTTGCTTAATGTCAAGTTGCTACAACCCCTAAAAAAATCATGAACAGAACAATTTACAGAGATGAACAATCGACAGATCAGGAAATAGTTCACAAAATAGGAAAATTCTCACTTAAAAAAAAATTCAAAAAGGAAAACAGTTTAAAATTTCTTTCACTACTTTCAAAATTTTCTTTTTTACAAAATAGGAAAATTTTTTAAATTGTTATCAATTTCTTCCAAAAATTACTTCTACAACAGAATGGGAAACAATCCTCAAAACCCACCTCTCTTTCTTCTACTACTTCCAAAATTTTCTTCCCTCCAAAACAGGAAAAAAAAATAATAAAAGGATGACATCTTAGTGGAACAACAAACATATATCATCAAAAAGTAAAAAGAAAAAAACTTTTTGGTAAAAAAAAAGAAGATAGATATGAACAATCGATAGAGATGACATCTATACCTGAATTAGATTCATAATCGCACACTTGAAGTCTTGGTGGCGCTAGTGAAGACTCACGATGACTAGAAAATTCACCAAATTGAAGGACTAAAGATTGAAGGCGACCAAGGTGGAACGAGATGTGTGTGAGGAGGCGAAAAGAAAAGGAGATGTGAAGATGGAGGTAGAAGGTAGGAGGAAACAAGGGTAGTTTTAGGATTTTGATTTGAACTTTTTGTAATGACTTATTTACCCCTGCTTTTTGGAGCGGATATTCGCGGATACTGAATATATTGATTTGTATCCGTATTCGGAAGGGTGGTATCCAAATTGATTTGATCCATTTTTTTGGATATCCGATCTATCGGATATTTTCGGATTGAATACTTTGAATATTCGGATACTCGAATTTTTTTGCTCACCCCTGTCGTGGATGGAACAATCAAGTGTTGAAAGAATTTTGCCCCCTTATAAATCTAACCTAACTTGAATCGAATATAATCGGAGTCAACGTGATTTTCAGATATCAATGGTTTACATCAAAAATAAAAAACGAATGCACCTAGGAAGAAGTAGCAAATTCTTATGACTACAATCAATAGGAGCTTGAGGGTGCGTTGTGTTGGCAAAGACCTAGGGAGAGTTCGTATAAGTTTAATGCTGATACTGCTATATTCATGGAAATAGAATAGGCTTTGTTGGAGTTTTCAGATAGGGTAATGGTAGTTTTGTTGGTGGTTTTGCTGGTCCTTTAGTCGGGATTCCTTCTCCTTGAGAAGTTGAAGCGTTGGGCCTTTGTGAGGATGCCTAAAGAAGAAAGAGCTATTGTATGTCGACGTGAAGATGGGTTACACTAAAGCAGTTCACGCAATCAAAGAGATTTCAGTTCATAACTCTTTGTTCCGTGGAGATGTATCAATAGAATTTATTGGTGACCGGACACCACTTCTTAAGAGGGATTGCCAATAGAGGTATAAACTCCCAGGGTTTGTAAGTATATGATCTAAAATATGCATAATGTTAGGATTGAGTTTGTTTTTCGATCTGTAAATACTGTTGTTCATACTTTAACAAGGCCCACTTATTCAATGTCAAATTGTTTGGAGTTGGATGCTTAGCCTCCAATTTTCTTAACGAATGTATTAATCAATCATTTGAATTAAAGAAAGTTTATGTTATTTTCAAAAAATAAAGAAAGAATAGAGGAGAGGAGGTCTCCACCGGCACAAATCTAGACTTTGCTGGCCATAGCTCATTTTAGGGAAAAAAGAAAATAGCTTTTTGGGTTGAAACTAGAAATTAAAGGACTTGATCAAATATGGAAAAGAAGAGATTCAGGAAAAAAAAAAAAAAAGAAAAGAAAATAGCTGGCAAGAACATAGAAACAATAGTGCCGTCAAAAAACAAGAAATTGGCCAAAAAGCATAAAGAGAGCGTTATTCTTTAAAAAAAAAAATTATTATTATTATTATAAATAATAAATAATAATAATAATTAGGCAACACACACCAACCAGTTGACCCCTTTTTTGTTTCCATTCTCCGGAAATGAGAGTGACACCAATTATATGAAGCCGAAGTCCCATGTCCAATCAGAGAATTGAATGCAGAGATATTTAGTGGTCACAATCCATCATTTAATCCGTTCGAATTTTAATCCCAAAATAAAAAAAAAATAACCCAAAAAGAATATTATTAATAATGCCACAATTACCAATTCGATGATAGAATACATATATGGATAGTTGAAAAGCCGACACCTGAGCTGGGCACACTAAGGTGAAATAGCCAATAGGCATAAACCAGAAGAAGAAAAGAGTATGATTTCCACCCATTCAGTTTAATAGATGATTAAGTTGATCTTTATCAATTGTATATAACAACTTTAGACAACAACAAAAATGAAACGAAGGAAACACCAAAACAGGAAAAAAACAATTGAATCTAATTTCGTATTATGTCACCTGTTTGTAGAAGCGATAACCAAAAAAAAAAAAAAAAAAAACTCTCCCTCCCTAACCCATCCTGTTTACAGTTTTCCTCCCAAGAAAGAAAAAATGTTCGTGTAATGCACTGCACTATCAATCAAACATCTGCACACCTTGTTGGAGCAAATCCCAGCCGAGACTTGTTTGTATCATACAAGATATGGAAATTCTGCTGTTGATAATTCCCAATAATGGAAAGTGCAGACGGAGGAGTTCCCAAGATTGCCAAGCAAATGACTTCATCAGAATCAAGCTGGATGAAGTAATTCTCTACAGGAAAATTCCACATAGCACCATCTTCAAATAGGATTCCAAATTCAGGAAGCTCAACTTTCTCTATACCTGACACATTGTAACAAGGGTCTAAAATAGGAATACCCTCCACAGATTTATACCCTTTGATCTTGCTCACAAAAGCCTTCTTGATCATCTGATAAGCAGGATCAGCGAAGTAGCTCAAAGTTGTGCCAGAATCAATGATAGTCCCACCTGAACCGTCCTGCGAAAATTGCCAAGCCTCTGCAGGGATATCCAGAGCTTCACCCCCAACAAAAATTGACTTAATCAGAACATAATAAAATGTATCAACCGGGTTTTCTTTCCCGGAAACTAGAGATGTGAAATTCAACTCAGGATGGCTTAACAGACTCTTGTCCTCTCCAAAAATCAACTTGCTACTAACACTTGTATTGCTATTCCTATCAACCAAACAATAGGAAAATGAATGACCATAAAGTGACTGCAGCTGAGAGGCAAATGAGAGAGGACCTCTTCCAAGTCCTAGCAACCCAGCAGCACCATGAAACAACCCTCTGTTCCAATGCCCACAACCAAACATCACATTCTCAACTTTCTTAAACTCAGACTTGCCATCGTGTGCTGTCAAATTCACTGTAAAAGTCTCAAGTGCAAAATCACCAGTAGTGTTTGAACTATCGCCGTACCAATAGTAATAAGGACATGACTGGCTTTCATTCTTGCAAGGCAATGGAGGGTCTGGAGAAGAAACCAGACCACACCTGGGATCACTGCAGCTCACATTCTTGTACGAGCTGGAGCTGGAGGGATCATAGAAGGGTCCATTTTGCTCGAAACAGTCATGGCAAGGAAGGCATTGAATCCAATTAAGATCACTACCCGTGTCAAGGATGAGAGAGAAGTGTTTTGGAGGAGTACCCACAAGCACATCCATGAAATACTCTCCTGACCCAAGACTCACTCCTGATTCTAGCGTTGCTACTAACTGACCCATGTCAGAATCCGGTGAGCTCACTGGAGCAATCTTCGATTTGCCATCATTTTTCAGCCTGGAAACCGTGTTTTGATTCTTCTTCTCCAGTATTCTTGTGTGGAGGCTCTGAATTCTCTTCATGTCTGATTCAACTACCGTTCTCTTCGACTTGGATTGGGTGTTTTCCGACCGGCGTTTTAGATGGAGCTTGAGTGATTGAGTTTTGCCCAATAGATTAAATTCTTCTTCTTCATTGTCCTCGTATGTTTCGTGTTTTGAGGAGGGATCAACTTTGTTTGATTTGGATAGATGACAATTGGTGGTTGCAGAGGCGGAGACTGCATTGAAGCTCATATGTTCAGGCAATTCGATTACCGAAAGAAGCGAGCCGTTGCATATGTGATCGCCGTCACTTTTAACTCCGGCGTAAAACAGAGAAAGGAGAATCAAAATCGGAAGAAATCTGAAAAAATCCATGGACGAAATTTATAGTTTAGTTCAATCCTAAGGAGGAGGAAGATGATGTTTCAAGAGGTGAAAATTTTGGAAGTTGGAAATTAAACAAATTCGAAAGATGGGTTTTATTTTAGGGGGGGAGAGAGAGAGAGAGAGAGGAGGGAACACGCAAATGAGATAGTGGAGGGGGGAGGAAAAGGGGATGGAATGGGAAGTCTAGGTACTCAAAAAGTCTTTGATAGTTTAGTTTAGTTTCAGGAGATGGGGTCTGATCTTGGTATGAGAAATGAGAAGACAGAAACTCCCCCGTCCCCAAAACAAACTGTAGCTGTACGCGGTTTCTATTCAAAGTTACAAGTCAACCCAACCTAAAGGAGAAAAAAAAAAATGAATTCAAGTCTTTGATCTGAATCATATATATGAATATGAATGAATGACTAAAAGTACACAAATGGTTTATTGAATTTTGGGGGATCGGGTGGTTTAAGTTTTATTTTTTATTTTTTTACCTTCTTGGAGGACTCCAATATTTTCTTGTATTTGGGTTTTGGAAGTCCAAATTCTATTTACTTTTTTTTTTTGAATTTTAACTAAAAAATTTATAATTCAAAAGCAACAACAAAAGAAAAGAAAACTTATATTTCGGACAGTGTAAATTTCAAAGAAATAACATAAAAATTCTTGCCAAAGTGAACCCAATTAATGCTATTTGCATCATCACAATTTTAATCTTTTTACAACAATTATTTTTGAACTCTATTTCTTCTATATGTCATTAATTTTTTATTTTTTTTTGAGATTACAAGTTGAATGGTTCATATAACTCTTTTTTGTATAATTATTAAATAAATCAGAGTTAGTATTAAAATTCAACAGTATTTTTTGCAGAACAATTTCATTGCTCTAACTATTGTACTTTACCTACTTACGCATATCACTATTGTTTTAGTCGAATCAAAACTTAACTCACTAAAAAATAATTATAAGTTATATTAGATATTGCTCGATAAATAGATTAATATAGTTTAAAAATCATGTTACAAAAGTAAACAATATAATAATATGAATCATAATAATCTATCAGTTCAATTAAATTTTAAATTTATATAAAAAATTAATTATCACAAATATAGAAAAATAAAAAATAAAAAAAAATTAAATATTTTTCAAATCAAATAAATAATTGATTTGATTTTGATACATAATATATTTTAATTTAATAAAATAATATATAAAAAAATTATCAAATCCATTAAATAATGATATAAGAAATTTTTTAATAAAATCATTTTTAAAAAAATGAGGGGCAGGAAAATTCAAGCCCGCAAATTACGAAAGTTTTCTACTGCATGGGATTTCGGAAAAGGCGATGGGGGAAGTGCATGGTCATCGGTTTGACCTGTTCTCGTTCCGTTTTGTGCCTTTAGAGGGGGAATGTGTCCACGCACTTTGCCCCAAGCCAACGCGCTCCCCTCCCCACTACCACGATATTTGTGAAAATTAAATATAATTGAATCGCCCGCCACCCACGCACCATCTAAAACCCCACGCGCTTAATTTTTCTTATTATTTTTATTTATTAAAATATCTATAAATTTAAAATACATAATACAAAATAATTCTTTTTATAGAATTACTAGATAATCATAATAATTAAAATTTTACTATATTTCACTAAAAAAAATTTACTAATACATAATTATCAAACTATATCCGTTAGTATTGCAATTCAATTAAATTTGATACATTTATTAAGGGTTAGTTTAATTTTTTATTTTTGGAAATTAACTTAAAATAGATCACGTATTTATTTGTGGGTTAGAACATGTCCAAAGAAAAATTGAACCAAAATATTAAGTCAAAACAAATTAATTCAATATCTAAAAAGACAGTTTAGTGATCATAATTTTTCTCTTTCAATTTAGAGATTTCATATTTATATTTCTATACATTCTTAATTCAATGGGTTTGGGTCAAGTTTATGGTCCCCGTATGCTAAGATAGATGAATTTTTGTTGGTTTATGACCAAATTTTCTTAACCCAACAAAAAAGGAAAAGAAAAATTAAGCATAAAAAATTAAGAATAAGGTATGAGGTTTGCATAAAACAAGAGGGTATTAAAGATAAAAACAAATATGGTTTATGCAAGAATTAAGAGAGAGAGAGAGAGGGAAAGAACTTGAAAATTGCTAAGAATGTGAGGAAGAGAAACATCCGCAATTGTTAACGTAAGTGTATATATCCATTAAATGTATAGGCTAGTGCTGGCAAAAGGATAGATAAGAGGGGTCTTGTTCTTCACAAGACCAACAAATGGGTATATGCTTAATTAAAAATTTAATTTTAATATAGAAATTTCATTTTTATATGCAAAACTCTATATTTTTATAAAATGATTTTATTTTTAAAATAGAATTTGATTTTGTGAAATCAATAATTTCGGCTAGAAAATTGGTCATTTCAAAAGCTTCAATATTCCAAGTTTTGATCAATTTCCCCTCTATTTGGTATATAGGAAAAAAAAATTCTAATTTAGTTATAAAATCTTTAGAAAAATAAAGAGGAAAATTTCCAAATTCGTTTTCTCACTTTCACATGCCTTAAATTTTCCTCGGCAAACTTGGTCTTGGTATTACAAGTAAAAGATACTGTCCAACCTCTTCAACAAAATTCTAATTTTAAAATTAAAAATATGAAATTTTTTATTTTAAAATTATTTTTAGAGATTAATTAACTATACTGGCACTATATGGAACATCAAACTTCTTAGTGCAAAAATAATTTAGAAATAACGCTACATCAACAATAACCTAAATCTTCTATTTTAAAATTTGGGGTTGCTCATATGAAAGACAAATACAAAAAAAAAAAAAACAAGAGTGTTGGTTTAATTTACAAGAGTTTTTCTATACCACTCATTCCTATATAAAATTATCCCCTTAACTAAATACTTAGTTATGATGTCTTTACGAATCACTTGTATCTAAATTTTCAACGACCTACCTTTACGTTTTATTAACTCTCTTATATTTAAGTTTTCGGTCTTTTCTAATAGGTACGTCCTTGGATTTTCGTCGTACATATCCAAACCACCTCAAACAACACTCTCGCATTTTATCTATGATTGAACTAACTCTCAACTTATTACGTATCTCATCGTTTCTAATTCTATCTTTTCTAGTTTTACTACACATCCACCTAAATATTATCATTTCAATTACAATCATTTTTTGCTCTTATTGTAGTTTAATGGCCAAACACTAAGTACCATATAATAGCGTAGATTTTATTATAATTCTATAAAATTTTTCCTTTAAATGCAATAGTATCATGCGATTGCAGAGAATTTAAAATAGCTTTCTCCGATTTAACGCCACATCAAAACCCTTTATTAGAATTATTGTGAAAATTAATTGAAGTATGGATTATTTAATTTTATCCCAAAATTAGTGTTGTACAAATGGTGTTTTGATGATTATCGTACAAGACAATTTGAAGAAATAAAGGTTGAACAGCTTGAAAATATATAGGCAATCGAATACTAGGTGTTTAGGTCGATCTACTGAGTGCAAAGGTCAACCCATCAGGGTTTATGCCTTAGGAAAACAAACTCATTCAATCTATCAAAGTATTTAGATCGACCCACAAAAATTAACATGACGACCTAAGTCATAACAACCCTAGTTTCTAGTACGAACCTATCAACTTATAGAATGAACATTCAACATAGGGACATACACAAGTCGACCTCTTGAATGAACAAGTTGATCTGAATATAAATTAGCCTTTGAACATCTTTGTTTAAGCCAATCGACCATTCGACTTGCACACAATTAGAATATTTTGTTTGAAATTGAACAGGTCGACCCATAGGAAGGAGTTGTCGACCTGGGCAATGCATTTCTGTAAAGTTAAGAACTGAATAACATTAGGATAACCCATAACATAAAATATGTCAACCTAAACTTGAATGGAGACATATGTAAGACTAAGACTCAGACAGGTCGACCCTCACATGGACCTAATTAACCCTCACATGGACCTAGTCGACCTACCTTAGTTGAAAACACATAACATGTCAACCAGGAAAAAAAAGAAACCTGTTGACCTAGAAGCGCTCAGGTAGACCTACAAAAACTTAATTGTCAACAAATTGACTTAGCAAGTTGACTAATTAGAACATCGTGTCGACCTGAATGCACTTAGAACACAAATCTAAACTTATATAGGTCAACCCACTTTAAAAAAGGTCAACCTACTCATGGCCAAGATGGAAAGACAAGTCGACCCTCTTACAAGCATGTCGTCATGCTCTTAACTAAAACAAGTAGTCATTCGACCTACCAACACATTTATTGATCTAGATACTTTAATGAGTTGACCACCCATCTTCAAATGAGATAACGACGATAAAATTGCATTGAATTGTTGACCTATTATATGATAAATCAAATGTTCCCTTTCAATCAGCAAAACTGGTAGTTAAATTGGCCAACCTATAGCTACAAGCCAACCTGAGAACAAACATGTCATTCCAAGGATCAAGGTTTAAAAGAAATTCAAGGCTAAGGTCAACCTATAAAGGAAGAAAGGTTGACATAAGCTTATGTATAATAAAAATCACTCTACATAGGCTACTCCATGAAGAAGCACATGTCAACCTGGACCTAGGCTAATTGGTTTTTGAAGTTACATAGGTCGACTCAAGAAATGTATAGGTCAGCCAAAGCCTTTGTATATAAAATTTCTCAGAACATAGGTCGGCCTGGATCACACATAAATCTACCTATCTCCTTTAATAAGTCGGCCCAAGGAATTCACCGGTTGACCCTCACTTATATTGTGTCTAAACGGACAAAAATTTTTCAAAACTAAGTCAACCAAAAAACTCGATTATGTCGACTTAAGACAACCACTCTTTATATCTTGAAATGATTAAGCTTTCGTATATTTAATACATGCATGATTAACTCACATTAACCAAGTTTAACACAACATTTAATGTTTGATTAAAGTGGCTGTTTAGTCTAACCACTCTTGTACAGGAAAAGCAAGATAAATGATTGGTTAGTAGACCGTGGTAGTAAAAGCAAATGAACAGATAGGAACGAGCAAAACATTTAATGAGGCTAGTGAGGAACATTTATAAAAAATGTTCAAATTTTACCACCACACAATGGCTCTCTTCAGTTTATCTATAGATGCCGAAATAAAGAAAAACTAATAAAAAAATGACCAATTGATGAATTGAACGATAAATGTATTAAATGTACATTCTCTATTTCTGAAAAGTTACACTATTCTTTTATTTTTTTTATCCTTTCTCGAGTATAAACTTCTGTAAGCTCAAATTTTTTTACATCCAAAAATTGAAACTTCATTTTCTGTAACATTATTCTTCTCTTATACTAAAAATTTCAAAAACCATTGAGAAATTCACGGCCTAGATTTAGAAAGAGAGTTAACATATGTTGGGTTGGGAAGTTCGTGTTTATGAAGAAACACTACAATAGGTTTAACTTAATCAAATTTGTACTATTATGATAATAGTGAAAAATCTATGAGGATACTTGAAAGTGGATGTACACCAAGTTTGGTAGAATCACAATAAAAATCTGTTTGTTCTTTGTAATCACCCACAATTGTCTCAAATCTTCTTTAGTTTGTAATCCTTTACTAGTCAATCTATTCAACTCTCTCTAGGTGGTGAAAAGTTTAACAATTTCAACACTAAAGGTCTATAATGGAAATGAATGGTGATAGCGTGTCCTTCGAAGCCTGATCAACCAATCGAGCACCATTCTTTGATGATAACAATTATAGTTATCAGGAGCAGAGGATGCATAATTTTATAATTGCACAAGATGAGACTGCATGGGAAATCATTGAAGAAGGGATTGAGTTCTTGACTGAAGAGAAAGATAGTGCTTTAGTGTCTATTAAGATAAAAAAAATATGACACTTGAGGAGAAGAAAGCATACCAGGCAAATTGCAATGATTTAAACCTCCTGCACTTAGCACTGAGCCTAAATGAGTATGACCGGGTCTCTTCATGTATCACAACCAAAGAGATTTGGGAAAGACTAAAAAGTTATGAAGGAACTGATCAAACTCGAAAGAATTAGATCAAAATTTTGAAGCAATAGTATGAACCTTTCAAGATGAAGGAATGAGAAACTATTCATGAAATGATAACTCACTTTAACATAATGACAAATGAATTAAGGTTGCTTGAAAAAAGTATACCTCAAGAGGACATGATGGACAAGGTGTTGAGATGCTTACCATAGTCCTAGGAGCCAAAGGTTACTGTCATTGAAGAGTCCAAGAATCTTGAAACACTGAGCATGGATCAGTTTGTGGGATCACTCATCACTCATAAAATGAAGCTGAGCATAAAAAATTCAATGAGAGAAGACAAAGGAAAAAGCATGGTTCTCAAAGTTAACAGTGAGGAAAGCACCTTTGGAAGTGAAAAGGATGATGAAGAAGACATGACCTGCCTCACTCATAAATTCAAGAAGTTCATGATGCGGAGGAGGAACAAAGATAAAACCAGTTTCAAAAAGCTAGAGAAGAAAGAAAAAATCTGATGCTATGAAAGCAAGAAATCTCAACACACTAAAGTGAATTGTCCTTAATTGAAGAGTGTTGAAAAGGACAAAAAGGAGAAAAAAAAAAAAAAGAAAGATTTGGTGGCATAGAGTGACAAAGATGACATCTCCAGTAAAGATGAAGTTGTTAAGGAACAAGCAAATTTGTGTTTCATGGCATTAGAGGAAACTTAGTAGGATGAGGTAAATTCCTATTACTCAAGACTCATCAAATTCCTTTGACTCTGAAAATGAATTAACAACTCAGGAATTGCATGAAGCAGTCACTAAAAAATATTAAGAAATTAACCAAGAAAAACTCATCAATTAGAAAAGCTCTTGCTAAAGTAGAAAAAGAAAGAGATAGACTTATGGTGGAGAATGAAAAATTAAGAAAACGAAAAATTAAGGTAAGAGCATGACAACCTTAAGATAGATAAAATGAACATGCATGTTGAGTTAGAAACTAAGGCTATAAAGTTTTGGAACTTAAAAATAGAACTTTAAAATCTAAAAACTAGTTGCACTGGCAATAAGGATAGCACGTTTGAAATAATAAAATCAAAAGAAACATTAGATGAAGAAAAGAACAAAAACAAAAGACTTGTTGCATTATTACATAAGTTTGTTCAAGGTTAGGGAAAAATAGATATGATACTTGATGCCCAAAGGACAGTATATGACAAATTTGGTTTAGGATTTAACCTCACAACAAATCAAAAGAAGCTTTACAGCTTCTTTATGCCTAGTTTAGAATCTAGTAAGACCAAGACTAGATGTTATACATATATGAAATTAGGCCATAAAGTAGAACATTACAAACTCAAGAGGCAAACCAGTGTAAGTAAAGATAAAGAACCAACAAAACATATGAATTTCTCAAGATATAATAGAACAAGGAACAACACCAATGCATGTTGGTTTAGAAACACTGTTACAATGAAAATGGTGCGTAAGGAAGTAGTTAAGACTATTATTTCGACTAACCTGGTCGGACCCAAGAAAGTCTAGGTACCAAAAGTACATACTTAATTGGTTTTCCTCTCTTGTATGTTTGAAGTCTAAGGAGGATTTGGATTCATCATCCTAGTGTATTGATAGTGGATATTTAAGGCCCATGACAGGATGCATCAAGGTTCTCTAGTCAAAAAAAGAGGAAAGAGGAAAGGTGGCTTTTGGAGACAATTCCAAAGGCTAAGTTACTGGAATTGATAGCATAGATAAGTCTTTTTCCTCAACTTAATTTCAAAATGTCGTACTTGTTGATAGCATAAAATTTGTTTGCTTAGTGTGAGTCAAATGTGTGTTAAATTCTGTAAAGTTACATTTGATTTTAATGTTTACTTGATTGTTGATAAAAAGTCTAATGAAACAAAATTCACTGACCATAGAAAAAGAAACATTTACGTGATAAATTTAAACGAATCAAGAAATAAAGATGAATCATGTTTAGTAGCAAAGAATCAAAACAACTCATGGCTATGGCATGGAAGGTTAGGATATGTTAGTATGGATTTGATATCAAGACTAGTTAAGAAAGACATCGTAAAAGGACCTCCAAAGCTTAGATTTGAGAGAGATAAATTATGTAATACATGTATAAAAGGAAAACATACCCGAACTTCATTCAAACCTAAAAATATAGTGGCAACTACTAGACCTTTAGAGCGACTTCATATGGATTTATTCAAACCTACTAGGACTCAAAGTTTAGGAGGAAAACATTATAGTTTTGTAATTATTGACTACTTCTCAAGATTCACGTGGATGTTATTCTTAGCCAAGAAAGAGGAGACAAGAGGAGTCTTCATTAAACTATGTAGAAATATTTGAAATGAGAAAGTGTATTCAATTAGGAGCATTAGAAGTGATCACGACAAAGAATTTGAAAATAGGATAATAGAGGAATTCTGTTAAGAAAATGGAATAGATTACAACTTCTCAACTCCTAGGACACCTCAACAAATTGGAGTTGTTGAAAAAAAATATAGAACCTTATAAGAGATGACAAGAATAATGCTCTATAAGTATAATTTGTCTAGATATTTTTGGGCAGATGTTGTGAATATAGCATACTACATCTTGAATAGAGCTCTCATTAGTGCAATTCTAAAGAAGACTCCATATGAGCTTCACAAAGGTAGGAAACCTAACATAGCCTCTTTCGTGTATTCGGATACAAATTATATGTTCTAAACAATGATAAAGACTCTATAGGTAAATATAATGCTAAGAATGATGAACGAATCTTTCTATGATACTCAACCTCTAGCAAAACATATAGAGTTTATAATAAGAGAACTATGATGGTTGGGGAATCAATTCACATAGAGTTTGATGAAAATGTTTCTCTAAACAAAAAGAACTATGATGTTGACATAAATCGAGCTCATTAAGGAGCTAAAATTGATAGAAATTGAAGATATTTAAAAGGAAGAATCTGAATTAGAACAAGAACAAAAGGAGGAGAGGAGATTCATCAAGAACAAGAGATTAAATATTCTATCATTGGAAAATGAGTAAGTGCTAAGAACATTATAGGAAATGTAAGCTTAGAAGTTAGAATAAGATTAGCAATTCAAAATCAATGTGAATTTATAGCATTCATCTCTCAAATAGAGTATAAAAATATTGATTAGATCATGACAATTTAGGAGGAATTGAATCAATTTGAAAGAAGTCTGAAACTTAGCTTCTAAACCAAATGATCAATCTATTATATGAACTAAGTGGGTATTTAGAAACAAACTTGATAAATATGGTACAATTATAAGAAAAAAAATAAGATTAGTATTATAAGGATATAGTCAGGAGGAAGGAATTGATTTTGATAAAATATATACTTTAATGGCTAGATTAGAAATCATTAGAATTCTTTTAGCATTGTTTTGTTTTATGAACTTCAAGTTATTCCAAATGGAAGTTAAAAAGGTCTTCCTTAACGGATTCATCAATGAAACAGTATTTGTTGAACAACCTCCAGACTTTGAATATCCTAAGTATCCAAATCATGTCTTCAAATTAATCAAAGTATTGTATGGACTCAAACAGGCTCCTAGAGTATGGTATGAGAAATTAAGTAGTTTTCTGATAAAGAGCGAATTCAATAAAAAGAAAGTATATACTACTTTGTTTATTAAGAAAAAGGACAATGATTTACTATGAGTTCAAATATATGCGGATGATATAATTTTCGAAGGAACTAATGAGAAGATGTGTTAAGAATTTACAAAGAGTATGCAAACTGAATTTGAAATAAGTATGATAGGAGATTAAACTATTTTCTAAGGCTACAAATTAAATAATCTGAAAAATGAATTTTTATAAAGCAATCTAAGTTCACTAGAGAATTAATCAAGAAATTTGGTTTTGAAGATTCTAAGGAAAATGCCACGCCAATGAACACAAGTGTTAAGCTAAACAAGAATAAGAAAATAAAGTCCGTATACCAAAAATTGTATAGAAATATGATAGGATCTCTTCTCTATCTTACTGTCTCTAGACCAAACATACAATATAATGCATGTCTCTGTGTTAGGTTCCAATCTGATAAAAAAGAGTCCTATCTAGTTGAACTCAAAAGGATTTTAGATACCTCAAGGGTACAATGGATTTAGGACTATGGTATGACAAAGCATCAAACTTTCAGCTGCATGGTTTCTCGGATACGAACTTTGCAAGCCATAAGTTGGATAGGAAAAGTACTAGTAGTACTTATCAATTCTTTGGAAGTATGTTGGTGTCATGGTCTTTCAAGAAACAAAATAGTTTAGCAATCTCCACCATAGAGGCTGAATATGTTATAGCCAAGCAATGTGTAGCTCAAATTATGTGGATCAAATACCAAATGAAAGATTATAACATAGATTTTAATGCATTCCGATAAAATGTAACAACACAAGTGCCATAAGAATTGAGTGCAATACTCACGAAAAAAATACATTAAAGTGTGACCCACTTCATCAGAGACAATGTGTTAAAAAATGACATAATTTTTGAGTATGTGGAGACTCAAGACCAAATCATTGATATATTCACAAAGACATTAGATTGAAATAGGTTTTATAAGTTTAGGAGAGAGTTAGAAATGATAGAGCTCGAGAAATGATCAAAAATTTGAAAAACAGAGTATCTTGAACTCAGAATTTCATAGAAGATTTGTCGACCTAACTGAAGTATAGGTCGACCTAACTTAGGTACAAGTAAGCTAGATTAAAAGACAAGTCGACCCATTGAAAGCAATAGGTTGACCAATATTCACCAAATGAGTATGTGTTGACCTAAGTTTCACTTAAGTTGACCAATTTTAATGGAGGAGTCAACCAATTCAATGATTTAGTCGACCTACATCTTATAAAGTTCAAACTATCAATGTCCTAGGTCGACCCATATACAAATGTTGTCGACATGCATAACATAAGACTCAAGTCCTTAGTATCCTAGGTTAACCCATACGGAAGGATGTGTTAACTGGCCAAGAAGTTTGAACTAAATTAAGAGTCTAGGTCGATCGAGGGAGGAAGCTAGTCGACCTATGGCCAAGTAATGGGGTGACCTATATAAAAATAGGTCGACCTAAGGAGGACAAGTAGTCTAAGGTTATTGGTTAACTGAAAAGTAGTTAAACCTTCTTAACATGTTTTGGCAGTTGACCTGCGTTTTAATAGCTCGACCTGGGGTTTTAAGTAACCACTTACAAAATACTTCAACCCACTCTCTCTCTCTCTTATTTTCAATCTCTCAGTTCCCAAATTATCTCTTGGTTCTCTCTCTTGACACTCTATCTCTTGATTGAATCACTCTAAATCTCTTCAAATCATAGAACAAATCCAACACAATCAAACCTTCTTAGATCTTTCATGGCACCTAAGACTAGATTGCCTACTTTAAAACAACCAGTGGTAGCAAAACCTTATTTCCAAACCCTCGTCATTGAAACCTCCCACTGAAGCACCCAAGTTCAACATCAAAGATTTTCTTTTGGCACAACACGATAAGTTATACGAGAAACTCTTCTCTATTAGGAAAATTAATGAAGGACGATTGATAGATCGGTAATTTTTGAAACAAGTTAATTTCAAATATGAGAAATTCTTGAGTTTAGTGTTTCTTAACCAATTGATAGTTCTCAACAAATGTGTTCATGAGAAAGCAATTAAGGAATATTATAATAGTGTTTGTAAAGAAATATTATAATAGATCTAACTTGAACCTCTAATCAAGTTTGTACTACAGTTATAATAATGGAAAATCCAAGAAGGTGTCTAGAAGTGGATGTATACCGAATTTGATAAAACTACTATAAAAATCCTTTATATTTTAAATTCGTTGTTAATCACTCACAATCGTCTAAAATCTTCCTTAGTCTATAATCATTTAGAAAAACTCAAAAATTACCATTCAACCTATTTATTCCTTCTAGATTGTATTTCAATTAGGATTTTACCAGTTACAAAATTTAATATAAGAAAAATCTAAAAATGAATATATATTTATATCATAATAAAAAACAGTATTTTTTTTATGAATTTTTCCTAACAATTAAGCTCGCCACTAATTTTCTTTCCCCGACATTGTTTTGATAAAATGTTGACAAAAAATTCAATCACAATGTCTAACGATAAAATGTTGAGAAAAGACATTGATGAACAAAATTGGACAGTGGTGGGAATTTTTCTTGATATTTTATCAATAAACGTCGGTAAAAATCTTGAATTTTGCTTATGTTTGTTAATAAACATCATAAAAAACTCACCTTTACCAGCGTTTTAATGAAGCATTAGGAAAGGGTAGAGAGAGATATAGCACAGAAAGAGCCACATTTCAGAGAGGACTTTAGAGAGAAAGATGCTGATGTTTATACTTAAAAATATTGGGGAAGGTTAGAGAGAGACAGAGTAAAGAGAGATACACTTTTTAGAGAAGAGAGAGAGAGCGAGAGAGAGGATATGTTACGTTACACTTAAAAATGTCAGCTAATCACTCTATTGTCGATGTTTTTCATACCAAACATTTGGAATTTTATTTCAAAACCTATAGAAACCCTCTCATCTCCCTATTCTTTTCTCTATTTTCTCTCTGCTCTCTTTTTCCACTGTCGCTACCGTTGTTGCCCTGCCATCAATGAAAGCTGTCAAGTATTGCTCTCTGCCAGATGTTGCTTTGTGTCCTCACCATCTGCTTTATTCTGCTCACTGCTCTCACTCCTCACGGCCACTTCCAACTACCATAATTGAGTTCCTCCCTTTTGTTCGAATTTTACTGTGTTTATGATGTTATTTTTATCTTAGTAAACATATTTTGGTATAGAGGCATGATTAGGGCAAGATTAGAACAAGATTATGACAAATTTTGAGTAAAATTAGGATAAAATTATGACAAAAATAGGTCAAATTAAGGATAAACTAAAGTAGAATAAATTTGTATAATGGTAAAATAGACAAAATGAGGACACAATTAGGGTAAAGTTAATTTATATTAGGATAAAATTAGAGTAGGCAAAATTAATTTATATTAAGATAAAGTTAGGGTTTAATTAGGGCAAGATTAAATTAAGGTAAAATTTTGCCCAAATTAGGACACAATGCATGAAAAATTAATTTATTATAGAATAACATTTGGGCAAATTTAAGACATTATTAGGATAAATTAATTTATAATTACTTATTTTATACTATGATAATATATGACAAATTTAAGGCATAATTAGAGCAAAATTAATTTATATTAGGGTAAAGTTATGGCAAAAATAATTTATATTAAGGTAAAAGTTACGCAGAATTAGTGGACACTTGCAAAATTATTTTATATATGTTTACCATTCTTATATGCTTGGCATACATATGATGTCATGAAAACTCTTTATTTCTACTAATATGTAATTATTCCATCATAATTTTAGCAATATGATGTCATGGAAAGTATTTGTTTCTACTAATATGTAATGATGTTGATAATGTTTTTATCAAATTGATGGAATGAAAACTATTTTTTTCTAATAATATACAAATAATGTTGATACTTTTAGCAAAATGATGTCATAAAAACGACTTATTTACAATAATATGCAAATATTCTATCATATTTCTAGCAATATGTTTTGCAAGAGTAAATTCTAATTTGTATCAAACAGATTTATAACATACTTGTTATTTAAAGGGAACTAATTATTGTGAAATACTTTAAGAAATGGATATATCTTGGATGCTAAAGTCAATCTGAGTATTGAATATGAAATAAGAACACAAAGATTTTTGGAATTTGCGTTTAAAAATTCAAGTGTGAATAAAAAAATTGCATATCCTTGTATACTGTATTGTAATTTTTATTGGCAATCTTGTGATAAAATTAAGGAACATTTGATATGTGATGGTATCATTAGGTTATACGATTGTTGAATTCATGTGCTAACTGGTAGAGGTATTAGAATGATGACTTAGGTTTTACACTCATAAAACTTTGATTGCTTAATACGCATTATTAAACGATTGATCCATGAGCTTTTAGGTCTTTCAACACAAGTGAAGCAAGTGTTCTACTCTGAGGATACTAAAGATGAAAAATAAGTTGTTACTATCCATAATGTGCCAAGAGATTCTTTTGTCATAGGTGTTAAAATGGGTAGCAGTACCTTGGAGGTGAATTATGAATGCTTACCTTTCTCTGCTTAGTTACCAAGCAAGAATATAGATGGAGATTCCAACTCAACTTGGGTTTGGGATGATATACGTGAAGATTTATATAATGGTTAGTAGTTTGTTGACTTTATATTATCTTTCTCCTTAAACTTGTGTTGGATTATTTAAATTCAAAATTATTGTTAATTAAAATATGTATTTTGTTATTATCTTAAGAGGAACCTTTACAATTATATTTACAATCTGTTTATTATTTGTTGATTTAGTTATAATTATGTCTCAATGAAAAGCGAAACTAAAACGTATAAAAAATGTGGAAACATTTGAAAAGTACCAGAAGTAGCTATAAGTGAGTGTTTGAATGTAGATGAAAATGACATTTCACATGAGACCACCTTTGGTAATATAGCACAAAATTCCATCAACACATAAGAAGAAGGAAAGTTCATATTTGAACTTAGAATTTGCTAGTATGATAGTAATTCAGATAAACATTTGATATCACTTCATAGTCTGCATTTATGCTGATATTTCCATGAGAGTTAGTGCTAATATTTCTATTTGCATTTTTTATAGATTTGAACAAGCTAATCAACAAGCAGCTTCAATACAAGAGTCCATCAAGGAAATTGAAGACAAAGTGCTTATTGAAGTTATTGGCAAGAAACATTAGGGTAAAGCGATTGGAAAAGGGATAGGGTCAACATGTAACAACTATTATGATAAAATGGTATTGATAGATGTTTGAATCATTATGTGTGGATGAAATGTGAATAAAGTGTGAAATTTGGAGTCATAAAATGGATGTTTTTAATGGATGTTTGATATCATGGTTGATATACATTTGATGAACAGGTTTTGAAATAGATTTTTGGTAACAAACATAGATGAATTATATCTTAAAATAGCTCTTCCTGATGTTTTTACACAAAAATGTTGCTAAGTGCACATGGAATTGCCAATATTTCGGTTATAAAAAGTCAACAAATATTTTAGCTTTAGTTGATGTTTTAGATTTAAATGTCGAGAAATACTCACATTTTTTGACATTTTACTTATCCAACACGTAAGCAAATCCTGATGATTTGCCAATGTTTTTGTCATGCAAATGTCACCAAACATGCAAGTATTTCCCAACATTTATTTACAAACATTAGAGAAATCCCCGACCTTTTTTTTTTTCCTAAATGTTTTACTCGATGTTTTTACTTTCATCGCCACATCCTTTAGTGATGGTTATAAAACGTCAGAAATGGTGAAAAAAAAAAGGGGAAAGTATGTTTTTTTGGTAATGTACATTTAAACCATGAAAATGGCCCCACAAAATTCCTTCATATGCCCTTTTAAATATCACAAAATTTCTCAAATTCTTTCTAATTTTTGAAATTTCTCTTGACATCAAAATCCTTTCAAATGCTTGTGTGTTTGAAACCTTCTGATTTGAGAACTCCATTCTAAATTAGAAGTTTTCTCACTTTGAAAACATTCCTAAATTTTATTAGGTAATTATGAATCTCATTTGGACTAGGTTTAGAGGTTGGTTTATTGATCCCAATTTACAATTATGCTATAAACCTTATAATATATATAATTAAAAATTAAGATCGAGAATCTTATTTTCTTTAGACTTAGTATCACTTTATTGTGTATTATATTCTAGGTTCACTATGAAGTTGTTAATGATAATGAATACCATCAAATCATGATAATATTTGAGAAACACATTCCAAACACCTAGGGTAATATTAGCAATTCAAGTAAGATGGAGGCCTCCCAAAAGATAATCGAGGCATGGAAAGATTTTATCAAGCTGAAGATCTTAGGCTTCTCATAAATGTAATTGACATTTAGTACAGTATTTCATGTTACCTATTTGGTAATCAATGTTTTTGAATAAAGTTGGAGCATTCAAGTAAACTCTTGATCACACTTACCACGCACTCGAATCCCTCTATTAGAAACTCTCAATCCTTGCTGGGTCATTAATTTGTTTTGGTCATATGATCTTATCCAATTGACTCACTTGGTTAACTTGAAATTGTTTCATTTTAAGTTAGTCCACCTTGTCCAAAGGTTTCCTTGGAAAGCCAACTCTAGATAGAATAGGATTTTATCTTTATTTTAGGTATAGTAAGAAATTCACTATCTATGATTATCCATCCTCATATATAGGTAATTAAGATCACGAGATGTCGAGCAATCGCATATGATTAACACAATTGTATAAACATTAGTAAACCATAATCACTTATGCACAGAATAGTCATGTCACCTTAAGTTTAAGAATTATTTGTAGAAGTGTGAATTAGATTATGATTTTGTTGATTTTAGGTAAATGACCATACAATCATTATCCATTATCATGTTTAACTTACTCTTGTGATAAATCTTGCTCATAGTATGAGACCTACAATTCTATCATCCTTCGTATCTCAAACTTAATTTATGGATAAGAGCAAGAAAAATGATTTCCAAACTAATATGTGCCTAATTAAGAGTTCTTGATCATCGACATCTACATTAATCTCATATGATATGTTGAATTTAAATAACAAAATATATCATAAAAGGATTTTTATATCTAAAATAAGTAATGTTATTATCATTGGTAATATAAATTTATAGAAAACAAATATTGTTTTAGCACATGATCCTAACAATGGAGTACGTAATGTAATTAGTTTTATGATAGAGACTTTATTTACTCGTTAACAAGAAATCATTTCTCCTTCTTATTCAGAACTTGTTTTGTACTCTTCTCAAAATTATTTTTGAAGACTCATCATGCCCTTAGCTCTTGTATTTTAAAAATAGCCTCGAGCAGATAGACTTTCTGTGAACTGCGGGGTGCTGGAGTGTGACACGGGCTGCACATATCCAGCCCAATGCTCGTAGAGCCGAAGGAGCCTAAGAGTAGAAATCCAGCATAATAGGATAGGCAATGCATGGGCAACACAACAAAAGGCCAACCAAGGGAGCTCACGGGCACAAAGCCAACTTACAGGCCACCAAGACATGCACCACCATATGCAAGAGAGTACAGGCTGCTGCTAGTACGCAAACTTACATCAGGCCCAAGTGTGTGGAACTGGGGCGGGCCATGGGGGATCACAACACATCGAGAAAGGTGCTGGATAACATGGCACAGGCTGCTCAGGCACAACTTAAGCATTGGCCCAGGAGGCCCAACTCTAGCTCCTGAACCGTGGGAGGTTTCGGAATGTTCTAGGCCACTGTTAAATGTTGCAGTAAGGACTAGACTTGTACGTGAGAGGCTTATAGGGACTAGGTTAGTGTAGAGCCTTGTAGAGTGTTGTAGAGACTCGTAGAGTATTCTAGAGACTAAGGGTTATGGACAGCTTGTAGAATTCACTAGAACACCTAAGAGTCCTGAGCTTGTAAATAGGCCAAGCCTCCTCATTTGTACCCATCAAGCTTTCATTCTAGAAATACTTCGGCCAAAGGCTGAACTAACTTCTCTTGGTTAGCCTAAGAGAGTGCTAATACCGTTAGGACCGAGTGTGTAAGCAAAGTGTTAACCCGTGACAAGTGGGTAGTCTAACTAAAACCACAGTGAGAATTGGGAGAGGACACTTAAATACCTTCCATCAAAAAATTACTTCCTTAAAATTTCCCCATTTTTTTAAACATACTTCTGTCAATTAAATTTCAATGAAAGGTAATATTTACTCCATAGGAGTAAATGTTACCCTAGTGGGGAAAATAAATAAAAATTTTAAAACAAATGTATTTAGGGGAAAAAGTGTGAACTTAACTTATTTTTTGAGAAAGAAAATAAAAAAAAAATTAGAGAGAAATTTTAAAATAATTTAATTCTTTATAAAAAGAAAATTAATATACATTTTTTTTTAAGAGAGAAAATTTAAAACCAATGCATTTAGAGAAAAATGTAAATTAAATTGATTTTCTAGCAAAAGAAAATTAATTTGCTTAGTTTCTAAAAAGAGAAAAAACTAAATTTGGTCTTTTAAGAGAAAAGACACAAATTAAATATGTTTAGAGAGAGAAAATGTTAACTAAATCTATTACTTCAGAGAGAAAATTTATCTATTTAATTTTATGATATAAAAATAAAATTTTATTTTTTAAAGAAAATTTAAAATAAATATGTTTGAAGAGAGAGAATGTGAACTAATTTTTTTTTTTTAAGTGAGAAAAACTTAACTTAATTGTAAAGAAAAAAAAAACTAATTTTACTTTTTATATAAAGAGCACTACAAAATTAAAGCGTTGAGGTGACGGTAATATTTATAGACGGTGAAATGTAGCGACCGTTTTTTATAGCGTATAGCAACACTTGTGACGAAACCATTAGGAAATGTATATATTTTACGACGGTATAATATTATTCATTAGGAAAAGTTTAGCAATCGTCAGTAAAGGTTAAACAACCATTTATAAAAAGCGATGTTGAATTTTTACTATTATTATTTGTGGTCAGTAAATATAAAACTTTTAGAAATGGTTTGAAAATAGTCAGTATATGACCGTTTTTACTGTCTACCTAATCATACCGTCTACATAAATTCTACATTTATACTAACTCATATATTATACAGTCTTTAAAAACTATGTTCAATTCAGACGTTTATCTTTTGTGATTAGTAAATAAGACAGAGTTTTAGAAAAGATTTGAAAACAGTCTCGATATGACTACTTTGACTCATTACTTAAGCATATCGTCTTCATAAGTTTCACTCAAATCTGACGATTATTATTTGTGGTTAGTAAATATGACAAAATTTTAGAGACGATTTGAAAAATGTCTTTAAATAACTCTTCTTTACTATCTAGTTAACCATACCGTGGACATAAGTTATATATCTATACTAACTTATTTATTGTACAGTCTTTAAAATTTATATTCAATTCTGATGTTTATCATATGTGGTTAGTAAATATGGTAGAGTGCTAGGAACGGTTTGAAAACAGTCACGATCACTACAAAATTAAAGCAATATTTTATGACGGTATAAAATTATTCATTGGAAAAAGTTTAGCAATCGTTAGTAAAGATAGTACAATCGTTTATAAAAAACGATGTTGAATTATCACGATTATTACTTGTGGTCGGTAAATGTGAAAGTTTTAGAGATGGTTTTAAAATAGTCAATATATGACTTTTTTTTACTATCTACTTAACCATACCGTCTGCATAACCTCTATATCTATGTTAACTCATATATTATAATATCTTTAAAAAATTATGCTTAATTATGACGTTTATCATTTGTGATCGGTAAATATAGTAGAGTTTTAGGAACGATTTAAAAATAATATCAATATAACTCTTTTTATTGTCTACTTATACATACCGTCTTCATAATTTTTAATTAATTTTAACGATTATTATTTGTGATCAATAAATATGACAGAGCTTTAGAGACAGTTTGAAAAAACTGTTTCCATGTTATGATCTTTAGGGATACTTTTGACCAAACTGTTAATAAATATATACATTTTTCGATGGTGTAAAATTTTTATTCGTAAGAAATTTATCAGTCTGCAAAGTAACAAAACCGTCTATAAAAACTATAAAAACGATATTTAATTCTAATGGTTATCATACAATTTGAAAATAAATTGTATATAACTCTCATTTATTGTCTACTTTACAATACCATTTGTATAAGTTCTTCATCTATTTTGATCGATATATTTTACCATCGGTAAATATGACAACTTTAGTGACGGTTTAGTAAAAGTTTCTATATTGAGTTTTCTTTACTAATGGCTAGACCATATCATCTGTTTTGTAAAAAAAAATGATGAATTAAAACAGTTATTAGTTGTCATCAGTAAATGTGGCACTATAGGTAGAGATAACACATCAATTCAAAAATATATAAATCGATTTAACAAAATTAAAAATATAAAAAATATAAAAATATATCAAAAAAATATATCAAAAAAATTTTATAATATAAAAATACTGAAAAATGCTTTTTAAAATATAAAAACATCTATAAAATAAAATTTTAAAAGCCATTAAAAATAATAAAAAAAGAATATAAAATCAATCATTTTTAATATATTTTTAATATTCTTTCAAAAATTTTCATAAAATCAATAAAATTATGGTTCTTGATAATACTGTAAAATTAAATAATGTATATAAAATAAATAATACATTTGAAATATAAAATTTATATCTTTAATGTCATTTTAATTTAATAAATTAGCAAATTAAATAAAAATTGACAACAAAAAAAAATAAAATGTTTTTATAAAATCAATAAATTAAAATAAATTACATTATAAATGCGAAAATATATAATAAAATTAGAGAGTAATGAAAAAAATATATAATAATAAAGGCGGGTGAATAATAAAAAAAAACGGGTGTGAATATTATAAAAAAAATATAAGTGACAAAAATATGAAAAAATAGCGGATAATGAAAAAATGTATTTAATAAGAAAAAGATGGGTGAATAATAATAAAAAAAAGTGGGTGAATCTTAAATAAAATATATGTAACAAAAATATGAAAAAATAGCGGGTAATGAAAAAATATATAGTATAAAAAGGCAGGTGAATAGTAAAAAAATTGGCGGGTAAGCGAGGGTTTTAAAAATTTATTTTATAAAAATTTGGTTGTGAAAATGACGTACACATGTCTATATGTTGTAATGATAATTATAATGTATGTTAACAAGACGTAATAAGTGGTAATAACAAATGGTAACCAATGGTAATATGACTATAATATATGTAGTGAGTCGTAATAAATGGTAATGTAATTTATGGTAATAAGTTGTAATAAGTGGTAATATAATGTATGGTAACAAATGATAATAAGTAGTAATATAATGTAAGATAATAGTTATAATAGTATTAATATAATGTATAGCAATAAATGGTTGGTAATATAATGCACGGTAATAAGTGGTAATACGACTATAATGTATGGTAACAAGTAGTAATATAATATATGGTAACAAGTGATGATAAATGGAAATAAGTGTATGATATGAAGGCGTTAACAATTAACAAAAACTAAGTTTTGATGATAAAAATTTAATTTGAAAATAATCTAAAGTTTAAATTAAGTTGAGACAAATCTATTCATTTTCTTGATTTCTTTCAACACGATTTTTATTGTGACATATTAATTTAAAATAAAAAATTAAATATATAAATAAAAAATTATCTTAAAATTAAAAAATTATTAATTTTTGGTAATATTATTTTTATGATTTTTTATTTTTCTTCTAATATTAATTTTTGATAATATTTTTTATCTCATTTTTGTAATTTTTTTTAATATTTTTTTTATAAAATTATTTTTTAATATTTTAATATTTTAATATTCTAAAAAAAAAGAACAAAAAAACTTAATAACTAGTAATAATATATAGTAGCAGTAATATATAGTGATAGTAATATGGAAGAACAAAAAAAAAAAAACAAATTAACTAAGAAAAAAATATAAAAAAATGTAGGGTAAAAAAAATCAAAGAAAAAATGTAACTTTCACTTCCTAAAAAAATAAATACAAAACAATCGTAAAAAGAAAAAAAAATAAAAAATTAAAAGAAAAAAACAAAACAAAAAAAAAACACAAAAAAAATAAAGAAGTAAAGAGGGCTACCCCCGCCTGTGCAGCGTGGGGGCAGCCCTCTTTTAAGAAAGCACATTTACAATATGATTTCTTTTTTTTTAAATAAACTTTTTTTAATTTTATTTATTTTTTTAACTCTATCTCTTTTCTTACTACACTCTTTAAATATTAAATAAAATAATAAAATTCACATGACAATTCAATAAAATTATAAATATTAATATTAATTTAACATAAATTAATAAATAAATGATAAATAATATTAATAATTACAACATGTCGTAAGTTAATGGTAAGTAGTGATAAGTAGTGGTAAATTAGTGATAAATTATGGTACGTTAGTGGTAAGTGATAAGTTGTGGTACGTTAGTGGGTGCAAGTCTAAGTCTCTCGGGCGTAGCCATGCCTCACGTGAGCGCAACCATTTCTCACACGGGTGCAGCCATACCTCACGGGTGCAAGTCCAAGCTTCACGGGTGCAAGCATGTCTCACACAGGTGCCTCTCCAAGTCTTACAGAACCTTGTAGTGGAAGACATTTTGGTGTTTTTTTTTTACACTCTTCTTTATTCTTTTTTTTTTTAATTCTCTCTCTTTTTTTTCCCTCCTACACTCTTTTTTTAACTTTTTTTTTAACTCACTTTCATATAAACAAATAAAAATTAAATATAAAAATAAAACATTACCTTAAAATTAAAAAATTATTATTTTTTGATAATATTATTTTTATGATTTTTCATTTTGCTTCTAATTCAATTTATTCAAAATTTTTGATAATATTAATTTTATTAAAAATTCATCAATTTAAAATTTTTGATAATATTAATTTTACTGAAAATTCATCATGTAGTTCATTTTTTTCATTTTGTTTTCTTTTTTTATAAAAAAAATATTATCAAAAATTTATTTTAAAAAATACGGGAGATAATTCAGAAAATGAATTAATTGGATTGTTTTCGTACATATGGTGAATTTTTAAAAAGGGCGGATAACTAAAAACTAAAAACTAAAAAACTTAAAAGTGTCAAAAATGTGAGAGATAATTTTAAAAAAGGCGAGAGATAATTTTTAAAAAATATAGATTTTGAAATTTGTGAGACACGGTGGAACCATGGGAGAGATGGTGTGGTAATAACTAGTGGTAATTAGTAATAAGTTTGTATTATGAATTTAGAAGTGACAATAGGAGACGGTGGAGCCCTGGGAGACTGGGTGGAATCTTAGGCTATAATATAGTGGTAGTAAATAGTGATAACTAATAGTTTGTGTTATGACTTAATAAGTGACAATAGAAGGCGGTGAAACTGTGGGAGAGACGGTGAAACCGTGAGGTATGTGATTGTTATGACTTTATGAGTAACAATGGGAGACAGAGGAAGAGAGAGAGAGAAAGATATATATATATATATATAAAGAACAAGATCATCTAAATTCACATTCAATAACTTCCTTACCCAATGTCATACATTTTTTTAACTTTCTTTATTCTTTTTTTTTAATTCTCTCTCCTTTTTTCTCCTGCTATATTTTTTTAACTCTCATCTTCCCTTTCTTGAAACATATAAACAAATAAATTGTAATTAACCATTTGATCAATTGGACATTATATTTTAGAGTTAGCCCAACCCAGCCGTCGGATGTAATTTGTCCAATTTGGATTGACAATGTGACAGAAAATGAACCAATTTTGGATTACTTTTGTTGCATGTAGTGAGTTTTTAACAATCTAAAACTAAAAATATAGGCAGAAACTAGCATGTCAAAGTGAAAGTGTAGGGTGGGAGACAAAATTTTAAAAAGGGGCGGGTTTTGAAATTGGTTGTGAAAATATGGCGGTCAACATCCCTTAAAACCATCAAAACTCTCTCATTGCTTCTCATTCCCTAGAAAGCTCTCATTCTCATTGCTTCTCATTCTCTCGAAAGCTCTCATTTTCTCTGATCAAAGGTCTCAAAATCCATTATCTCTTTATCTTTTCAAAGTTTTTAAAATCCATCGAAACATATAACCTTATTTCTCATTTTCGATAATTCATAATCCATAATCAACAAAAACTCTCACTCAATCAAAATATATATTATACTTTCGGCATCCATACCTATCCAAAACTCTTACTCAAGGTAACTAAAACTCTCTTGTAATGTTTAAACTCATTGTTTCATCACTTTGTTCAGATGAAAATTCAGATGAATCTAAAATATTGATTCCATCCGAGATGTTACTAATATATTTGTATGTATTTTTTCTTTGTTATTAATATTATTAATATCTTGCATTACGTTTATCATTGGTTGTTATCTTGGATTGTAATGTAACATTTTCATCTTTGTTGTTATCTTGGGTTGTAATGTAACATTTGTAAGGGTGGTGAAAGATATGTTGATAGTGAACTTGGTATTATAATAAATAAATGACTGTGGATTACATATTTGTATAACCGACAATAAAAGACATATATTTTCATATATTTTTTTAACAATATTTTCTCACTATATTTTCCTAACACTTGTTATAGTTGACGATACAAAACAAGATAGTAACTTATACTAACATATATAACTAATGACACAAAACATATAAGATAGATTTGTGGTAACCCACAATATAAGATGGTAACTTTACCTACTGATCGATAATAAAAGTAACTTTTATTTAACATTTGGTTAATCGATGATACAAGATAATATTTTCTAATACTCGTCTAACTGACAATAAGAGACACTTCATTTTCTTAACTTTTGTAGTAACCAATAATACAAAATAATAACTTATAGTAACATATGTGGTAACTGACGATATAACATAGTAACTTATAGTAATGTATATGGTAACCGATGATATAAAACAATAACTTATAGTTATAGTAACATATGGTAACCAACCATACAAGACATAACTTATAGTAACATATTTAGTAACCAACTATACAAGACAATAACTTATAGTAACATATGGTAACCGACGATACAAGGCAATAATTTATACTAACATATTTGGTAATCGACGATACAAGATAGTAACTTATAGTAACATATGATAATCGACAATACAAAACAATAATTTATAGTAACATATTTAATAACTGACAGTACAAAATTGTAACTTATAACATATGGTAACCGACGATACAAGACAATAACTTATAGCAACATATTTGATAACTGACGATACATGGCAGTAACTTATAGTAACACATAGCAACCGACGATACAAGACAATAATTTATACTAACATATGTTAACCAACGATACAAAATGTAACATTTCTTAACACTTGTATAACCAACAATAAAAGTCTGTAATTTTTACTAACGGTTTTCTAACTGTTAGTATATATCAAAACATGCTCTAACGGTTATCATAACTGTTAGTATAGATCTATCCCGACTGGTGTATAGCCAACTGAAATCTCATCCGTTGGAGAAGGTTTTTCCAACGGTTTTTTGGACTCCACGGATGGTCTTTTTTGATCCCTGTATTGCTTTAATTTTGTAGTGGAGATAACTTAAAATCAATGAGATTAGATAGAGAAAATGTAAGTTAAAATAATTTTATAGAAAGATAAAATTAAAGAATTTGTTTTATACCGGAAAAAAATTAATTTTATTTTTTGGAAAGAGAAAAATTAAAATCAATATATTTAGAAAGTGAAAATATGAATTAAATTAACTTTATTACAGAGAAAATTAAAATTAATTTATTTAAATAAAAAAGTATGAATTAAATTGAATTGTTTAGAAAAAAATAATAATGTGTTCTTTGTTTAAAAAAGATTAAATTTTATGTTTTAGAAAGATAAAATTTAATCCGTATGTTTAGAGAGGAAATATAAATTAAATTGATTTTACCGTTTAACATAATTTCTTCCAATCTTTTACATCACATACCAGATAATACTTTTATTCAAAACAAAATGAAAAAAAAAAGAAATATTATGAAAGTAATATTTTCTACTTCAAATGTTATCCTTTTCTTTACAATTCTTTTCCTACCAAACAACATGTCTTTAATTTAAAAAATTCTAATGCTTATATACGAAACAGTGACACGTAGAATCAACCTCTGTGGAACTAAACACACGATTCCATTTTATCTTATGAGGAGTAGTATGCTGTAAGTCATAGAGTTAAATGGAAGGTTTTCAGGAGTTGTGGTTCTCTCTTTGTAGTTTGTACCCAGTAGAAAACAAACGACACGTGAAACAGATTCTCTCTTGATGCCCAAAAAGCAAAAGTTTGTTTTTTGTTCACACAAGATTAAAACATGTCAATCAAGAGACCATATAAGAATAAAAAACAAACTGCAGCTCCGGGGGACTTGAATGAGATTGTTTCAGGACAAAAGAAGAGTTATTTAGCAAGTGGTTCAAGAGTCAAGTACCGCTCCTGCTATTAAGGCTTTGCCAGTGTTTGCTGTGGAGCTGGAAGACTGTACAAGGACTTAAGCTGCCTGCTTATGAGCTTGCTATTGTGGAGAGCCAATTGGAGTTCCACATCGTCTGACCACCATTGTTCTAGTCCATGTGCCTCGAGGAACTTCTGTTTGCCTTTCGACATCACAAATAGTTTTGCAGCTGCTTGTGCATTTGTTGGAACTGCATTCTCTTTCCCACCATTGTTTTCCTCTGCAGGTGAGTCCGTGTAATAGCAACATATATAGTCGCTGTTGTTCAGATAGAGATGAGGCACCCACTTGCCTATCCCTGCAAAATTGTTACTCTGCTCCTCAGAAACTGCACCCTCATTTTCACCTCTCGAGGGAATCATTGATTTGAACCTCTTCCAAACAAAAACAACCTGTTCTCCAAAACTTCTAAGGCTCATAGCAATAGATACTGAAGGCGGGTTAAACAAATGGGACTCCACATAGATTCCCTGCTTTGCTAATGCTTTTCCCACTTGAAGAGCAAAGCCAGCCCCTAAAGAATGACCTGCAATTGCTATATTGCTGCTCCCATACCTCTCAGAAATTGATTTTAATGCCTCCAAAGCTCCATGAAACCTGACCGAACCCTTTAAGCTTTCCCAGGCTAGGAAGCGAAGATCGTCTTCTATATCCCTTCTAATTGTTGGGCTTTTCAACAATGTACCTCTAAGTGCTAAAACAGCCCTAGGTGCACCATTAGGTCTCAAGAGTATAAAGTCAGCCATTGCAGCAGCTCTGTCCCATTCAAATATTGCACCGTAGATGGATCCATCTCTTTCATCAATCAATGTTTTGCCAAGCTTGTACTTAAAGGGGATCCACCATTTGGGAGCGAGTGCAGTTTCTTCGTTTCTGTTCTCTTGTCTGTCAAGCTCGAGCAGGTATACTGCTTGTATAAAACAAGCCATAACTGTTCTTTTGTAGTTACCATTTTTCCTGAAAGAAGAGCATATTGGAACTAAGCTTTAAGTAGTGATTAAAAAATAATTGAACTAACTCAAATCTGCAAGATCAGTGCAGATACCAGGATTCTTATGAGCGACAATGCCTCTTTGTTAGATGGCGCAAAAGCATAATAGAACTCAAAATTTAGCTGAATTCATGGTAAAGAAATCCTCATTTACAGATTAGGCATTATCTGTTACTACTTGTATCCATCTTTTGGAAATAAATCATCTTTGCAGGGGCAATCTTTCTGCTATTCAGTGTTCATGTATGCCAACAATGTGCATGCTCTCAGAACCTTAACAGATTCATCTGTGAAAATTTGGATCTTCCAAATGAGGTAGAAGAGAGGTAGTTATAAACCGCTGTTGGTGCAAGTTCCTTTCTTCTTTTCTTTTCTTTCTTCAATCAAGATAGGGTGGAGAGAACCTAGGGACAACTATATCTTTGCAGTTTAAAAATTCGTAAAATTCCAGTGTGGTTCAAACTTGGATAAAAATTTTCTTTGAACAAAAAGAATTTCATTTTGGTATCAGGAAACCTCATATATTTCCCAAGAACTGTGCACTTACTATTTGTGTTTCAAAAAGAAAGTTGGGATACAACAACAACAACAACCACCTAGACCTTAAAATTACATGGATATACAGGCAAAAGAGTACATGGTCACAGAAAAAAATCCTGGTGCAATTCTCAAATACCTGGAAATCCCGATGTGAATGCATGTAGATGAAGTTAGATACCATGCACAGAAAAGCTAAACTTTTTAGGTGTTAACCATGGGGACATTCACCTTAGGTGTCCATTAAGTCCAATGTAAGATTCACCAATCCCACTTGGACTCAGAGATCTCTTCCGGTTTATTAAATCCCCTATACTTCTGTTCCAACTCTAATTATGGAAGAATGTTCATTTTATAAGAATTCATCAAGGGAAACTGTTTGCATTCATTAACATTAAAACTATCATGTTTTCCCGATTCACCTATACCCACTGATTCACTGAAGATGTTGGCCAATACTAGCATGTTGAGTTAGGATTTTAGGTTTCATCACAAACCCTAGTCTCGAGAATTTGAGAATTTCTCCTGTTACCTACTTCCAACCCCCCCCCCAAATTGAAATTTCTAGGTTTTCAATTCCAGCTCCATACTCAAATGCCTCATTCACTTCCAAAACTAGTTAGACTTATAAAGTAATACAGCCCTAGTTCCTTTGGCTACATCAAGCACAAACATCATTGACCCAATTATGAGAAAATCGTATTCAATTTCTAATTATGTAGTTTTTTTTTTTAAATGTCCCCTTACAAAGAAGAAAAAACGAAGCACCTGAAATTGGGAAGGTTCTGTTCCCTTGTGATTTTTTGCGCACTCCAAATTGTTAGATTCCAAAACGAAATCTACAGACAACTAAATCCTGATTTCTGAAGGAACTTTCTTGCTCCATTTAACCCCATTTCACCCAATAAAAGAAACAAAAATGGAATTTCTGAAAAACTAAACAGGCACTGATCACATGTTCTTGGAATTTGAAAATAGAACAGCCCACATAGACAAACAATGTTCAAATCATTCAAATTCAAAGCCCCACAAAGAGATGGGAGACAATACCAACTAGAATTGAAGAGGTCCCTCCAATTGAGAGAAGACAGATTGCGAGGACCAGAGACATCGAATGCATACGGATGAGACTCCACCCCCTCATCTTCCATAATCGCCTCCTGCAATTCCCTCCTCTCCTTCTCTGCTGTGATATCAAGCATATCTCCCCCAGTGAAAAACGGAATATATTTGTGTGTGTGAGAGAGTGAGAGAGAGAGAATTTGTGTTAAATGATGATGGGGGCTCCTCGTAAGAGCACTTTATTTTGATTTTCTTTCGAAATGGGGGAAGCGGATTCCATGCGAAAAGCAACAAACCAAAATTAAATTTGGTTTTTTAATTTTCAAAACGCCATTTCCTAACGGTCATATTCTTTGCCGACGTATTGCAGACGGAGTAACTCTATTTTGTCGGTTTTTAATTTTGCGGTCATTCGTACGAAAATGCCCTCCCCTTGGCCCAATTAATGAGGTTATTTTGGTCCTTTGAATAGAACGAAGATTTTGTGATTAGAATAAATTAAGGATAAATTACACTTGGGTAATGGCTAGATTTTGATGCGGTAATACGAACTTGACTCGGGGCAAAATAAATTAAGGATATTATCCACCAAAAAAATTAAAATAAATAAAAGATTTAATAGGTAAACAGGGTCGAACTGGACAATAGAGACTCTATTACTTGAGCTCACTCCACGAGGGATTAGTCGACCTTCCTTAACATCTTTTTAAGAGTCCTATCAGTCTCTAGTTTCTTATTCTCTTATACCACCCCTGATGGCATGGCCCAACTTTACTCGCCTTCTAAATTTTGGTGTCAACACATTTTCCCCCACAGGTTGAGAACTCAAGAGTAGCCAAATTGCCCACCATGATTTGAATTATACTTGGATTCCTAAACTTTACACTGACAGCCATTATTTTTCTCCCTTCATGATTTTGACAAGCATGTTCTTCTTATTAAACTCTTGCAACCTTTAATTGCACCCTTTAAATCCTATTTATATTTGGATTCACATAGTGTTTCCTACATAAAATCCTTAATAAGTACTTCCAATTACCAAAGACAATCCTTACCATCTTCTACCCCTCTTCTTTCCTCCTGCTTTATTCTCTTCATAAATTCATCATGGCTAGTTTCTAACCAAAAGCACTAAGATTAAGAGGTCTTTTGGTCGAAGCTATTGATGTTGCCATTGACAGCCGAATGATCTCTCATCATGATGTCAAAACATCTTAGCCATATCACTGGAGACCAATTTGATGGTTACTTGATTCTGAATGAATTCATCTATGCTAAATTAACTAAACTAATAATAACGGTCGAATGGTTTTTTGTTGCACTTGGCAAACTAGACCTTCTCACCTACCCAAAGTAATCGATTACCTTGCTTGGGTGAAAATAGTTGGAAATTCTAATGGACAATAAAACTATAAGTCAACCTCAACAATGCATGAATTGAGATTTCAAAATTTTGAAATTCTAATAAACAAAAATTTAAAAGTCTAAAGGTAAAAAATTAGATTAAGTCTACCTATACAAAGTTCAAGTCAACTCACCAACACTTAGAAATACTTATGGAAAATAAAATATAAGTCAACCATAAACACAAATTAGGACTTAAACCATAAGTGAAACTCTAGAACAAATTGACTCCCCATATGATACAAGTCGACTTGCACAAACTAGACTTAAGAAAATCTAAAAAAGAGCTCAAGTTTAAGTCAACCTATGCATGAAACAAGTCAACCTGTACAAATTGGACTTAAGAAAATCTAAAAAAGCTCAAGTTTAAATCGACCTATGCATGATACAAGTCGACCTGCATAAATACAAAACAATGATAAGTTTGAATGACATTAAACACAAGTCAATCTAGGTAGAACACAAATCAGCCTATATGAGCAGTAAAATGAAAATATTTAAGTCAATCAGTGTACAAGTCGACCTGACAAATGCATGAATCAACCTGCCTGAACCTAGACTTCATAGAGTACTTGCACTAGTTGACCTAAAGATAAAATAAGTCAACTTGAATAAGAAAAAAAATGTAAAATCTGCTTTAATCAAACAAAAAACAAGTTGACCAAACAATCCGGCCAGTAACCTATGCTAGTCTAAACTTCGAAGAACATTTGCTCAAGTCAACTGGAGAGGAAAGCAAGTCGACCGACATGAGTTACAAAGTAAAAATACTTAAATACAAATGAATTTCAACTTGTACAAAGTAAACAATCACGAGTCGACCTAAAGCTAATACAAGTCAACTTGTATGAATAGCAAAGTAAAAATGTTTAAGCATCATCAAGCACAAGACGACCTAAAGATAAGCCAATTTAAATAAGCTACAAAGTAAAAACACTTAAACAAAATCGAGCACAAGTCGACCTGACATGCATGTGAAGTCGACCTACACTAGCCTAAATATCACAAAATACAAAGCAAAAGTTGGCAAGAAGAGAGAAGGAATCGATTCAATGTGAATAATAGTCAGAAAAGCTATTAAACATTAAATGAATTTCAACTAATTGCAACGACTATCTTTGGAGCATTTAATGAGGGACAATGGTTATTTCATCTTAACCACTTTAAATGCAACACTTCCGAGGAAGAAAGGATGATTGAATATGATTAAGCAATAAGATCTAAGAGCTATTTATGAACATAATTTTTCTTTTTGTGTTGTATTCTTTCTTTGTGCTTTAATGACATATCTAAAGTTAAAGCTTCATACTTGTATATTGGTTTCACTTGTAAATCTTTGTAAAAGACCAGAAGATAGGGTTCTTTTGGTATGGGCTTTAAGTGTTTGAGTAAAACATGAGAGGTAATCTGGCATCTGTCGAAAGATAGTGGGCATTATTCAAGAAAAGCATTGTAAGGTTCGACTAGCACCCCTACAAGTTAGTTGGTTGTTGTACTATTTTTGAAAAATAGTGAATTCAAAGTCCAAGTGAAGTCTGAGAGTAGAAATGGTGGAACCACTATAAATCTCGAGTTTATAGTTCTTCTCTATGTCTCTCTTTCAATTGGTATTAGAGCGGGTCTCTTAGTGAAGGGTTTAACAATCTCGGGAGTAAAAATTTGGAGATAACACTTAATGGTGATAACGTTCTATTTGAAATCTGCTTAACTAATAGACACCATTCTTCAACGACAATAACTACAGTTTTTGGAAGTAGCGAATGAGGAACTTCATTATAGCCCATGATGAAATAGTTTGGGAAATCATAAAAGAGGGAATCAAATTCCCAACTGAGGAGATTGACAGTGTTAGAGACCCAGTTAAAATGAAGAACATAACTTTCAAGGAAAAGAAAGCTTATCAAGCAAACTGTAAAGTAGTGAATCTTTTTCACCTTACTCTTAGTTAAATGAGTATAATAGAATTTCCTCTTATATAATGGTTAAAGAAATTTGGGAGAGACTAGAGGCCACATACAAAGGGACCAATCAAGTTGGGAGATTAGATTGCTAAAATAGAAGTATGAAACTTTTAAAATGAGAGAAAGTGAGATAGTTAGAGATATGATAACTAGATTTAACACCATCGAGGTTACTGGGTAAAAGGATTAGCCAAGAAGATATTTAGACAAGGTTCTCTAGTATATGCTTAAATCCTAGGAAGCAAAGGTGACTACTATAGAAGAATCAAAAAATTTAGAAACCTTAACTATGGATAAACTAGTAGGGTCATTGTCCACTCACAAGATGAAGTTAAATTCTAAAGGAGTAAGCAGTGAGGAAAAAGGAAAATCAGTAGCTCTCAATGATTAAAGTAGAGAAGATAGATCTAGTGAGGATGATGAGAACATGGCGTTTCTCACTCAAAAGTTTAAAAAATTTATGATGAGAAAGAAGAACAATGGGAGAAGAGAATTTAAAAAATCAGATGCTGTGAATGCAAAAAACCTAACCACATAAAAGCTGATTATCCAAAACTCAAAAGACAGAGAAGAACAAGAAGAAGGGAAAGAAGAGATCTCTAGCAACCTGGAGTGATAAGGACAACAGCTCAAGCGATGACGAGAATGAGTAGGAATAAAACAATCTATACTTCATGGCATTAGAAGAAGAACAAGATAAGGTAAGTTCTCCTTGCTCTTCTTACTCCTCTGATTCCTCTAATGATAAATTTTCTACAAATGAAAGGCAAGAAACTCTTATGAAAGCACTTAAAGAACATGAAAAGATGAAACACCAAAACTTGATTCACAACAATGAGAAGGAAATACTAAAAAATAAATATATACCTATATAGAAAAGAATACTGAGAAAAGCAAAACTTGAACAAGAAAAACTAAAAAATAAAAAAATTGAGTTCTCTTTTGTTAAAATTTGATCAAGATCAAGAAAAACTTGATTTAAAAATGGGGACATGTTGCAAAATATATTTTGATGATGAGCAAAACTAAGTTACATTTGTGAAAGATTAATTTAGAAATGATTAAAACAAGTTTTAGAATATATAATGTAAGTTAACTAAGTCACAGACAACAAGTCAACTCACGTGTGAAACAAGTCAACTTGCCAAGTGAAATGAACTTACTAGACAAAACAGAAAAGCAAGTCAAGTCGACTCACATAGAAAACAAGTCGACTAAGAGAACAAATAGAAACTAAAAACTAAGTATAAACCACAATATTAGTCGATTGCATGAGTTGAGAATTCAAAAATTCAAAATTCTAATGATTGAAAATTTAAAAATCTAATTGTCAAAAATCAGATCAAGTTAACCTATACAAACTTCAAGTCGACTAGGTGAAATCACAAGTTAACCTACCATACCAACATTTAGAAATACTTGTGGAAAGTAAAACATAAGTTGACTCATAGACATAAGCTAGGACTTAAAACTTAAGCCAAACTCTAGAATAAGTTGACTTATATATGATGCAAGTCGACCTGCATAAACTGGACTTAAGAATATTTAAAGAAAGCTTAAGCTTGAGTCGACCTATACATGATACAAGTCGACTTGCATGAACATAGAGCAGTGATAAGCTTGAATGACATTAAACACAAGTCGACCTACATAGAACACTAGTCGGCCTACATGAGTACTAAAACAAAACTTAAACCTAGACTTTACAAAGCACTTGCACTAGTCGATTTAACGATAAAACAAGTCAATTTGATTGAGTAAAAAAGGTAAAATCTACATTAGTCAAACAAAACACAAGTCAACCAGACAATCCAGCCAGTTGACCTGTGCTGGTCTAAACTTCACAAAGTGGTTGCTCAAGGCAACCAGAAAGGAAAGAAGTCGACTTACATGAACTGCAAAGTAAAAATACTTAAATTTTATTAAGCACCAGTTGACCTAAAGCTAATACAAGTTGACTTGCATGAACAGTAAAGCAAAAATGCTTAAGTATCATCATGCATAAGTCAACTTGAAGATAGCACAAGCCGACTTACATGAACTACAAAATGAAAACACTTAAGCAGAATGTAGCACAAGTCAACCTGGCATAAATATGAAGTGGGCTTGCACTAACCTAGATATTACAAAATACAAAGCACAAGTCGACCAGAAAAGAGAAGGAGTCAACTTAATGTGAATAATGGCTAGTTGATCAAAAAAGTTGTTGAACATTAAATAAATCTCAACTACTTGCAACTACTATATTTGGAGTATTTAATGAGGGGACAATAGATATTTTCATCTTAACCACTTTAAATACAATACTTCAAAGGAAAAAAAGATGATCAAATACGATTGAGCAATAATATTTAAGAGCTATTTGTGAATATAATTTTTCTTTCTGTTTTGTATTCATTGTCTGTACTTTAATGACATATATGAAGTTAAAGATTCATACTTGTACATTGGTTTCACTTGTGAATCTTTATTCCAAAAAAAAAAAAAAGAAGAAAAGGTTCTTTTGGTTTGGAATTTAAGTGTTTGAGTGAAACACGAGAGGTAAACTAAAACATGTTGAAAGCTAGTGAGTAGTGTTCGAGAGAAACACTGTGAGATTCGACCAACACTTGTGCAAACTAGCTAGTTGTTGTACTATTTTTTAAAAGTAGTATATTCAAAATTCAGGTGAAATCTGAGAGTGGATATAGATCAGAGAGGATAAAACCACTATAAATCTCGAGTTTATATTTCTTCTCTCTATCTCTCCTCAATCTTCCCTTAAAACCTAGAAAAACATAAGAGTGCTGAACTTAACCTATTCACCTCCTTTAAGTTGTTCAAAACTATTCCTTCACGGGGGATTTATGACCTAATCCTGTTTCATCCCAAAATTCCTCGAGACCCAAACTTTTTAATGGCTTTCTTAGGTTTATGTTCTACTGATATTAATGGATTCATATTTTGTTTTAAAATGATAAGCCTTACTATTCTCGATGTTGTCATTATTATAGATCTTCTAGTTTATCGAATCGCCTACCGCACTTGATCTAGTAGATAGATCTAGGAATCAATTTTAACTTAAGAAAAGCTAACTATGGCCCTTTTATTGTTGACAATAGATCTAAGAGTGAAGTGGTTACCAATAAAGAATATCACGCTTTGCTTCTTTGCTGACTCAACCGATATTTCTTTTGCACCACTTCACAAGTCATGGTAAAATTTACTCTGAGCTGGTTGATGCCATCACTTTTGGTACTTCGCTCTCTTTAGTGTTTGAAAATTTTGGTGCCAAAAATCGTGTAATTTAAAATTTTTCAAGTAAATGTATATAATATATATATGCATCATTCAATTAATATTATGATCGCATATAATTTTGCATAATGTATAAAAGAGATTTAGGAATAAATATATTTAAAAAATGTATTCCTTTCTCCAAAGTTTTGAGTTGAGCTAACTGAAACATTACCCGAATCCTCTAAATGCATGACCTCTAGTTCATCCATACGAGCACCTATCTAAGACTTGAGAATATTATCGGATAAAGATTCAAAGTGTATAGTAAAATCATAACAATGCTTCTACTAAGATTGATCAATATTAATCAAGAGTCAAATCAAATGGTTGGATTTGTTTCCTTCAAAATCCTCCTTTTATTTTATAAGTGGCTCTCTCTTGCACGACTTAGAAAATTTTCTCAACTTTTGAAAATTTTGTGTCTCATCTCCATGGAGAATTTTCACTCTCTTCCTTAGATTTCTCTTAGGAGTTAAGTAAATGTTATGTTTAATAAAAGAGAGGTGAGGGGTTTATATAGGGGAACCGAAAGGGGTTAAGGGGGATGCTTGGCATCGGTAGGTGGCTTCCAATGTGGCAGCAAGTGTTGATGTGTCAGTTGACACGTCAGCACCAGACACGCATAATGTTGCCATGCCAGCAAAAATGCTAACGTGGTAATGCCACATAACCGATTTATAGTCAATTTGATTCAAGATATTCTTCATGCCAAACTCCCTCTCTGCCTTTTAGTCACTAAGTTTCTCATAGCTCCGTCTATCTCTCTAGACCCCAACACCATCATCGCTGAAATCTAACCGAAAGTCTTCAAACTACTATCGAAAACCTCATTTGATGGTTGGAATAGTGTTTTCCCTTAATTACGACCAAGTTTGAAGCTTCAATTCATGTTTTTGAGTCCAAAAACGCATTAATTTCAAATCTTCGAATGGGTCATGTTTTTTCTACCGTGAAACCCAATGTCCTCTACCACTAATTGCTGATTGAAACCCAAAAACCTATCTGAATCAATCCTTGTTTCTCCAAAATGCCAATCAAATTCATTATGAGTTCTCATGTCATTCACCTCCAATACTGGTTGAACTGTAGAATCGAAGACTATAGAAGACAACATCAAAGACTGATGATGATTGTAGAAATCAGTGGCGGAGTAAACGAATAGATTGCTGATAGCAAACAGAAGGCGGCGATGGATAAGTATAGTGCAGAATGCGATCGATATGGAATAGACAATGAAGACGACGGTGGATGAGATGAAGATGAAAATTGAATTGTAGATGGGAGATAAGCTATTCAGCTGTTGAATAGATGACTGATGAAGATTGAATTAGGGTTAGGATTAGGGTTTTAACAGTGGTGGTTGTCAAAGTGGATGGAGATTTTTGACCGGGAGATTAGGACCTCTGCGAATGTTTTCTATCAAATTAGCCACCGTGCATGACTTTCCATGAGCTGTTGATTGCCAAAAGCTGAAGTCGACTTTTCGAATCCAAGGAGAAGAAGTTCTACCCAAAACGATGCCCACCAATCAACGATAAATTCGAGGCAATGTGTTCGGTGAAGACAAGAGACAACTTCTATGAACTGAAGATGCAAATTTGGCAATGATTCAATGAAGGAGAGATTGTTTGATGTGGCATCGATTCCATGAAGGAGAGATTCGAAAGGAGAGAAGACCTTTCGACTTCCCTTTTCTGACCCTTCGATGGAGGATTTGCACTTAAGTGAATCTGGCAGAGTGTTTTTTTCTTTTTTTTTTTTCAGTGAGAAAGAGGAGAGAAGACGGAGAAAGGGGAAGGGGAGGAAAGAGAGAAGTGTTTTTCAATTATTTTTTTAGGTTTTGCTAACTTGTCATGTCATGTAAGCATTTTTGCTGACGTGACAACATTGTGTGTGTTTAGTACTGACATGTCAACAATTACTACCACGCTAAAATCCAAGTCAGAAAATATACTTCCACATTATCTGTCACGAGGATCCGCATTATCTTTTAACAACTAGGTTGTCGCAGTTACTAACAAATGGACTAACAACTTACAAATTTTGAATTTAGATTCTCAATCATTGCGTTTTGAAGTTCAGAAACTAATTTGTGAATTCAGAGTAAGGTTTAGGGGGTTTGACATGTAATTTTCTCTCTTACAATTCCATATACCAATTTTAAGTCATATTAACGGCCCTAATTTTAGAATGGACTTTTTATAATTGGGAACAATTCCCAAAAGGGAAACTTTCCTAAAGTGGAAACTTATAAAATAAAAACTTTTTTTAAATGTAAAATTTTCCAATTCTTTAGGAAAAACATTTCTTTTACATCTTTCATAGGCTAAAATATTATGACATGTTAGCATCCTTGCAAAACAAATTTTTATATTCAATGTGAAAATTCAATTCATAATTGGATTCTTAATTTTGAAGAGATAAAGCCCTATTGTGTATAACTTTCTAAATTCACCACTAGTATAGTATTTTTAGTGAATGGGGTTTTTAATCCTATGAAAATTAGTCAGTTTTACCTAATTCAATTTATTCTGATTACTTAAAATAATAACTGATTTTCAAGTAAAATAAAAAATAAAGTTTAATGCTAAATTCAAATGAACAAAAAATCAAAAATTAAATCTAAAGAAATGTAGAATCCTAAAATTAAGCCTAAATAAATTATAAACTAAAAATAAAAGCTGAAAAATAAGAAAATATCATAGGAAGTTTACTCTTAAAAAAAAGAGCAAAAAATACATCAGAAAAGACCATAAGAAGATTAGATCTTATGAAAAATTTGAATGTAAGTGCTGCAACTGTGGAATCAAAGGACACTTTGAAGCAGAATGTCCAAAACAAAAATGCGGTGGAAAAATATACTACCAGACATAGTGAGTCAGATTATTCATCAGAAGAAAATGAGTGATACTTCAAGTATTTGTAGTGAAAAATCCTACTTAAATCAGATTGACGACAACCAGCGTTATCAACAGATTACAATCCTTAGTAATAAACAAACTAAGGAAATGGAGGAGAAAGGACTTAAAACAAGTGAAAGAACAGGTTTTAAGACGAATTGGAAAATAAGAAATCAAATTCAGTAAAGAAATGAAATTAGATACGAAATCCATTATGCGGAAACACCGCAAACAATGGAACAAGCCCAGGGAAGCTTTAGCATTAGCCTAATCCCCGACGAGAAAGTGAAGGCCGCACTAGATAGAATGCCTAGGGATGTTAGAAATAAGATAAAATACATTCGTTTCAGAAGCATTCGAGTAAGTGTAAAAGCCAATTATGCTACTAAGATAGGATTTACTCTTGAATGTTATAAGCATTTTGAAATTATACTCCAAGCAAAGAAATGGATATGTTTCCAATATAATCAAAGTACTGATCAAATTAGTTATAACTATCTAGTAGTGAATCTAGAGAGTCACACACAATAGGGCAATATCTCTCCAAAACTAGGAGTTCAATTATGAATTTAATTCCTATATGGAATATGCATTTTGCTTTGCAAGGACCCTAACATGTCCTAATATTCAAGTCAATAAAAGATTTAAAAACAATAAATAAATTTCTCAAAAGATTAGGAAGGTTTCTATTTTTAGGAAAAATTCTATTTTATGAAAATTTCTATTTTGGGAAATGACAAAAAAGCTACACGCCCATATCGTGTTCATGTGTGCATGTGCGCACACATAATGCATGTGCATGAGCACGTGTCCAGCTGGTGCATGTGTTGGTAGGTCACTTGCGTGGGCATGCTGCATGTCAATGCACTCATGCAATAGCAAGTGGCATGGACGCCACTTGTCCCCATTATGCCCTCTTAAAACCCCTATATAGACCCCCCCAAACCCTCACCTCTAAACATCACAACAACATCTCAAATAATTTTAGAAAAGTTTAAAATGTGGTTGAGAAAAATATAGGTGTAGATAGAGTGATAATTCCCCGTAGAGATAGAGATAAAATTCTCAAAAATTTGAGAAAAATTTCTAAGTATTGAAAGAAAGAGAAATATTTAGAAAAATTAAAGGAAGGCTTTTTAAAGGAAATAAATATAGTTGTTGGATTTGATCTTTGATTGATGTTGGTCTATATTAGTTGAATTTTGGCATCATTCTACTACACACTTAGATTTTTAATTGAGAATTATCTCAAGTTTTAGAGGTGTGCCTGTGTGGACGGACCAGAGATCCTATATTTGGAGGACTCAATGCACCAAACTTGCCTAACGGGTTAAGAGGATCACTATAAATTATATTGATATATAACAATATATAGTTTTTATTACCACTTCTATATCACTGCCCATTTATTTTGTCATATTTGAAAACATATGGGATGTTCCATGTAACTTTGTTAATGTGGGACAATATACTTTCGGGAGTTACCAAAATCAAATGGATCACATAAGGGAGGAAGGGATAATTTATCTTATTATGTGCATGACTATCATATCGAAATTCATTGTCTTATTGAGTTCATTAATATGTAAAATTTACATTTCATCATCTCATTTTTAGTTTGTCTGGATGCCATACTCGAAGTTGGAGTTAAATGTGTTGTCAGCCTATTGTTTGCAAGGTTGGGATATTTGGCGTGTATCCATCCCACTCATCTGTTTTGAACTTTTCAAGTACCATTTATCGAAGAGAATTCTCAAACAATTTGGTATCTAGCTGGATGTGCTGGTCGATTCACACACTATTTTGGATTTGCATCATATTGATTAACGTGAAAGAGTAGGACGAGATTGGACTATCATGCAACATATAAAAATGAGAGAATTGTCGAGAGTACATTGTAGATGGAGCCCCATTCTACGGTTAGGTGATGATGACTTTAGACTACATGCCATGACATCGCTTTATTACACGTACATACGTGGACAATCCTGCACACCATCATACAACCGGATTTTGCACTACAACATTGCAATTAGAATATTTGGTGATGATGGGACATCGACCTGTGCACAGATGGACTATGCAAGTCATCTATCCACATCTGGGCATGCAAATGAGGATGATATGACAGAAATGTGTATTAGCTTTGCATATCTAATGCATACTCCTTATGCACCTCCCGTCAACATTGGTACTCAAGACCCTGCACCCAGTGTGCCTTTTACCTATGGCTATGTACCACTAGTGCCATAGTAAACTATCTTAAGATGCGAAGTCAGAGAGAGTTATACCCTTGATTTTCGATGAAAATGCACAACTATCTTATAGTCTCGGTACTCAACCCAACAGACATGAATCCTGTAGAAATGTTGGGCCTCCTTCTTATAGACTTAGGAATGTGGATGTTTACAGCATAGGGTAGTTCAAGATGTATATGGCACTAATATATAAATTTTTAAATAACTCAACTTGATATATATATATATATATATATATATATATATATTCTTTTGTCCCCTCATAATTCATCCACTTCATTTTAATTGATGCAATTGATTCAGTCTGCTTTTCTTTTGCAGAAATATTTGGCCTAAAATCTAACTATACTAAAAATTATGAATGGTTTTAAAATTGTTACCTTTTTAACTTTTTATCGACTTTCGATTTCTCATAAACTAACTTCAACCTTTTTTTTCTTTTGGGTGCTGGCTAGTTCAGAAGGATAAAAATGGTTATTCACAACTTCTAAAATAAAAATAAAAATAAAAATATTTTTATTATTTTGATCCAAAATTCAATATCCAGGTAAATAACACTATGTATGGCGGAGAAATTTAATTTATTTCTGAACCCTAGAATTTTATGTATCTCTAGGCAAAATTACTACCCTCCATCGACTGAAATAATAATAATAATAATGGACACAAGACAAAACTGTCAGAAAAACAGAGGCACAAGTAAAGGTCCAACAGCCAGGAATTTGAGGTTATTTCCCAAAATATTGATAAAATGACACAAAATTCTAGAAATGGGGTTTTTCCCCCTTCCCAAACTAGTGATATCAACTTCAAACTTGCCCAATCAGGTTGCCCGAAAGCCTAAAATTAAAAAAAAAATGAAATTGATATTTTGTAAAGTCGACTTTGAAATTGACATCCTCAATATCAATTTCAGAATCTAATTCTTGAGTGTCCTGAAGTTGACATTGTGAAAGTCAACTTTGAAGTTGACATTCAGAAGATCAACTTCATTTTTGCTTGTTTCAAAAAAAAAATTGAAATTGATATCAGTGAAATCAATTTCAAAATTGACTTTTACAATATCAACTTCAGGTGGTGATATTTTTTTTTAATTATTATTTCACCACTAAAATTTTATATAATTTTAGTAGAATAAATTCAATATTATAATTTTACTAAAATATAATTTAATAATAATTAATATTCCTTTTGTTTACCCTTCCCTTCTTTTTTCTCTCGCTCTTAAAATTTCTTATTAATTGACTTAATTAATATTAATTAATATTGTTTGTGATTAATTTTAATTTTTGAAAACATTTAAATTTAAAAAATAAAATAATTTTAATTAATTGATTTTTTTAATTAACATATATTAAGTGATATATCAATTTAATTAAATGATTTAAGATTATTCAAATTAAATGAGTTTTATAAATTTAAATGATTTTATAAAATGATTTGATAAAATTAACATGAAGTTATTAATTAAAGGATTTTATAAGATTAGCATAAATTAAATGACTTTATAAAATTAATATAAATTGTAATTAATTTATAAATTTTTTATTTAAATGATTTCAAATTACCTTATTTTTATAAATTAAATGATTTCATAACATTATAATAGATTAAATATAAATATAATTTTTAAGATGATTTAAGAGTATTTGTCTTGAAAACTAATGTCATCCTATGAGAAAAGTAAAAAATATAAGTTAATTGTCATAAGATGAATTCTTGAAAAATATATATATATATATAAAAGTAAGAAATATAAACATATCTGGTGATCAAATTAAATATATAAATATATATAAAGATATGTAAAGGTAAATTTTACAAATATAGAGTTAAAACTTATTTGAATAAATTTAAATGCCACATGGAGGACGGTCAGCATTTCTACGAAGCTGGCATCTGGTAGGATAGGATTGGGTCTGTGATATGGCTTTGCAGTCTCATCGAAAGTGAGAGCGACTGGTTGAAACTCCATTGTCTGAGACAATTGACTACGGTACCGATGGTGACATTCCTGTGTGGAGGAATAATGGATGAAGGATCATCAAGACTGATGTCGAAATCAAACGTAGAATGACTCATCATCAAATATGTGGAGCTAATCGATATATGTGTCGCATCATCCTCATCTGTCTGGCCAGATGTCTTTGGATAACCTGCACGTCGCCACAGCAAGGCCGAGGATCGATCTCCACCAAAACCAAAAAGTGCATGCTGTGCTAAGTTTCTGACATTGATAGCTATAGCATTGGTTGGATTTACGACCAACACATTGCTCATGGTAGATGTGTCCGACTGATCGACTCTGCAATAGATATAATGTTAATCAGTTAATCAATTAAAAAACAAAAGACCAAATTAATCAAGTTATTTAGACTTACATTAATCTCTAGCTACACTGCGGTAGAGTGAAAACTGGTTATGTAACGATATCCCAGATTGCCCATGTATGTACGCACGATAACGCGATACCAGGGCATGTACTCCGGAGTCATCATCATACTACCGTGGAACGTTGGTCCATCTACAACATAAGCCCGACGAGTCTCACATCTCTCTATGTATGATGCATGGATCCTTTCCCAATCCCCACCCACTTTTCCATGCTGATCGATGTGATGCAAATTTTTTCTAGTATCTACATCGACCGATATACCCTATAAATGTCAAACTGTCTCAAAACTCTATCCAAATGATATAACTCTACAATCTTGAAGTAGATCAATATCGCCCACCATCGTAACAGATGGTTCACTTGTCAAGCAAAATTTTCATTAACCATTGGAATGTAGGCTCACTCAATTCTTAAATTTTGTTCATGATTGTATCAAATTTCTAGATTTGGTGAGTTATAGCAACCCTATGCATTAACTCCGTCAAGGACGTGTTTCGAGACCGCTTGCTAAAATTTAACTTTAAGTGGCGTAAACAAATTCGATGGTAAATAAAGGGTGGTTGTAAATTGAGATCCCTCTCGATGATTCGGAGAATTCCAAGTGCCCTATCTAAAATGATGCATACATTATGTTGGAATCCGATCCTTAACCATCCTCCCTTCATATATCATCACAACAAAATTTTAACACTATGTTGGAATTCTAATAATAAGATGATAACCAATTATTTTTATCAAAACTACATCAATTTCAATCTTAATCCCTAAATTCCTAACTTTATATTAGTTGTGTTATATAAATTAGTGAACCTCACTTAAGTTTAACTCAGATCCGTTCTGTAATAGGGAACACCAGAAAAGTTCTCAGGAAATAGGTGGAATTCGTCTGTACTTGCTTAAATACCTCTTTTTTTAGACAAGTATTTATCACTAGACAGAAGTTTTCTAAACATGCTATATTATCGCAAACTAAAATCTGAGTCTTACAGAAATTAAGATCACAAATTTACTTTGTATTTACAACAATTTTATTTTTATATATTAAATATTTAAATATTATGAATAAATTCAATTAAAATCCCTAATAAATCTAAGTCTTAATTGTTCTTGTATATTAAATTAATTTCTCGTTCTGCATTATTATTTCATCAAATTAAATAGTTTAATAAAATATTAATTTACCTTTTTTATTATTTATATTAAATTATTATAAAAATTAATATATTAAATAAATACAAAAAATTATTATTTATTACATTAAGTTATTTTTATTACATTTATATAAACAATTTATTAAATTTACATAAAATAAACTATTATAAAAAAATAACATATTAAATTATTAAGTAATATATTAATTTATTAAATATTTAATTATATAATAAAGTGTTACTAAAATTATAACAAAGTGTTATTTGTAATATTTACATAAACTAAAGTGTAGAAATTAATATGTTAAATCATTAAATGTTTTATTAAATAATTAAATTTTTATTTATAAAATTTTTTAATAAATTATTAATTTACATTTTTTTATTTATAGTAAGTTACTATAAAATTTAATATATTAAATTAATAAATAACATTAATATAAAATAATGTATTTAATTATTAGATTAAGTTTTTTATATTAAATTTATCTGAAATAATTATTAAATTTACATAAATTAAAGTGTTATTTATAATTTCTTAAAAAATAATATGTTAAATTACTAAATAATATATTAATTTATTAAATTTATAATTATTTAATAAAGTATTATTAAAATTATAACAAAGTGTTATTTGTAATATTTACATAAATTAAAGTGTTATTTAAATTATTTATATAAAATAATATGACTACTAAGAATTTTAATAAAATATTAATTTATATTTTTTTCTTTATCTTAAATTATTATAGAAGTTAATATATTAAATAAATACAACAACAACAACAATCTAGAACTTCTATCTCAAAATTTGGGGTCCCCCATATGAGAGACAAATATAGAGGAAAAAAAATTTGATTTAATTTGTACGGATTCTCCTAACCCACTCATTTCTATCTAGAACCATCCCCTCAACTAAATTCATAACTATCATGTCTTTACGAATACATTGCATTCAAGTTTTCAACGGTCTATCTTTACGTTTTATTAAATCTCCTATATGTAAGTTATCTGTTTTCCTAATAGATGCGTCCTTAGGTTTTTGCTGTACATGTTCAAACCATCTCAGACGGTACTCTCACATCTTATCTACAATTGAACTAACTCCTAATTTATTACGTATCTCGTGTTTCTAATTCTATCTTTTCTAGTTTTGTCACACATCTATCTAAACATTTTCATTTCAGTTACAACATTTTTTTACTTTTGTTACTATTTAATGGCCCAACACTCAGTGTCATACAATAGAGTAGGTCTTACTACAGTTTTATAGAATTTTCCCTTTAAATGTAATGGTATCGTGCAATCGCAGAGAATTTTAGATGTCATTCTCCATTTCATCTAACCCACTTGAATTCTATTATTCACATCCCCATCTATATTGTCATCAGTCTGGATGATGAAATCAAGATATCTAAATCGTTCGCTCTTTGAGACTTCTCTTCTTTCTAATCTAATCGTTTTTTCATTATTCTGATGGTTGTCACTAAACTTACATCTCATATATTCAGTTTTAAATCTACTCAATCTAAATCTTTTAAATTTTAACGTGTCTATTCATAATTCTAATTTAGTAATGATATCATTTCTAGTTTCATCAACCAAAACTATATCATCTGCGAAGAGTATACACCATAGTATTTCATCTTAAATACTTTTTGTAATTTCATCTATCATTATTACAAATAATATAGGACTTAATATCAAACCATGATGGAACCCAATGTTAATAGGGAAGTTATCATTCAGCCCCCCACACGTTCTTATATTGGTTACAACTCCTTTATATATATCCCTAATAAGGTTTATGTATTTCAAAGAGATCAATTTTTTCATCAGCGCTCACCACAACACGTCTCTTGGGACCCTATCATATATTTTTTAAAGATTAATGAATACCATATGTAGATCTCTCTTCTGCGATCTAAATGTCTCCATCAATTGTCATAGCAAGTGAATTGGTTCAGTGATGGATCGTCATGGTATAAATCTAAATTTGTTTTGAGACACACTTATTTCCCGTCTCAATTTATACTCTATCACTCTCTCCCATAATTTTATCATATAACTCATGAGTTTAATTCTTCTATAGTTGGAACAATGTTGTATGTCCCCTTTATTCTTATACAGTGGGACAAATGTACTCTTTCTCCATATTTGGAGCATTTTCTTTATTTGTCAAATTTTGTTGAAAAGATTCATTAATATTGTTACTCTGAATTCACCCAAAAATTTTCACACCTCAATAGGGATGCCATCAGCTCCTATGATTTTGTTATTTTTCATTCTCTTTATGGTCTCATTTACTTCATATGAATGAATTTTACGTTTAAAATCTCTATTAATCTTTTCTGTAGGTATCTTTATATTTTCTATATTTTTTGTACTTTCAACATTAAACAACTTATTAAAATATTCTGTCCACTGTCTTCTTATATTATCGTTTCTCAAAAGTGTACTATTGTTTTCGTTTTTAATAGATTTAATCTCATTTAGATTTTTTCTATTCCTCTCCTTTAGTCTGGCAATTCTATAAATCTCTCTTTCCCCGTCTCGAGTCTCCAACCTTTTGTACAATTCATTATACACTTTACTCTTTGATTCGTGGATAGTTTTTTTATATCTTTTTTTGTATTTTTGTATTTTTCATAAGTTTCGCTACTATAATCACTTTTAAGGTTCCTATAATACTTTCTTTTAATTCGAATAGCAGTTTGTATTTTTTCGAACCTCTCTACTTATATTTTTAATATTATTAGACATATATTTTCATATTTTTTCTAAATTATCATTAATAGACCAATTTGTTACTCTAATTATTTTGTCCCTAAAAATCATCACATTTTCCTCATTTAGGTTCCACCATTTAATTCTCGACTCCATATATGGTTGACATTGTTTTTGTAATTTAGGCACTCATACATCTAAAACTAAAAATCTGTGTTGAATCGTTACATTCTCTCCCAGTATGACCTTACAATCTTTACAGGTCGTTCTATCACCTCTCCTATTGAGAAAAAAAATCTATCTAAAATATTAATATAAAATAATATATCAAATTATTAGATTAAGTTATTTATATTAAACTTATTTAAAATAACGTGTATCTAGATATAACAACATATTAAATTATTAAATAAAATATTATAGTAAATTATTAAATAACATATTAAATAATTAATTATTAAAATATTTAATATAATATTATTAAATAATTTATTAATTGTACCCAACAACTACCCCAACATTAACACTTAGTTCGGATGGAGAGAAAAGAAGGGAAAATGAATGATTTTAATAGAAAATCATTCTTTTTCCTTCGTTTGAGAGTTTTAGAAGGAGAGAAATAGAGAGAAATCGGAATAATTTTAGTAACAAAAATTTTCTTCCCAAAAGTGGGAAGAAAATGAGAGAAAATGAGGGAAAAAGAAAAATTGTCTCATCAATATACCAAATTTATCCTAAAAAAGATGATAAAAAAATTTTTAATTTCAAATAAATCCCAAATTATTTTCTTTCCTTCCTAAAACTCCCAAACATAGTGAAAAGAAAATCTCATCTCTTTTATTATCTTTTCTTTCCTTTCTTTTCTTTTCTTTTCTTTTCTTTTCTTCCATAAACTCCAAAACTAAGCGTAAGTCCCTATCTCTCTCTCTCCCCCCTCTCCCCCTATCAACCATATCTCTCCATCTCTCCCCTCCCTCACTATTAAATTATTAAATAATATGTTAAATTATTAATTATTAAAATATTTAATATAATATTATTAAATAATTATTAATTGCACCCAACAACTACTCCAAAATTACTTCCCCCTCTCTCTCTCCTCCCCCCTCCCCCCATTTCCCACGTCTCTCCATCTCCCCTTCTCTCTCTCCCCCCAACTGCTTCCCTCTCTATCTCCCCTTCTCTCTATCTCTCCCCTCTACTGCCTCCCTCTGTACTTTTTTTTAATTAAACCTACAAAATTAATTCCCCCTTCTCCCCCCCACCCCCTATCTCCCACATCTCTCGTCTCCCCCTCCCTCACTCTCCCCTTCTCTCTCTCTGGCCCCAGTACCTCCCTCTCTATCTCTCCCCCACTGCCTCCCTCTCCCTCTCCCTTACTCTTCCATCTCTTTATCTCCCACTCTCTTTTCATCTCCCTCCCTTTGCTCCCTCTCTCTCTCTATCCCTTGACCTAAACATCATCTCACAAAATAACCAACAACATTTAAAAATAATTTAAAAATATATATAACAACAACAATAAACAACAGTTTAAACAAAAAAATAACAGGACTCACTTTATACTTGTTTTTTTAATACTGAAATAGCATAGGGAACAGTCAGAAAAGCGTCGAAATATGAGTTCCATTGAAAAAAAATTAGATTTTATAACTTTTAAAAAAATTAAAAAAAGTAATAATATATTTATAAAATACCTTTGTGTTGATTGATCGACCGAAAATTGAAATGACACATCTGGAAAATTGTTACACAATGGTCAGAAAAGATGAAAGATGGTGAAAGCTTCTTGATCGTAGAGAGCGGAGAAGAAGAAGTTTCAAAATTAAATAATTTCTCGGTTATGTTTTGTTTATATAATTTTGAAGTTGACATAAGAGAAATCAATTTCTGATTTCTTTGATGTCAACTTTAGGGTGGTTAGACTCCCATATGATCGGTTAGAAATTTTTAACTTTTGATGGTTAAAAAATTTGAGAATCTTATAAAATTGATATTAAAAACGTTAACTTCAAACATGAAAGTTGATTTTATAAATATCAATTTTAAATATATATATATATATATATATATATATATATATATATATATATATATATATATATATATTTAGGCTTTAGAGTAATGTGATCGGGCAACAAGGTAACTCAACTTTGAAGTTGACAAATCCATTTATGAGATTTTGTGCCATTTTCCCAATAGTTTGGGGAATAGCCCATGATTATGAGTTGCTTTGTTTCTCTCATTCCAAACTCATTTACAGCTCGTCCCCACATTCATTCTAATTCAAATTCGAAATACAAGCATTTTCTCAGTATCAACTTCTCTTCTTCTTCATCTTCATCCTCACCTTTGAAGGCAACTGCTCTATCTGAAGGAACCGAAGGCCTTAACCAAAAGGATTCTCCTGCCTTTTCTGGTATTCTTTTATCCCTTCAAATTCTTTTTCTTTTCTTTCGAACCTTTTCTCAAACAGTTTATGGGCAATACTTTCAGCCCAGAAACTCGAATGGTGGAATATTGAAATTATTGACAGGTGATTGAATGCTTCAAATTCTGTAGTCTAAAAGTCAATTCATTCCCCTAAACTAGGAAATTGGAAAATTTCATTTCTACTCAATGGTGCTTTTTTTTTTTTTTTTCCCTGAATTGGTAGGAATATCTTCCAAAATCCATGGTTAAACCTGTAGCTTAGGTAAAAACTTCGGAATTATTCCGTCTGAATACTTTACCCTATTCTGATGGTCACTTAAACTGGGTTCAGTTTTTCAATTTGGACACCTTTATTATATTTTTGTGCAATATCTAAAACATTAGGTTTCTCGATTTTGTGTTCTTTATCTTCCCTCCCCCCCCCCAAACATGTTCTTTGTGATGGCTGATCTGCAACATGGTGTTTTCCCCCCCGCACTTGCCCCCAATCATTCTTTTTTTTTGTTTTTTTGAATTGCCTGCACATATTTCTTCGGATAAGGTTTTTATGATTGTTTAGGTATTATCTTTGTCATGTACATATCGATATATATATATATATATATATATATATATATATATATATATTTGGTTACGTGGGAGGATGGACACACTAGCCTCTAAGGCAAGCCCTTCCCCGGATATCACGCTTTAACTGGCGATAAATCTCAAAAGGAGGAGAGTCTTAACTCGTGGACTCCAAGGCTCTCATTTGTCCCTAATCTTGCAAGCATATCTACATATTTATTACCTTCTCTATGAACAAAAGCCACCTGCCTCACCAATGTATTATGAATTAATTCATGACATTTCCGGATATGTACATATCAATAACATAAGCAAACATTTGCCGTTTTGTGTGTGTGCATGCATATCTAGCCCATGCTGATGAAAGTTTCTAGATTTGTTTAAGGATTCACATTACATACATGGCTAGATTCATTGTGGTGCATGTATATAGAAAGTATATGGTGATACTCATATTTATTGTTCATATATACATATTTTGACTTCTGATATTGAGTTGCTTTTTTTTTCTTTGAAAGGATCTTTATCTTCTACAAGGACACAAATGGATCTCTTGGAACAACTTACTTCCTGTCCACTGCCAATTGACAGCGAGAATTTTATTTTGTTGCTAAAGAAAACTCTTTTATGTGACACAAGCCAACAATTTTTTGTTTAAATGGTGTTAATGTCTGTAAAACCAGGTTATGGGAGTGATGGTAGTTCCTCAATACTTACTATCCGTCATCTGCTTGCACAATTAATTGGGGACAGAGATGATGATTTCAGCATTCAGCTAGTCCCAAAAAATTTGAAGAAGGTTAGTGCAAAATTCTTAACTACTTCACAAAAGAGAAACATCAGAAGACAGGCTTATCTGAATGAAGTTTCTCAAAGGAATGACTCAGTCTTCTTTGCCACTATTGGAGGAGTTGTAATCCTTACACCTGTAGTCATATTAGGGATTGCTATATTAACTGGCTATGTGCAACTTTTTCCATGATATATATAGATTTCTGAAGCCATAGAAGAAAAATCCCAGTTCTCCAATCATTCTTGAAATATCTGCAGTATGATTGCACTTAGGGTTTCCCTGTTGTACATGATGGTGGTCACAGTTATACTAATACCTGTTGATTGAAAAACTGCTGTCTGTTTGTACAGAACTAATATGAACAATCACTTGCATGGATCCATTACTGTTCCAAGTCATGGCTGAAATTCCACTTCAACTATAAGAAAAAGCTGGATCATTCCACTGCTGTGGATAAAATGTTCCAAAATCTTACTCTGAACGAGTGATTGAACTGCTAATGCAGGAATTTAGATTGTCATCTGATGACTTAATTGCCTTAACTGAATCTATCTATATACTGATTTTCTGTTTCAGAGGCTATATACTGTGGTCCGCTGTGTTCTTGCACTCTCTTGCAAGCTAGCAGTGTGGGTGATGGTTTCTGTTGTGCAGGTATGCACATGGAAATATCTTTTTTCTGTCTACTCAATCTCTATTGGTAGAATAAAATTGGAACTCGAATGCAAGGCATTCTTCTAGCACGATATTTACCTATCTTATCTATGTGTTTCCAGTAATGTGTCAAGTCCTTTTCAATAAGCATAAATATTCTTCACCGTAACTGATGTGGGAGGCCAGAAAGTCCACTCAGAACTCTTGCAAAGGATTTAGATTGTGTTGCAAAGGAGGGAATGGGACTCTATTGTTCTCTCATTTCTCAATGAAATGCATTTTTAGTTACAGCCCAGAAAACGCCAGTCATCTTGTAAGATTTGTCTTGAAATACATAGAATCTTGTTGAATTCCATTAATTCAACAATGATTACATTCTAGCCATTTATAATATGTCAAGAACAAATAGAGGAATTTTTATGCTTCTGTTAAGGCTCATCTACTGAGGTTCAGAAACGTGGGGCCAAATAAAAAACTCTGAGAGAAGTGTAGCTTTTAGTGGCTTTGTTAGGATCGGATCTAGCAATAAGATGAACAATCAAGAGCAATAAAGTAAAGAGTGCATAAGGCTTATGTGGAAAACCAGGAGCAATAAAGCAAAGAGTGCATAAGGCTTATGTGGAAAACCCCAATATGGGGAAAACCACTGTCAGATCAATGAGAAATTCCACTATAATGAAGGATGAGTACAGCTTAATTTGATCTCTTTACACAAAACTCTCTCAAGCGTTCTCTCCTTTTGCTCTCTAAGGCTCTCTCGTGTGTCTACTTTTGTTCTCTCTAAAGGCCCTTTTAATATCAAGGGTTACATCCACTAAAATGAGGAATAAAAGACAAAACACGTTGGTCTTTTTCATAAGATGTATATGCTCGGGCAACTGCACAAAAAAAAAGTACAGTTACCCTTTTGGTGCATCTGCTCAAATTGAGTTCTTGCGCTAAATAACTTTCATGCCTAATAGTAGATGAAAACTAGAGTTGAGACAAAACCCAAAACCATGAGAATTTGAGATCATACTCTGCAATTCTCTACCTTGATCCAAAATTCCCAAACAAAATGAATGCTTCATCTCTTCAATCAACAATGAATTTCTTCCCTTTTAATGATCCCTGAGAATCTCAACCAATTAGCCAAGCCAAGTTCGTGTGATACTTGAACTTCGCAAGGGAAAACTCTTTGTCAACATATTGGCTGGATTATCTAACGTGCTAATCTTCACGAGAACCTCACCCAAAGCAACAATATCACGAAGAATGTGATACCCAACATCGATGCGCTTGGTCCTTTTGTGGTGCATCTGTTTCTTTGTAAGATAATGCACTCCAACCATAACAAAAGATTACCACCTCATCTTTCTTCATCACTGGCTCCCTGAAGATACCTCTCAGCCCAATTGCTTCCTTCACTGCTTCAATAATTGCCATATATTCTGCCTCATTTGTGGATAGTGCGATTATGCCTTGCAATGTGGCCTTTCAACTAGTTGCACAACCCCCTAGGGTAAACACATACCCTGTAATAGACCCCTCTATCAAGATCCCCTGAGAAATCTGAATCCATAAAGTCCACAATACCCTCATTATGTCTGCCAAACTCCAAACAAGCCCCAGTACTTACCTGAAAATACCTTATATCCATTTGACTGCTTGCTTGTGCTGTTTGTGTGGATTAGCCATATACTTGCTGACGAGACTCACTACATGTGCTATGTCTGGATGTATGCAAACCATGGCATACATAAGGCTGCTGACTGCGTTTAAATATGGAATACAAGACATATTCTGTATCCTCATTGGTATGTGGACACGAGGCAACTAAAAGTCTGAATGAGCTGCAAGAGGTGTACCAACTAGTTTTGCATCCCAAAATGCTCCAATACCTTTTCCCTGTACCTTTTTAGATGTCCAATAAAACCCACCGTTGAACTGGTCTCTCTTGATTTCCATGTCCAAAATGTTGTTTGCGGCTCCCATGTCTTTCATCTCAAATTCACTGCTCAGCTCATGCTTCAACTTATCAATATCATACAAATCTTTAGAGGCAATTACTATATATCATCAACACGAAGCAGTATATATATATATATATATATATATAAATTGCTGCCAGTAATGTATTTGAAGTAGACACACTGATCGTGGTTACTCCTTTAGTCACGCTCCCTCATCATGAAACCATCAAACCGTTTATGCCACCAGACCACACAAAGATTTCTTAAGCCAACACTTGCAGTCTTCTTTGCCCTCAAGCTAAAAAACCCTCTTGTTGCTGCATTTATATTTTCCCCTTTTAACTTATCATGCAAAAAAGCTATTTTCACATCAAGCTGCTCCAATTCCATGTCATACAATGCAACAAGGGACAACAACAATCTTATTGAAGTATGTTTGACGACAGATGAAATATTTCATTGAAATCAACCCCAACAACCTGAGTATAAGTGTTTGCAACTAGAAGAGCCTTAAATCTCACTCGCTGTAAATCTGAGACCCCTTTTTTCCTCTTAAACACACATTGCCAATTATCTTTTTACCCTTAGGTTGTGGCACCAATCTGAAATTTGGTTTTTGTTGAGAGATTTGTTCTCTTCATGCATGCTAGAATCCCCTTATCGTAATGACTGCCGGTAATGGCCTCTAAATAGGAAGATAGTTCACCGTCTTCACAAGTATCTTGTGCGGTGCCCAAGGTATATGCAACAAGGTTCATTGTGTCAGATTAAGTAACAATGTTATATCCGACGGGGCAATGTTGATATATCTGACAGGTTTCCTGATCTCCCACTTCGTTTGTTCTTGGCTATACCATAGCCATCCTCCTCCTGCTTCCTTATCCGCGGTTATTTCATTTGTATCATGCAAGGACTTGGGGCAACACTTTGCTTCACCTCAAGTGCCTATTGCATTTGAAGCAGAAAAGAAATGAGTATGTAATGATTACGTAAACTGTAGAAGAATACAAAATATTTACGGAAGCAACAGGCTAGTGTTTAGATTGTAAATGAGAAATATGTTATGAAAGCTTTGAATAATAATAAAAGAAACAAACAGAAAAGAATTTGAGAACAAAATAATCATGAGTTGCAAAAGAGAAGATACATTCATGAGCACTACGTTCTAAAAATCTATCAGAAAATTGTAGAAATTATGGAGCCTGGAGAGTTGCTGTTTGATGAAGAAGAAACAAGCACATTCCAAACATTATACAGAGAAAGCTAGTTTTACAAGTTTTATCCATCAAAAAGGCCTAAAAATTCTATGATCTTATCCTCGGTGTATTTGTTTTTTTTTTTTTTGGGATACATTTAACTAAACTATTTATGACTGCAATGTCAATATATGAGGGGATGATATAATCATGGATATTCGTGGGTACTAGAGTTACGCCTCTATAAATCACTTGAGAACACAGGTGAAGATGACCTAGCTGTTTCTACTTGGTTATAGAGATAGCTCTTAATGTTGTAATTTTCTCCCACACTTTTTTCCCCTCCTCTCTTCGAATGCAATTTTTAAGTTTGCACTCACTTCTGAGAAGCTGGAGCATAGAAACTTTTGTCTTGCCTAGAAACCCCATGCCTTCTTTGAAAACAGACTACTCGAATGCATCATTCAATTTACAACACTTTTTTTGAGCACTCTGGCTGTATATATATATATATATATATATTTTTTTTTTTCCGTTGGGGTGACTTGTTCAATGTGCTAAATATTATATGACATAAATTCCATAGATTCAATACTATGTCAACAGATTCATTTATTTATTTATTTATTTATTTATGTTTTTGCCTTGCTAAGCAATGGGGAGGGGGAGTGGGATTGAACATCTAACAACATCACAGATTCTAAATTCCTTTAGATGGCCATATTGCCCAAAGATCTTGGCCAGTACAGCAACAGAGTTATTTGACCTTGTCAGGGCATTTAACAAAATGGCATGTAATTGCAACCTCTGGAATGGGTAAACTGGGCCATGTAATGCTTCGTTTGGTGATACATTCAGTCCAACCAATAAGGATTACAATATCATTGCCCTTTTCCTTTCTCTTTGTAAGCATATACCAAGACTAGAAATAGGAACTGGGTAAAGAGTCTCGTGTCAGTGAAAGTGAGTTATTGGTTTCTTGGATTTTCATCGAAGCTTAGGCCACTGGTTCCTTTTCGTTGTCCGTTGGTGATTTATCTTGATTAGTGGGTCTAATTGATTCATTTCCCAAAATCACTCCTTGCTTCTGAATGTACTCCCATTTGTCTTGGAAGAGATAGAAGAAGGCAATAAAAGAGACCTCAGCTGTGAATATGATACTCCATAGCCTTGTGCTTCTTGAAGTCTTCTTGTGATAGGCTTGAAGGCCCGTGTAAATGTTGATGATACCCAGTAGAGGAACTGCAGTACCAAGTACCCAATGTAGGAAGAACCATACGCTTCTCTTGTTAGTCCCTCTGGAAAATAAGTAGACATTGAAAACAATAATTCCCATTTGTCACATGTAAGTAGAAAAAAGAATAGAACTGTAACACAGTGAAAGGAGCAAAGTGAACCAAAAATGACGTCGAAGGTTCAATATTAGATATTGCATTTTGGTGTCCTATCTTCCTGTTTTGTGAGATTTAAATGAAGAAAAGAGCTCTCTCTCTCTCTCTCTCTCTCTCCCCCACCTTCCTCTCTGAGGGGGATAGTCGCTTACCTATGGGGCCTTAAAAGCCCAATTAGTGCTTGCAACCAAACAAGGCCATAAAGCACAAGCCCTATTCTCTGGTGATAATTGTTGAAGGAGTTCTCAAGGCTCCTTAAGGAGAGCACAGCTCCTGCCATCACCAGAATGAGCGAAAGAATCTGTATGGGAAATAGAATTCTATCAGTCCATGAACCAACTCAGATAAAGGTGATTTTCCTTTTAATTCCTAAAAAAATTAGTACTTTAAAATTGTTTCCAAAGAGGGCTAATAACAACAAATCTTATGATCACTAGCTGCCTTTTAAACAGCATAATTGGAAACAGCTGGAGCATTAATCACTCTCTTTTCTTGCCATCCAAGCCTTAGTGATCTGATGTCAACAATATGGGCAACTTGGTACTAGTTTAGTTGCCAAAGGGTTGTGCCCTAGAAAAAAATATTGTTCAGAAAAGGAACCATTCTGTTTTCCTTTCTCTTCCACCATCATTAAATCTAGAAGTGGGGTATCTCCACTTAATAAGCAAAGTTTAAAGTCCTAATCCTGAAAACTTTAGGACCCTGTAGGGATATTGTGCATTAATGTCATGGAATATTTAAATTCTAAGTTTGGAGACTCCTATTAGCATAAGTTTTTTTTTTTAATGAATAATATGTTCAGTAAGTAAAAAAGATGAAAAGCATTTCCTGTAAAACAACATGGATATAGAATAATATTTTAAGCCTTCTTCCACATTGTTCCCTGTTTGACATTCTGATGATCAGGACCCCAACAGGCACTAGGAAGCCTAGAGATGCCCACAACAGAAATCCGTGGAGGTTAATCTCAAATAGAAGCTGAGAACTCAGCTGCATTTAAAAATGAATCAAGAAAGTTAGAATAGGTTTTTGATATGTGCTTGCATGGGCTTCAGTTTTTCTATTTTACTGATCACAAGTTTCATGAGTATGTGTGTGCAAGGGCTTGCAAGGAAGCCTAAGAAAAAGGAAGGTTCAAGCATTTAAACATACAGGATAGGGAGGGGGAAAAGTTACTGAAGCACATTACCTTGTGACTATTCTGTTTGTTGCTAGTGTGACTGCTCATTGTTGCATTTCCATGAGAGTTGACAGTAGGTAGAAGAACAAGAACAAGCAAGTATGGAGGAATAGTAGTTGTACACAACAACTGATGAATGTTTCGCATGCTTTTTCTCTATCAAAACCTGTCTAACCCGGTGGAGATAAAAAAGACAACTGAAACAATGCAAGCAAGAGTATGTGAACCTGCAGAAGAAAGGTTAGGCTTCCCTCAACTCTTCCCTCCTCTCTTCTCTGGAGAAAAGCTATGGTGCATCTCTTTGTGGTGTATGCATATATATATATCCCAAAATAGTTTGGAGAAAAGTTACATAAAGGGTTTAGCAAGCTTGGTCTTTCAGTAACTGTAGTTTATTTATATTAAAACATTAAAGAAAGTTGGACTCTTTGGTTCTAAAACAGGGGGTGCCTAGCTGTTTTGGGATGATTTAGGTTTGCAGATTTGATTATAAAAAGGAAGTAACCTAGGGGTGCATTAGGAAATAGATTGCATTTTTCAAACGTGGGGTTCACAACCAACAGGCTTTTTGGTTTAGTGGAAGTGAATGTGGAAGTTTCAGAGCAGAGGAAGGTCAGAGATTTTGATGAGAAGGAGAATTTTGATAAAGAGCCTGTGAAGTGGGTCAGTGAGGTGCTACACTTGTGAGTATTATCTTCTGCTTTCTTGGTATTCCACTACTGTGGGGTGCAGAATAATACTGTCCTTGAATATTGTCTTTGTTATTTGGTTACATTTGGGATTCTGCCCTACAAAAGATGTCATTTCTCATATATACATAAATATATATATATATATATATATATATTCAGAAATATACTATCCTTGAATAATACTATCATTTCTTAAATTTTTTGTTGGTTTGAAAAAAATTCAAGTATGATTGTTTTGTTGTTAATTTCGGACTCTCTAACAAGATGCATTGGCCAGGAGCTAAGTGTGCATGAAAATGGCTTCTACAAGTCAATTTCTTGACATTGTTTTCATTTTCCCATTCTGTAAAATAATTTTAATTACAAATTTCATAGGCAAAGATAGAAAACCAACAAAGAAGTTATTTTTTATTTATTATTATTTTTTTAAAAAAAAGAGGCATGTGAGAGCTGCATCGTCCCAGGAAAGGGACATATATGCGCTTGTTGAGAAAGTTTTGGGTGGCATACTTGTTTAATGCACATATGATGAGTTTGTACAATCTCGTAGAGTAGTGCTTGGGTTTACCACCTTAAACAACATGGAAAAACAGTGCATAGCTGGGGCACAATAGATATGATTCACTGCATATCATTGATGTTCGCCAAAAAGATGCTATTATGTGAAAGAAAACGATTGTACATTTCACTTGATTTAATTAGAAAAAATTATGTGGAAGTATGGTTGATATCATTTTTGTACCACAGATTGGCATTAAAAGGTTGTTCTTGAGAGAGAGAGAGGGAGAGAGAGAGAGAGAGAGCGATCATATCCTGATATAGATAAAACATTAAAATATAGAAATACTGCCCGAGTTCTTCTTAATGGAGATGATTAACAGAACACTTGCAACTTTTTAGTTGTGTGGGAAAATGTTACCGTGATGCGGCAACAGCTGCATATGGTCCCATTCTTTGGTTTCTTAACAATCACCATCATGATAATTTGTAGCCTACACTTTTGTTGTCATTTGGGGGGGGGGGAAGAGAGAGAGAGAGAGAGAGAGAGAGAGAGAGAGAGAACTCTTCACTGCCCATGTGGTCCTCTAACCAACCATTCAAAGGATATGGACCATAATTTGAAAGATTTTGAGCTTAGCTAAGAACAAATATGGCAATTCACTAACCCCCACCTTTGCTGTGATCTTACTGCAACCCTTGGTCTAGTCAAATAGCATTTACCCTTTTATTGCTTTGCCTGCCGGTGACATTTAGCCATTGATCCTAAGTGATCTCTCTCTTCTCAATACGAACATGAGGGAATTCTCTTTCCCTTTCTTGGGGGGGGGGGGAGGGTTTGGGAATTCACTTATTTCTCTTAGTCAAGTAACATTTAAGCCTTTTTATTACTTTGATGAGCAGTGACATTTAGTCTTTGTTTCTTAGGGATCTCTCTCTTCTCAATCGAAACATGAGGGATTTTTCTTTTTGTTTTGCATTTTTTCTTTCTATTCTATTCTATTCTTTTCTTTTCTTTTTTTTGGGGGGGTGGGGAGTTAGGGGAGAAATTCACAGACAAACATATTCGTTTGTAATAGAGATAGTATATAGTCACGCAAAAATAACTTTTCATATATTAAAAAAGGAAACTAGGGCAAATATTCTCAAATTTGCTCAGAATGGTGAATACTCTACTTTAAAAACTAATACACTTCATATTTTATATTTTGATTTCGATAGTACTCTTGATGCAGCAAATAGCTGTGATAAAGAATTAACACACAACTACATGTTAGAAATAAATAAGTTTCAATTCAGAAATTTAGAAAAAAAATAATATATGAAAGTTTATTAAGTCAATTGAATTAACAAAAAATAAGATGCTTTGTAATCAAAAAGATCCTTCATTTATAGGGTAGAAAGAAAATAATCTTTCTAATATAAGTAAAACCCTCCTAAACAAATAATTCCTAAAAATAAATTAAATCCTCCTAAAATTAAAATACTTCATAACTCAAAGGACTTGATTGGCAAGCAGTCTTGATGATCAAAAACTTTTCGTTCAATAGGACTACTTCTAGAAAGGGTCAACACTTTTTTTTTAATATATATAAATAATTTTGTTATTTTGGGTTTTTTAATATTTCTATTATTATTATGATTTAATTTATTTTTGGTTTCCAATTGCATAGTACATTTTGGGATAAAATTTTTAATTATTAATACATTAAAATTTTATATTTTTGGTTAAATTAGTGTAATTTAGTCATTTTACAACTAAAACATTGATGTTATATTGACTTTATAGCTTAATCATGCAAAATGTTATGAGTGGTAAACTTAGAAGGATTGTAATTTTTCAAACCTTAGGGAACACCTTTAGTCCATCAATCCCTTTTCAAAGTAGTTAACAAGTCACATGTGATCTTGAGTGGGGGTCCTAACAGGTTATCACGAGCTTTCAAGAGAACAATAGTATTTTGTTTTAATGCTAAGAGAAGTCATCCCCTAGTTGTTGTAATTCTAGTGCGAAAAAGTACAAAAGTTGCCAAAGGAAAGCAAAGACACAAGCAGTACATTATTTGGTGAAAACATTTTATTGGACAACTTATTATAATGAGAAGTGTTGCGTTACGAAAGGTTTTAGCGCAAATACCTTTCAACCCCCTCCATGTTTTGGTTTCCACCGACAGTTTTTGAATTTCATTCGATTAATTCGATTCGAGTACATTAGCCTCGTATATAAAGCGTTGGTTTCAAACCCCTCCCTTTTGAGTCAACACAAAGATGATTGGTAGAGGTGGTTTTATCAAGGAGCCACTAATTAAAAATTTGTTGCTGTAAGAACCGGCTAGTTGTATCATTGATCATAACCTGTACAAAAAAAATGTTGTTTTGTACATCCGGATTTTCTATTATTTATATGGGTATTAATATTCATGATATTTATAGTTATTGGATCATCATTCAACAGTGATCTAGCTTATATAAAGTCTATAAGTATCAATACTGGTAGTGATGGTAAAGAATCCTGTGAGTCACTAATTGGGACCTCAAAATCTCTCTGCTTGGTCTCCCCATTTTCATTCCAAACCATGAGATAGTTTTTCCACTATATCATTTCAAGCGTGAAGCTTTCAGAGATTACAAAACCTAATTTTGATTCTGGGTGCCTGTCCAAAGAAACACAAACTCAATTTACTCAAACATAATTCACCAGGTTTTCTTTTGATCTCAAAAGAAATACCATATGAGAGAAGAATTCTAAGACAACCAAAATCCATCCCCAAAAACAGATGATAAGATAATGATAAATTTATTGGATCAAAATGTTGAAGTGTCAAGAACTTGCTTCGGCTGAGACGAGAATTATTTAGATCCATCTATCACCTTTGAGCATCCATAGGCTGAGTCCTCATATTTCCCATCCCATCTGTTATTTGTTTGGGAAGGAAAGAGGTGTGTCAATCCATTAAGTACTTTTGGAAAGTGAATGAATGAAAGCGTTGAAGTTACACTGACCTGCATTCTTCCATCTGTGGAATTTGGAGTTCCAAATTTTCTTCAAATGCTTTGAAAACCAGGTCTAACTTTTCATCCTCTACTTTGTCAAGAGTTGGAGGATCCCACTGTATGAAGTCGATAGAAACACATGAGAGAGAGAGAGAGAGTCATGCTTTTTACTAATGTCAGTATTAATAGTTCTAGCTCACTGCTCTGATTTAGTAGAGTTCATAACTGTGCGCAAATTACTGATTTCAACCAGCTCTAGAAGAAAAAATAGTTGTGCTTGTAGGAACAAGCATGCGTGCATGCGCACAGAGAGAGAGAGAGAGAGAGAGAGAGAGAGAGAGAGAGAGAGAGAGAGAGAGAGAGAGAAACCTTTGGGGCATTATCCTTGTCAATGGTGAGAGCTCTTATACCCTAATTGTCAAAAGTAAAATATGGAAGGGGATAAGCAGCTTCATAGTTCACATTTTTCCTGCTAACGTTATATTTGTCAGTGAAATATCTTCATGGATGAGGTGATTACCTCATAGACATCACCAGAGATGGTGGCTCGCAAAGAGTTCATTGTCAGTCTAAATTCCTTCTTTAGACATTCAGCCAGTGTCTGCTTTCTTCCCTCTCGAACCTGGATAAGAGGAGACAGACAAATCAAATGACCACTTTTGTCTTCCTTTCTCCAAGAACAAAACACATTTTATGAACAACCAAGAAAGAATAGGTAAGTTGATGAGCACAATCAGTAGGAACAATGGCCTGTCGTTTAAGCCTTTAAGTCAGGTTGTTGAATTTATCCAGATTAGTTTCTGGCAGACATTTTCCTACCAAAAATTTTCAAAAGTTGTAAACAATTAAAGCTAGGGTTCACATAAACCGGATTCTTTCATCCTTCCACATTTAGCTTCTGCAATTTAATATAAATTAAACTAGAGGAGTAGCATTTATAAGCTAAAGAATAAAGGAATAGAAAACTATTCACAGAAAATAATCACCTTAAGTCCTATGAAGCTTGACATAGTGTCAATAGCCTATGAAAGGGAAAAAAGGGTCCTCAAATCTGCAACTTTTAATGAGGATCATAACTTAATTCTATTCCAAGTTTAAAGCATAAAAATCGGGGGGGGGGGGGAAGAAAAACTTGATTATGTTTCCAGATTCCAATGTTAGACTGCATCCTACAGAAAGAATCAGAATCTGTTTGATTGTATCAAAACAATCTCTTACCGATCTAAATGTCACCTTCAATCCTACTAGGGATGATCTTTTTAAGCTTTTAAGCACTGGTCCTATCCATCCATTTCCTTCTTTGCTTGCCTCAGCTTCCTGCGTGGTGGAGTGGAGATATTGTTGGGGCTCAATAATGCCATAGCTACATTCTTTGAGTATGCCCAACCAAAATTAATGAAAACTTACAAGTGACTCAATTATTTCCTCTACAGACTCCTTTGAAAAGCAGCTGTTGATAGTTGACTGCCTAAAATGAAATTCAGATGAACGTTGTCAATAATACAGGCATTCTTGAAAAAGTAAATCAAATGGTTCCGGATCAGATCTTTACTTGGCTAAAATACTATCTTCATCAACCGAAACTTCCAAAGAAAATTCCTCAATAACAGATTTCACTTTCTCCTTGTCACCAGAGTTTAAACTTACCAGATGCTTCTCTAACTCGGGCAATTTCTGACAGACAAAACATCAATCGTAATCCACTGGATTAGAATATGAAAACCTCTTATATTCACAAATACATACGAACAAGCATACATACATATACATATATATTGATCAAGATATTGGTAATTTTAATAATATCTAAAACACTAGTTATGTATGGTACACATTGGAGAGAGATTGAAGTTTAAGGGTGAGAGAAACCTTAAGTGATGGGTATATCAAAACAAGGTCTGTAATGCATTGAAGATCATAAGATTACTGGCATAATAAAAGAAAATGAGCAAAAGCAAATTTAGATGTTGAATGGCAGTAATATTCTTTGCTTAGATTCATGGGATTTTCGTAATATACAAAACAGTTAACCTAGGAAAGGATGATTGAGATCTAAATTACCTCGGAAGGAACAAAATGGGTTGCTAATCCTGCTGCCACCAACTCCTTTCCGCTTAGTCGTGCCCCGGTTAAGGCCAAGTATTCACCTGCATCATCACCACTTGGTCTTCAGCTTCATGCAAGCAGAAAGTACACAAAAGTCTCTTAAGTTTACATCACTTTCCTTCCAAAGACAAAAGATGCAGATATAGGCCTCATCCATTCTGGGTAAAATCAATTATATCACACGAACATTATCTATAGAGCTTGCCTGTTGGTTACCAGAATTCCCTACTCCTTTCCCCTACTAGAAACAAGCATTTGCTCCTAATAATGTACTTACCCAGATGTCCAGGTAGACGAGAATGCATGTAAGAGAAACCGCAATCTGTATGAAATCCAATACCTGCTTCCGGAGTGGAAAATACCTGCACAATTTTTTATTCTTGTTTTTGGATAATTAACAACAAAACCTTTAGCACATATGCAAAAAACTAGATCCACCCTAGTCTTTAAGGCCACAGCCTGGTGACAACATTTGACAAAAGGTAGACAATCTCAAACCAGGCATATAATACTAACAGATTTTTCTGTGACGATGGAGAACTTCATTGGAACCATTAAAGATGCACCTCCTCCCATTGAATAACCATGGACAAGGGCAACCTGAAATAGAACACTTGAAGTCAGCTGTCACTCAATGACCACATGAGAAAACTACATGTGCTTTTCAAGTATGTAAAAATACCTGGGTTTTCTTGTATGTGTGGATGTGATAACAGAGCCAATACATTCTATATACAACTTCTAGACAGGAATCCTCTGAATACCAGAATGCAAAACAAAAATCAATCAATCACTCTCTCTCTCTCAGTTCCTAATTAAAAAATGTAAACCCTTTTGAAGATAGTGCACATACTACTAATTCTTCCATCATAGAACATCTTCAGATCTCCACCAGCAGAAAAGGCACGCCCAGCTCCCTATGTATACAAATTGAATGCATAATTTCAATAGAAACCCCTTCGAATTTTTTCCAATCACAACATACCGTGCTAATGAATCAAAAACATTAGTCCTATTTTCTTTTTTTAAAAAAAAAAAATCAAATATTAAGTAAAAGGGTGAAGTGATGATCAAAAACATTAGTCCTATTTCATACCTCAGAAACTTGTCTCCTAACATCTAACACACGTGGAGGCATAAAAAATTCTAGAAAGCTCATAATTTAGGAATATACTCTCACCTTAATCAACACAAGCTCTGCCTTGTCATCCTTTTCCCACTTCTCCAAATAGCTTGCAAGCAAAGAAACCTGAAAGATCAACTCCGGTGTCACGAACAAATCAAAAGGGTAAATCAAATAATCAAAATCTAGAAATGGGCAGGATTGAGCACACCACTTCGGAGTTTATAACATTCAACTGACGAGGTCTGTTCAAGGTGATCAACCTCACATGATCAATTTCTTCAGCAATAACAACCTTAATCATCAATCAGCAATTAGCACATGAGAAATGCACACCTGGAAAGGCGAGTTTAGAATTGCCGCTAATAAGAAAGTTTACCTGTTCATTGGCAATTCCCACTTCTTGTGCCATTGAAAGTTAATTAACAAATCTATCTGAATCACACAAAACCCAATTAGAATCAGTAAAGAGAAAAAGCATAAAATTTGAGTTTCAAAAGCACATGCCCATGGGGTTCATTGAACTGCATTTACCTCACTCTATCTTGATCAAAGAGAGCAAAAGACGACGGAAAGAGAGATGCTGGAAAACGAGGACGTATTCAAGTTATTGGGAGATGGAGTAGCTGCATAACATGGGTAGGTAGTTGTACCTACCTCACCACCCTCGGACAAGACGAGAGAGAGAGAGAGTTTGGTAGATAATGCGTAGTTTTTATATATCGTCATTTTTAAATTAATCTACTGTTAGAAATTTCTTGATTCATATACGTGGGGTGACTCATACATGAAAATAATAAATAAAATTTTAGAATCGTAAAAATTTGAGTTCGCGATATACCTCAATTGGTGATACAGAAGATAATCGGAACCGCGAACTCTGAACACGAACCACTCGAAGTCGGGATGATAGTCACAGTAATCGAACTATCACCGCAATACCACAACGATCTAACCCTTAACCCAGTGATTCGTAGACGATCAGAAAACCCTCAATTTTAATTGTTATTCACAACAATTAAAATTCTCTCTCTTATGAATCTCTATTCTCTCCTCAGAATAATTAATCTCACAAAAAAAAATATAATATACAATTGAAAGACTTATTCCAATGTTGAATTCAATTAGGAGAGTGCAAATAGGAAGTTAACTCCCATTCAAAAACTAACTCCTGTAGGTGTTCGACAAAATAGGGGGAGTGGGGTATTGGGTTTAACCAACCCAATTTGAATTTCAAAAATTCAATTTTTACCAATGGTAATTTCTGGCCCACGTAGGCATCAACCAACATCTCCTACTTATACACGAGGACATTTTACTTCCATCATAAGATCACAACTCATGTAATCTATCACATCACCCTATAGGGTTTTCATACAGGGTTGGACGTCGTGTGACTAGCGAGTACACTTGCAAACAAAAACTTCTTGATACACCTGTTAGGATATTCGAGTAGTGACTGTTAGTATCAAAAAAAAGCTCACAGTACCCCAGATTCAATACTGATTGCATCCATCGAGCTACTTTCCTCATCGAAAGTAATCCCCAGATATCGCTCGACTATGTATCCACTATTATGTTTAAATCATTACATGGACGAACATAAAAGACCGGTCGGTGAATACAACATAATGATGCAATGTCAATTGGTCTTCCTTTTTCCAAACTCGAATCTATCGATCTCAACTCAGCTACTTTCCTGGACCTATCTCTCAGACCTCAATTTATCTTCTGGCCCATCGGTAAACAGACTAAAGTAGCAAACACTGAATCAAAATCTCAAGAAACAGCCGAAAGTAATAATGGCACAAGAGATCTCACCCAGTGGATCTCGGGCCTCACACAGTGGGGTTTGGGGATAAATTTCAATTTATTTGTCTCAAGTAATACAGCTCTCACTATCTCAAGTCGTCTTTTCACACGCGGTATGAAAACACGTGCCACAGTGTTATTCCCCAATCTCTCAAAAGGACATATGTCAGATTTTTCTAACACTGTACAGGTATAGGGACTCAGTCTACATATAAGACTTTACCCAGAGATCTCAGAGAGAGTATTTCAGAGATAATATCACAAGTCGCAGGTGATATCCGAGATCTCAAATGTAGCTACTCATAGGCAATATGGATGTGGGTACGTCCATGTCGATCATATCGCATATCACCTCATCCTGAACACATATCAGGGCGACTTATATTCTAGCAGGGCCACTCTCAAAGTCTCTTACAGCTAGAAACCGTCTCATCCCCGCTCACTCAGAGTCGGATGTGGTCACTCGTGTGAGAGAGTCGACCTTGCCTGCGTGACATATCTATTATCACATCACAGAATATATATACATGACAATAAAAGTAAGTGCATTAAATGAAAAATATAATACAAAAGTGACTGAATAATGCACTATAACCATATATATAAAAAATCAATAAGCATCAATGTCATCAATAAGTACAAACTGAGAAATGTCAGAAAATATTCAAACCCAATGACTCTCTATGCCCTAGAAAGAAGTCTCTAGTAATGGATTTGGTGAAGGGGTCAGCCACCATACTGTGTGTCAAAATGTACTTGATGGTCACTTCACTCTTCTCGATGATGTCTCTAATGTAATGGAATCTGGTGTCAATGTGTTTGGTCCTACTATGAAACTTAGGGTCTCGAGTGTAAGCGATAGCGGCCTAATTATCACAATAAATCATTATTGGCTTCCCACTATCCACTACAATCCCTAAGTCATCCAGTAGTCTCCGGAGCCAAACACTCTCCTGAACTGCAACTGAGCATGCCACGAACTCAGCCTTCATCGTAGATAGAGCAACACAGGTTTGCTTCTTACTGCTTCAAGAGATGGCCCCACCATTGAGTAAGAAAGCAAAACCTGATGTCGATTTGCGCTTATCCAAATCGCCTCCCCAGTCGGCGTATGAATATCCCACAAGGCGCAAATCACCTCTCCCGTAACACAAGGAGAAGTTTGCAATTCCCTTTAGATATCAGAAAATCTTTTTCACTGCTCTCCAGTGACCCATTCCAGGATTTGCCTGATATCTGTTCACCAGACCAACTGCATAACAAATGTCTGGTTTAGTACATAATATTGCGTACATTAAACTTCCCACTGCACTGGAGTAAGGTACTTTACGCATTTCCCTTATTTCTTCCTGAGTTTTCGGACACATTTCTAGGTTCAGGCTTTCACCTTTGGCAATCGGAGTATCTATGGGATTACAGTCACTCATCCCAAAACGCTCGAGAATTTTCCTAATGTAGGTCTCTTGTGAAAGAGCCAACATCTTTCTCGAGCGATCCCTCTGGATCTGAACTCTGAGGATGAACTCAGCTTTACCCATGTCTTTCATGTCGAAACTGGATGACAACCAAGTTTTGATGGTCATTAAATGCTGAATGTCGTTCCTAGCCAACATTATGTCATCCACATACAACGACAGGATCACAAAAGAGTTATCGGACCGAATTAGATAGACACAATGATCCTCCTCGACCATCGTAAAACCGTAAGATATCACCTCCTCGTGAAATCTTAGGTACCACCGCCTGGATGACTGCTTTAGGCCGTATATCGACTTCCAAAGTCGACAGACCTTGTCCTATTGACCTACTAGAACGAACCTCGGGGGCTGTTCCATATAGATCTCCTCATCCAGGCTCCCGTTAAGGAAAGCGGTCTTAACGTCAAACTGGTATAACTTTAGATCCATACTAGCGACAATCGCCAAAAGTAAACAGAGCGAAATAAACTTAACTACTGGGGAGAAAGTCTCCTCGTAGTCAATGCTCTTAGTCTGCGTGTAACCCTTGGCTACCAGAATTGCCTTGTACCTCTCAATCGATCCGTCGGCCTTTCTTTTAATCTTGAGAACTCACTTGTTCCTAATGGTCTTTTTATCCTCAGGTAAGTCAACTAGCTCCCAGACTTCGTTGACTCTCATTGATTCCATTTTCTCGTGCATGGCCTGTAACCATTGGTCCTTTGCTGAACCCTCGAGAGTCTCCTGTACAGTCCTCGGCTCTCCATCGTCCTTGGGAGTCACAATGAGGATCTCATCCTCAATCGGGAAACGGCGACGAGGCACTTGTCCCCGACTACTCCTACGAGGAGAGAGAGCCATCACACCTTCGGATGGACTGCTCCCACTAGGACCAAGATCCGTAATAGGGTCTTGAGTCCCGCCGCTGGGCTCGGCTGAGCTATTAGGCTCATCCATCTCATAGAAGGTGAAGTCTCGATCGATTTCTCATCTCTTAGGGAAATCACTCTCGAGAAAAGTAGCATCCCGAGACTCTATCTCAGTGACAGTGCCGTCCGTATGTTCTCCTAGGAACACATATCCCTTGGACTGTTCAGAGTATCTAATAAAAATACACTTCTTTCCTCGCGGGCCTAATTTGCCGTACTGATGCGAGGAATCATGAACATACGCGGCGCAACCCCATGGCCTCAAGTGGCTAAGGTCAGGCTGTCTCCCTGTCCAAAGCTCGTATGGGGTGCTGATTACGGACTTTGTCGGAACACGGTTAAGGACGTAGGTTGCAGTCAACAACGCATCCCCCCAATGGAAGATAGGTAAGTTGGCCTGTGCCATCATCGACCTCACCATCTCCAACAGAGTCCTATTCCTTCTCTCGACTACTCCGTTCTGCTGAGGAGTAGCAGGAATAGTCAACTGTCTAGTAATGCCTCTATCGAAACAGAGCTCTTTGAACTGCTCAGACAGATACTCGAGTCCCAGATCGGTTCTGAGAGTTTTCACCCTCATGTCTAGCTGATTTTCAACCTCGCTGATAAACCTCCTGAAGCACTCTAGTGCCTCATACTTGTGTGAGATCAGGTAGACGTAACCGAAACGCGTGTAGTCGTCTATAAACTTAATAAAATACGTGGCTCCGTTTCGGGCTCTCACATTCATAGGTCCGCAAATATCGGAATGGACTAATTGCAATGAAGTTCCAACTCTCATTGCTTTCCCAAATGGTTTTCTAGTAGCTTTGCTCGCAAGGCAAAACTCACACACGGGCAACTGGACCTTGGTTAGCGGGCCCAACAAACCGCTCGTAGCTAACCGGCTCATCCTCTCTTGCCCTATGTGGCCAAGCCTACTATGCCATACATTCACATCATTCACTACACTATCAGATGCAAAAGCAATAGTAGAAAAAGAATAAATTTCACAAAAGGAAATTATATCCAGTACATAAAGTCCCTCATGGACTAAACCGGAACATATCAAAGTATTGTCATAAGAAATGAAAACTCTAGAGTTTCCCAAAAGCACAGAATATATCCTAACAAATCCAAACACCGGACAGATACTAGATTCCGCCTAATCTTAGGAGCATACAAAACGTTATGCAGATATAAGACTTGGTCACTTCGCAGCAATAGCTTGCAAGTGCCAATCCCTTTTACTTCAATAAATGCTCCATTCCCTACGTATAGCCTCCTCGCTTGGGGACTCAAACGGCGAAACTCCACGTATGCTCTCCTATCGCGAGCTACATGGTCCGTGGCTCCTGAGTCTACAATTCACAAAGGAGAAGAGTTAGCGAGCATCACACTAGATGACACGTAACTCAAACCATGTAAAGAAGAAGGACTTACCTTTTGCTCGCCACACTCGCGTGCAAAATGCCCAGTCTTGCCATATATGTAGCATTGGATCTTGCTCTTATCGAGCTCATTCTTCTTGCATTTCTGTCCTCTGTCGTCGGTCTTGGCAGGTTACTTTTTCTTGCTTGGCTCTTGGCCTTCTTCTCATGCTTGCGCCACTTGCGCTTTACATCTCGGGAGCCCTTACTCAACTCCGCAATGTTGGCATGAGCAAAAGAAGACCTAGCCACCTCCTGACGCTCCTCAAGCTCCCAATGCCTACTCACGTCCATGAAAGTACGAATACTCTCAGTGTGCGTAAGATAGGTCTTAACCACATCCCAGGAGTCAGGCAAGGACTGGATTACACCCAGTACCTGAAGCTCATCAGACATCGGCTCCCCCATATTCTTCAGAGAGGCGATCATACTCGACATGTGCATTTAATGTTGTTTCATGGTATGATCGTGCCTCTTCTTGTACGTGATGAATTTATAGGTCAGCATCCTCAACTTAGGAGCTGACGGGGCGCCATAGTGCTCTCTCAGAGCATGCCAGATCGACTGTGCAGTAGGATACTGCTCGTAAATCAGAATCAGCTCATCGTACATGCTGCTAAGAAGGATCACCCTCGCTTGACCATCCTTCTTTTTCCAAGCACGATACACCTCCTGATCCTGTCGTGCTTATGCCGTGGTACCCTCCCCGGGGTCCACCATCTCGTTCTTAAGAACTTCCCCGAGTTATTGTTTCTCGAAGACAAACTAAACGTTCCGGTGCCAAATATCATAGTTGTCACCATTCAGCTTATCTCCCTTTACGAGATCTAAAACGACAGTTTTCGTTGTAGCTATGTCTCTGTCACATAGAAAAAGAGACATTAGTGACATATTGATGCTTAGTTCACGTACCTTACGAATCACCAAAACCAAAATGACTCGAATATAGATCCCAAGACAAGTGTATGAGTCAACGGACACCATACACCATAATCCGGGATTGCATCTCACCATTAAAAATAGGATTCAGTACATAAAAACCCACAATTAATCACTTTTTATCACAAAACCCTAAAAAAATCAGAAAATTCCAATTTTATGACGACCTACGCTCTGCCGGGAGGGTTCACACGCCGCCCGGACCCCGGCGGCACATCTTACACGCCCCCACACGCCGGGAGGGTTCATGCGCCTGCACGTGCCCGGTGCGCGTCCGCAGACGCGCTTGACGCGCGGGCGACGCGCCTGCACGCGCACGGCCAGCGTCCCTGGCCGGATCCGGATCCCTGACGCGGGTCAGGACCCGGAACCCGGTCCGGATCCCCGGTTTGGGTTGGGTCTGAACCGGGTTCGAGTCTGACCGGTCAAATCCGACATCTCACGCGCCTACGCGAGTGTGAGTTGCACGCGCCTGGGCACTGTGCACCGACGCGCCTTCTCGCGCGTGTGGTGCACGCACCCCCTGCTAGGTGACACGTGCCTCCACGCACATGTCTTGCACACGCCTGCATCTTCTTCGCCCGAATGTCTACAATTCGGATTTCTCCGACCCATTTTCCAGAAATTTCACATTCCGGTATAGAATAAATGCAATATATATATCAAAATGTAGATCTAACAGAGGTAAACACAGATTTACCATTTTTATGAACCGATTTGACCTAAATCTCGCCAAACTAGAGTTGAAGGGTTCGGTCACTATTCACGGCCGAATGCTTCAATCAGAATTTTCTTGGGCTAAACGTGCTCAGAAAATTATGAAAAAATAAATTTTGTATTTTACGTGATTTGGGTAACACAATGGTATAATTAGATTCACGAAACTCATCCGTGATTCGGACCCCAAATTTTATACCCTATATTTTTTTACACCCAAATTTTATTCCGAAAAATTATTTAAAAATATTTCTAACCTGGCTCTAATATCAATGTTAGAAATTTTGTAACTCATACACGCAGCGGAAGTAATAAATAAAATTTCAGAATCGTAAAAGTTTGAGTTCGCGATATACCTCAATCGGTGATACAGAAGATAATCAGAACCGCGAACTCTGAACATGAACCACTCGAAGTCGGGATGATAGTCACAGTAATCGAACTATCACCGCAATATCACAACGATCCAACCCTTAATCCGGTGATTCGTAGACGATCAGAAAACCCTCAATTTTAATTGTTTTTCACAACAATTATAATTCTCTCTCTCTTATGAATCTGTATTCTCTCCTCAGAATAGTTAGTCTCACAAAAAAAAAATACAATATGCAATTGAAAGACTTGTTCCAACGTTGAATTCAATTAGGAGAGTGCAAATAGGAAGTTAACTCCTATTCAAAAACTAACTCCCGTAGGAGTTCAGTGGAGACAAAATAGGGGGAGTGGGGTATTGGATTTAACCAACCTAGTTTGAATTTTAAAAATTTAATTTTTACCAATGGTAATTTCTGCCCCATGTGGGCATCAACCAACATCTACCTACCACCTTCCTCTCACAAGTTCTTTCTTTTTTTGTTTTCTCCCCGTTCGGTAAAAGCGAAACTCGTGGATTTCCTTTCAGAATAAAATAGGAAGATTAGGGAAAAATACTAAAATAAGGTGATAATCAAATCAAATCGGGTCATTTTGTATTCACATAGCAAGTCATATCCCATAGAATCAAATTTCTTCTTTTCTTTCTTCTTATTTTTTGTTTGCATTTAAAAATTATACAATGTATAATTTATTATTTCATGAATAAAAGCTTTGTATTATTTTTCCATGGGTGTGGATACAATGTATGTCAATTGTGAGATTCAGGCTTCCTTTGGGAGCTGGGAAATGGGCAGAAAGAAATAGATTTTGAAGCTTATTGGATTCATTCATTTGAGAGATGGAGAATAGAAAAAACTAATTAGGGCAGAAAGAAAATCTTTTCAAAAGTTTAAAAACTTTCTTCTCAAAAATGAAAAGAAACAGAGGGAAAGGCCGATAGACGGGAGTAGAAATTTAAATATATCAATTATATTATTAAAAATTGATACAAAATAAATTTATACCTAATATATCATATAGATGGTATAAAATATTGTTCAACCCACATGCATCTCAAAGTAAAAGTTGCAAAACTCAAAACATTCAAATTGTTTCAATATTGGTCACTATACCACTTGGAGAATAAGAACATAGGTCATTCAATTCTTCATCAATTATCAATAAAATAATATTTACAAAATTGTGAATATCATATTCTGAGATTTCATACGATTTCACTTTTGGTAAGATTTCTTGGATTTAAAAAATAAAACGGCATAAAGGTTGTAGACACTCTTGTAATAACCTAGAGAAGGTGAATATGTTATCTTTAAATATTTTGATTTTCTAGGACTTAAAACGAATTAATAAAAGACTCAAACCAGTGTTGGTAAAAGAGAGAGAAAATCAGAGAACCAAGAATTTATAGTGGTTCTACCTTCCTGGTGTATATCCACTCCCAGAGTTTACCTATATTTTCTAATCAACTATTCTAACAATAGTTTACGCAACTAGCTTCTCAAATATTAGTCAAACATTTCAAGTATTTTTCTCAAATACTTATTCTTGCTTTTCTTAGGAGCAAACTAAACCACTGACTATTCATTCGATACAACTCAATTACAACTCAAGATCAAGAAGAACCAATCTTCTAATCTTTACAAAGATTACAAGTCGACTCGCATATCCTAGACTTGAAAAATTCCAAGTGAGCATAAGCTTAAGCTAACTTAGTACCTATGTATGTCCTAAACATAGAATATCTCAAAGGATACAAAGTCAAGTTGACTTGCACCTCGACCAAGTCAACTTGCACTCTCAAAAATCCTAAAACAAAGTATTAGTACTTTTGTCCAAGCTGATCTAGCAAAATTATTAAGTTGACCAACATATAAGCAATCAATCAAAAATCTCAAAGCATATTAGGCACGAGTCAACTTACACCTTTGTACGAGTCAACTTGCATAAAACTTACATACATTAACAAGCCAAACTTAACAAGCAAAGTATAGTACTTCATCTAAATTGACCTAGGAAACTGGATAAGTTGACACACATATGTGTAGAATATAGAATAGTTCAAAGGACACTATGATGAGTCAACTTGTACCATGACCAAGTCGACTTACATGGAATTCACATGTCATAGAACACTTTATTAGTTGAGTGTATAAGCAAATGAACTTGTATTGTGCTAAATAACATATAGTCTAAGCCAAGTTGCACTAAGTAGATCTACCATAGTAAGCTGACCTGCATATTGCACAATGAATATACACTTATGTAGGAACAATCACAAGTCAACTCATCCAGAAGCCCAAGTCAACTTGCATAAGGCACGGAGCAAAATAAGGCACGGAGCAAAATTGACTAAGCATCATCAAGCATAAGTCGACATGAGGAAGAATATAAGTCAACATGCACAAACTCCATAAGACAAATGCTTAAGCAAAACAAAGAACAAGTCAACTCAACAAATAACAAAATTCGACTTGCACAAGGCAGTGAAGAAAAAGTTTAAGCACAAAAAGGAATAAGTCGACATGAGGAAGAATGTAAGTCAACATGCACAAACTTCACAGGACAAATGCTTAAGTAGAACAAGGAACAAGTTGACTCATTAAATAACACAAGTTGACTTGTGCAAGGCATTAGAGGAAAAGTTTAAGTATAGAAAAGCATAAGTCGACATTGGAAAATGAGTAAGCCAACTTACATGATGTTCCGAGCACAAAAATTTAAACAGACTCAAGAGAAAATGAACTTATCACATGAAGGAAGTTGACTCACTGTAGCCAGAAGCAATGCAAAACTCAAATATCAATCATGAGAAGAGGAAGTCAACTCACTATAAGAGCCAACTTGTTATTCAAAAGGACTATTCAAGCATTAAATTCAACTTTCAACCACCTCGATGGCTATGTTTGTATATCGAATGATCCCCAAGGGCTACCTTTTTAATCAAGCTTATAAATACAACACTCAGGGAGAAGATGAACAATTTTTGGAGTGTTCAATGAATACTATCAAGTAGAATCTTCTATGAGCTCTAATTCTTTTATTGTTGTATTTGTGTTTGTGCTTTAAAGATTATGTCTAAAGTATAAGCTTCAAATTGTATTTTTTGTTTTCACTTCTAAATCTTGTAAAAGACAAAAGGAAATGGTTCTTTTTGGTATGAGTTTAGATTGTCAAAGTGAGACAATTAGGTTTGTTAGCACATGTTATAAGCTAGTGGTAAGTGTTCAAGTGAAACACTTGTGAGGTTTGCTAACTTTTGTTGTAAGCTAGTGTTGAGTATTTAAGTGAAACACTTATGAGGTCTGACTAGCACTTGAGTAAGCTAGTTGGTTGAACTATTTTGGAAAAAATAATAGTTTAGAAAATTCAGGTAAAGTCTATGAGTGGATGTACATTGTAAAAGGTGGAACTATTATAAGTTGCTTGTGTCGATTTCTCTCATTCTCTCCTCAACTCTCTTTCGAATTTCAGAAAACTTCAAAAGTGTAAAGAACCTGTTCGTCCCCCTCTAAGTTGTTACAAACTGGCTCTTTTGTTCTCTTCAATTTACGCTCAAGCTTGATTATTACTAGATTAGAACTAGCCATTGGACGATAAGATGATGATGTTCCATAATAACTACTAGGTATTGGCCCTATCCCTTTCTCTCTTACTTTACCTGGACATTCTTTGCCAGTAATTTCAATGAACACTATATCCTCAATTTTATTGATAAACTTTTATGTTGAAACTACTTATTGAGATATCATCATTTTATCAGTTTTTTCTTATGTATACAAAGTGTATTTAGAAATATCAGTATAAAAACTTATAGAAATATCAACACAAACTCTTACTATGAAATAATATCAAAAGTTCATATAAATTACCATCATAATAGCAAACTTTAAGTTGACATATGAATTGTCTTTTTTTTTTTTATGGATACTTTTCTAGAGTTCAATTCGGGGTGTGTCCTATCTCAAGTTTCTAAACTAAATTGTTAACAACTAAAAAAATACTAATAAATACACTATCAGTATATAAATTAATTACCATTTCTCTTGCCTGCCTCACAAATAACTTAGAGCCACAAGTTTGCGTATAGATTTAATGCAATCGGCTATACTTCCCTACTTTTGATTTTTCTGGCAAAATATTTCGAGTTATTATGGTAAAGATATAAAAGTGAACAAAATGATATTTCTCTAAATATGTTACTACATTTCAATATCTTGAATACCAATGTGAAACTATGACTTCCCATTCACGAGAGTTGTGACTCTCTAGGACATTTGTTGAAATCTCATCAACTGTCTTGTCTGTGTCATAATATTTTTTTAAGAGTATACCTATACTCTTTAAATTTGGTGACAATTGACAAATGCATCAACACCAATCTTATTCTCTATTTTAAATACAAATATTTGTGGTAAAAAGAAATACTTAAATTAGAACATGCTGCAACAACTATAAAAGGATGCAAATATAGAAAGTACCATAATGAAGGCTTTCATTCATTCCTTTGATGCCGAAGGGATAATGCACCAATCGAGAGTAAAATTGTAAGCTTGTAGCTGCAAAACCACAAGAATTAGCAAGTAATTGAGATTTCTATCCAATGGACTATAGGTTAGAACCGAAAGACACTATAATACGTTGTGATCTGAGACCCCATATATCCTTCAAAATGGTCCTTCCTTTTTTATGGGTTTTTTTGAATATCATCAGTTGTAAAATATGAGGTAATAAATTAATAATCGATTTCACTCAATATGTTTTTAAGTATATTGCTATGTAATCAAAGGTAGCCTAGAGTAAAATATTGATTCCTTCTTCATTCATACACTCATCAATAGATGTCTGTGGTGTTTTTTTAGATGTTTTAACAATCCTAATTACTTTTAGTTTTCCTCTTCCCTAGAACATGTTTATGTTTGTTTTTATTGCAAGAATTAAAAGTTTGAAACATGTTAGTATGATATAAGTAAATAAGAAATACAATAAACATGTGAACATCATCAAAAGGAATATATCAGAGTTAAAGATGAGTTATACACAAAGCCAAAGATGGTGTTTCTAGTAGACCAAAGCAAAAATGAGTGACCCACTAAAAGAAATGAAATGAATGAAGAAAAAAAAGGGAAATATTTGTATATTTATATAATGAATTTACTATATAATAAACAAAATGAACAATAGGCATCTCGATCATTGCAACATTATGAGTCCAAAAAGCAATTACCTCTTACAATGAGGACTTGATTTTCAAGCAAGTTTGAATGGTAAAAGATTGTTTTTCTTCGAACTATGACTAAGTATAGTTGTTAGGGTTAACAAGCGAAGCTTAACATTGCTTTTCCATAATCAAGCAAGCCATTTGTGTTTAATGCTTAAAATGGTTAAAGCCTATTGAAACTCTCAATCTATAAAACAAGTCAGACTCCATCACCAACTTTCGTACTCAAATAATTTATTATTTATTCTCATTTTACTAAGTAAAAAGCATAAAAAATGCTCCCATAATCTCTACACTTTACACTTCCTTCTTAAATAAAATATAATTTATTAATCTTTTAATCTTTATATTTGTAATGAAAAGTTAAATTCGACTCCAACTCCAAAATAAATAATAATTTTTTTAAAAAAATTGCTAATATATAGTTGTTGTTGGTGTGGCTAGAGACCTCCATTGTGAACCATGTTAAAAAAAAAACACCAAAATCCATCATGAATATTGAAAACAAAAAATAGAAGAAACATAAAATAATTAGAAAACATGTTCATAACATTACACATACATATGTATATCAATCAAAAGAGAAAAATCAATATATATATAATGAATGAGCATTATAACATTTTTTTTTTTAATTTCATACCATTAAGGATATAAGATATGACTTTGCAATACCGAAAATTCAGTGTTAGAATTTTCAATAAATTCTTTTATATAATTCCAAAAAGATTTAGAAATGTATTAGCTATAATGTATTGAGAGGTCTATGAATCTCCTTTTTGATGAGTTGCTATAATATATCGAGAGAGTTGATACATTTTGATATTGGGTTGATACAATTTCTACAGCAACATTTCTCTGAGCTTCAATCGTTGTGGGTTGATATATACTTAAATGAGTGTCGATATACTCTTATGTGATTTGTCTTAGAAATGAATTTCTGAGTGTATTGGCATATCAACCTACTCTACGGTGCACGTTGATACATGGATGCCTTTGGGTTGATACACTAACACTACAAAACAAATACAGTTTTAGCGATGAAATTTAGCGATGAAAAAAATTCATCGCTAATTTTAGTGATGAAAAGTGTATTTGTCACTAATTTTAGTCACAAACTTAATGTTCGTCACTAATTTACCCATGAACTTAGTGTTCATCGTTAATTTTAACCACGAACTCCATGCTCGTCACTAATTTTAGTCATGAATGCTTTATTCATCGCTAATTTTTGTAACAAAAAAAAATTCGTTGTTAATTTTAGCGACGAACACAAAATTCATCGCAAACATTAGACATGAACTCCACATTCGTCGCTAATTTTAGCCACGAACTACGCATTCGTCGTTAATTTTAGCCATGAACTACCCGTTCATCACTAATTTTATCCACGAACTCCATTTCGTCGCTAATTTTAGCCACAAACAACGCGTTCGTTGCTAATTTCAGTCATAAACTTTACTTTCATTGCTAATTTTAGTCACGAACATAAATTTCGTTGCAAACTTTGTCGCTAATTTAGCTACAAACATAATTTTCGTTACTAATTTCATCACAAATTTACTCTTTTTGTGGCTAAATTCGTCGTTAATTAGCCACGAAAAGTTTTTCGTGGATAAGTTCATCACTAAAATGTGCATCCATTGCTAATTTCATAGCTAAATTCTTTCGACACTCTCTTATGAAACATTTTCAACCATTTTCACTTCTTGTTCCTTTTTGATTACGAAGTTAGGTAAAATACATAGTAAATATTACAATTCTTACCAAATTAACCATTTTCAACAATAAATAATTCAACCAATCTCTACCGAAATATTGTTATTCTATTTATACAAGCTTATATTTTATTTTTTTAGAGATTAGGCATTAAACAATTCTAAAAAAATTATAATTCTATTATCGATCATGTTTGTGTTAGTTTTTATTTTGACTATTGAAAAGGAGCTGTTGAGCGTGATGCAAGTCCTTGCTGTGATAACTAGGGAGAACTTAGGAATGATACAATGAAGTGTTTAGTCATGTTTGGATAGATTTTGGATGATCTATCTCATGGAGGTGAAGGAGAGGATGCAGCTCATAGCTTGTTAGATTATTCCCATTAGATAGGATCAAACAGGCTAAACTTGAACCATGAGAGCAGAGATAAAAATTCAGGAAAGGATGAGCAATTGATGCCAAGTGTCACATATTCGGGTATTTACCAAAAAAAATTCAAGAATGGTTTGTTGTTTAAGTGTGAATTTCAGAATTTGATGGTTGGTTGAGGAATACTACAGGATATCACAATGTATTTGTAGTTCAAAATTTGGTTGTTGGAGGCTCTGTTGTTAATATGGTGTTGAGAATGTGGCATTGATACAATCTTAGAAACAATAGTGATTGAAAATGCGGTTATGGATTTGATAAGCATTAGCAGCAGTGATTGTTGGATGGGGACTTTCATGGAAAAAGGGGTAAGTATGGTCACTTACTCTTGATCTCTATGGTGTTAAAGATAGAGATTGTGACATTGTGTTTGGCTATATTATATTTCATACTTGTATGTTTATATTAAGTGGGATTTTGACTATTAAAACTAAGGGTCAATTTGCACCATTAGAAACTTGGTAGACCGAAGAGTCGATGCAAAAAACAATACCCTCATCTTTTTGACATATAATTTTATCTCAAATTTCGAGAACAAAATTTCTTTTTAGGGGTTAAGTGTTGTAGCACCAAAAATTTAGTATTACAATTTTCAATAAATTCTTTTATGTAATTTCAAAAATATTTGGGAGTGTATTAGCTATGATATATTGAGAGAATGTCTATGAATCTCCTTTTTGATGTGTTGCTAAAATACATAGAGAAAATTGATACATTTTGATATCGGGTTGATACAATTTCTACAGCAACATTTCTCTGAGATTCAATTATTGTGGGTTGATATATTCTTAAGTGAGAGTCGATATGCTCTTAGGAGATTTGTCTTAAAAATGAATGTTTTGAGTGTATTGGCATATCAACCTATTCTAAAGTGCAGGTTGATACGTGGATGCTTTTGGGTTGATATACTGAGATATTGGGTTGATAAATTTAATCTCGGACATAGAGATATGTGTATTGATACATCCAGTAATTTGGGTTAATATATTTTGACTCTTCAGTAAGTTTATGAGAATATGTTATTACATCAATATATCCAATTTAATGGGTCGATATAGATACAACGCTGGATCGATATATACAAGATTTTAGATTGATATATACAATCTCTGTTATAGCTCTTCTGAAAGCATGATCCTGTGTATTGATACAACCAAACTATGAATCAATACAAAATAACGTAAAAGACAACTAAATCTAATTAAAACTCTTGATTAGTGGGGGAAAAATGGTAAAAGGCTCTTCTATTATAAGGTATTTAAACACAACTAAACTCATTTCTCTCCTTCTCCATGACTGGACACTCCCTTCCCGCTTTTCTCACTTTCTATATCTAGCTCACCTCACTTTCTCTCTTTCTCCCTTAAAATCGATCAAAACTTCTCCAAACCTATAAATTCAAGCTTCCAAACTCTCAAATAAACACCTAAAGGTTAAATCTAGAGAGAGAACTAGATTTTTCTAGTGAGAGAAAACCTAAGGTTTAATGGTGTCTCAACTTGAGAACGAAATTGATGACATAAATAGAGATAATACTTCCTTCTTATCATAAATTTGAGTTAACTTTACTTGTTTGTAAGAATTAGGTTGAGATTCGAAAATGTGAATTTGAGGAATTTAGACCTAGAGTTTGAAAATGTTGTGAAATTTGTGAATCAGTATGGTATATTGATACCAATAATATGTAGTTGATGGAATTAGAACATAGATTCATGCATTTTGGGAATTAGGGTTTGTGTTATGTTAGAAAAACCGATAAACCTTAGTTCAATAAGTGATTGAATGATTAATTGGCATTGGATGTTCTAGGTTTAAAGCCACTAGAACACAAGTATGGATTGAACTTCGTTGTGGATTGAAATTGGGAGTGGTTACCCTCCCCAAATGTGAGTGATTTCATGCTCGTACTTAAATAAGAAACATACTTTTATTGAATTTTCTAAATAATTTTTGAAACTTAGATTTATATGATTTAGTGTGTGTAAAATATACTAAAAACTGAATTTTGAACTTTTATACATCCTATATATTGTGAATGAACAAATATGTCATGTGAATTTATTGATGTTGAACAAATTGGTGTATTAACTAGTATTGAGATATTGTTAGAATTATGACACATGAAATGAGTTTATGATTTTATGAAATGGTGCATTGATTGACTTAGAGAGGAAGAGCCTGATCTCCATAAAATGTTAGTCATTTCCCTCTACGGAGTGACTCGACGAGATGACATAGTGGGGTAGATAGACCATGGGATGTAGCTAAGTATGTGCTATACATTTATGGCTAGATATGATAAGGTTATGGGATAGATGGGTGCACCACCAACAAGAGCCCACAAATAATGTCGAGAATGGGGGTATTTTAGAATATAAATTAATAAAACCCTTGACTGTTCTACCCTAGGTCATGGTAGATCTTTGTTAGGAATGATGATTTTGAGTTCCCCTATATTTGAAAATGTGAAAAGTGGGATGCATATGAGATTGAATTGTAATAATTGTGAATTATGATTATTTTAGAAACAATGGTCTGAATTTATTTTTATTGAATGAAATTGAGAACGACATGAGGGTTTGAAAAGTATACATTTGATATATCCACTATACACCTTTTATTTAAGTATAACATGCACATCACTCACCCTGTATAGTATATACTCACCCCCTTGCTTTCCTTCTTACAGTGGAAGTCTAATTGAGACTTGAGGTTGCTTAGCACCGGATTTGAAGAAGTCTAGTCGGTTGGGTTTTTCGGGTAGTAGACATTCTTTTGGATTAAGATATTAGTGGACCCAAATAGAGACAAACTTTGTAATTATTTTTAGAAACTCATTTTGTACAATGTTTATTTGATATGTGATTTGAATATGGTCTTACATACTTAAATTGAGGACCTCTTTTTTTTATTTCTTTGAATTTTGTGAATATTGTTTATGATAAAATGGGTTGTGATAAAGATTTGGATGGCTAGGTTGGCCCTTGATGTTTGGATTTGAAGCGAAAGGTTGTGATGGCCAATTTAGTGATTGATACTTGTTTGGAAATGAATGTGACATCAACAAATGCCTTATGGTATTTTGGTGTACGGGTTAGACTTACCTGTATTTCAGAGTAGCATGATGGTTGTTGCGTACTCGATTGTTGCGTACTTGATCTAAGGGGTTGAGGCATGACAAACTTATCATTAATTCCCAAACTTTTCTCATTGCTAAACTAAGAAACATGCGTAAACAAAGAATATATGTAGATTTACTTAAAATCATGGAATATCATATGAGCTCATAGAAGAACATAATTATGAAAGCACATAAGGTCTCGAGACTTGATTGCTAGGATGTCATTTCATTTATAGCTTATACAACATTCATGGACATTGACCATTTCATAATCATACTGATCACTTTCTTTGCCCTTTTGGCCTTGTATATGGAGGCATAATATAAACATTAATCCAACTTAATCCTAATAACATGTTTGCAGAAGAAATAAAAATCATAGAAAACTCATACTTATACAACATACTTTCTTAAGCATCAACACATATAATATTAAACAAAATCTTAGTCGTTGTACTAATGTGAAGCCTAATCTTAAACATGTAACATTATCATCAAAGCTAGTAACACATCACAAAGCGTGAGCATCACATATACAAATCTTATATTATGTTCATTAAGATCAAGAATAAGTAAAAGTGCATGTAAGGACATGATTGTTGGGGACCATACAAAGCTTGCTCTAAAATTTTCTTTAAGACATAAAAACATGAATTCTTTGGGACAATAAAGCTAATCTTGATGGCTCAATATTTGTGTTTTTATAACATGAATGAGGTTAATTTTGCCTTAATTTTACCTTAACATAAATTAATTTTACCCTAATTGTATCCTAATTTTGCCTTAATTGTACCTTGATATTTCCTTAATCTTGCCCTAATCATGTATGTGTATCAAAAAATAAATTACAATAACAATATCATCAATTTATTCAAATTTGTAGAAAATGGAGAAACTCAACTTCAGAATCAATGAAGGTGGCAGCGAGGAGAGAGAGTAGTGAGAATAACAAATGCATGCAGTGAGGAGAGAGCAACCTCCAGTAGCTTTCTTCGATGATAGGGCACCAACTGCAATGGCTATCTTTAGCGATAAGTTGCAATAGTGGTGAATGGAGAAGATAGAAGAGAGATAAGAGAGAATAGAGAATAGAGAAGAGAATGTCAATGACTTCTCGACATTTTGTCCCAAAAATGTCAACAAATAATGAACATGCTGACACTTTTATATAAAAATATTAGGATATCCCTCTCTCTCTCTCTAAAATGTCTCTCTCTAGTCCCTCTCTCTCTATCCTTTCCCAACATTTTTAAATAGAAACGTCATCCTCTCTCTCTCTCTCTCTCTCTCTCTCTCAAATATCTCTTTCTCTCTAGTGTCCCTCTCTATAACCTTTCCTGACATTTAGACTAAACGTAAAAAAAGTTTAAAGTTTTGCCGATATTTATTATAAAATATATCAACAAAATTGAAAACTTTTACCGATATTTAGTACTAAAATGTTGGGAAAACTCCTGCCACCGCTCATTTTTACACGCGAACTATTTTTTCTGACATTTTAATACATAAACATCATCGACAATGTTTACTGATATTTCTTTATCAAATTGTTGCGAAAAGCAAAGTGGTGGTGACACAATATTTAAAAGTCAGGAAAAGTTATGTTTTCATAGCGTATGATAATTTTTTATGTAAAAAAATTAATGATATTCTAGAAAATTGCATAATTTTTATTTATATATTTAAAACTATAGTACTAATTATGCAATTATGACCATCCATAAAGTTGGATGAATGAACTAAGTATTAGATAATTAAAATTGTTTTGTATTGATTGTTAAAATAGTTAGATTTTAAAATTGTTCAGCAACTTAGATGAATTGCTAAAATAAAGACCATAAATGATTTACATGAATGTTGGTTTATTCTTGCAAGTTGATTTTTTAATAAAATTTGCGAAATGAATATCCAATTAATCATAACATAAAAGGAAAGTTGATTTATTTAGATTTAGATTGCAGAGCAGTCACTTTACTTTTAATTAAAAATAGTATCAGGAAAAAAAAATTGGATACATACTGATTGATATTTTTAAGATGGGTCGATATCATAAATGATAATTATTTAAAATAAATGCATTCCGATGTTTTTAATTTTGGCTTTAATTGTACATTTGAAAATAAAAATAATAATTCCAACAAAATATTGAGATACCTTTTTTTTAATATTTGACAAATCGGTATCTGAAATCATATTTCAATAAAATTGTCTTAAACTACTATTGGAGGTGGGTTGTGAGTCCATAGATATTGACTCTTTGATGGCTCGAACAGTTGTCATCAACAGGATATGAGACCCGTAAAAACCACAGGAGGATGTTCCAGTGGAGAAAACTCCGACGCTCAAGTCAAAAAGAGCAGTTTTCGAGTGTAAAGAAACAGACATAGAGTTTTAGCGAGGGAGAGGTTCCCTGTGATTAGTGTTCTCAATGTGTAAGGCCGAGAGAGCGTACCTGACTTAGAAGGCTTGAGGGTTTCTTATACCCGATAGAGCTGTATGCTTTCGGGCTTTTACAACCCTCCTTTCCTTGCTGAGAAGTCCAGAAATTTTAGACTTAAATATTCTGAAATATTCGTAATCGTTATCATATGAGAAGTTGAGAGATTCGGGGAATTCTTCCCTTATCGGTGAGATCGCAAGAAAACTGTTTCTAAGTAAGAAACAAATGGTATGGGGACAATCTAATCCCTTCTTGAATTTGGTTGGATCATCTGTTTCCGATCGACTGTCAATCATTATGGACCATTGGAAGCTTGTTTATTCGTTCGGTAGACCATGGGCTGAGTGTCCGTCCGGGAAGATAAATCCCAATTGACAAATCTCATTTGGTAGGTGGGGCGACTTAGCCCCTATCGTTCGGGAGACGGAGTGACTAGGACCCTTCAGTAGATCACTTGAGTGTTCATAAAGGGTAGTCGTTCTATGATATCAGGCTGTGCATGTCCGTCGGTTGGTAGTTATTCCATCGGTTGGAGCAATCCCTTCTGAATTGTGGGTTTCGTGTGTGGGCCTTTCAAGTATTGACCATTTGAAATAGGTATTGGGTTATGTTCCATCATTTACTCCCGACTCGTGGCGTTCTTTCTTAAGAAAGGCGACAGGAGATATGACCATTGAAAAAGGCATGAGATTTTTTGGCATGACCTAGATCGCTTTGATTTTTCGGAATTGTTTTTTGTACGCTTTATAAGGGTACATGCCCATCAGGGTATCATATACCTTAGTATTCTTGTCTACCACTTTCTTGATCTTTTGTTAAAAGTTTTTCCTGAGAAAATGTCATAAGGTTCTTCCTCGTTGTGAGGCATTAAAGACATACGAAGCACGACGATCGAAGAGGAACTGCAGGAAGTTCGGAAAGACATGCCATTCGGAAGCAACTTCGAACTAGTGTTATCTGGCGAAGAGGACAGGGCGAATCATGCCCCCAATGGCTGTGTCCCGATGTATAAACAATGTGTGAAGTATGGTTTGAAGGTCTTGTATACGGGCCCACTAGCGGAGGTTTTGAGATATTAGAATGTCCACCCCTCGTTGCTCATCCCTAATGCTTGACTTTTTAATGAGAAATCCTTGACTTTATCGCTGATAGAGATTGCCTTGTTATTCACAATTGTAATTCTTCTTATGTTTGTCCGATAGAATCAGGAGGACTTAGGCCTAACGTACGGTACGAGCGGGGAGATGCTAGCTCGTTCGGGGGGTTACATCTCATTTTGATGACACGTTCGATTGATAGGAAACTTTAGATAGGAGGGCTGTATCCACCTATTTGGGGAGTTCCATCCCTTTATGATAACGATCAATAGAAAACTTTAGATAGGAGGGCCGTGTCCATCCGTTCAAGGAGTTCTATCCCTTTTTGATGACACGTTTGATCGGATAGGAAACTTTAGATAAGATGACCATGTCCACCAATTCGGAGAGTTCTATCCCTTTTTTATGACTCGTTCGATCAGATAGGAAACTTTAGATAGGAGAGTCGTGTCCACCCGTTCGGGAGTTCCATCCCTTTTTTATGACACGTTCGATCGATAGGAAACTTCACATAAGAGGGTCGTGTCCACCCGTTTAGGGAGTTCTATCCCTTTTGGATGACACGTTTGATCGATGGGAAACTTAACATAAGAGAGTCATTTCCAACTGTTCGGGAAGTTCCATCCCTTTTTGTTGACATATTCGATCGGATAGGAAACTTGAGATAGGAGAGTCGTGTCCCACCGTTCGGGGAGTTCCATCCCTTTTTTATGACACATTTGATCGATAGGAAATTTTAGATAGGAAGATCATGTCCACCCGCTCGGGGAGTTCCATCCCTTTTTGATGACACGTTCGATCGATAGGAAATTTTAGATATGAGAGCCATGTCCACCCATTCAGGGAGTTCCATCCTTTTTTGATAAAACATTCGATCGATAGAAAACTTCAGATAGGAGGGCTATGTCCACCTGTTCGGGAAGTTCTATCCCTTTTTGATAACACGTTTGATCGATAGAAAACTTTAGATAGGAGGGCCGTATCCACCCGTTAGGGGAGTTTCATCCCTTTTAATGACACGTTCGATCAGATGCTCCCTCCTTATGTAAGTAGTAGGAAACTAGTCTGGTAGCCAGACGAGAATGAGGGAGAGAATTGTTCGGACCGTACTAAGCTGATTCTTCTGGCTACAGGGAGTTGTGGAGTCTATTGATAGTATATACATAGGTTTTCTGAGTTTCAGATCCTAGGCACGGCCGATCCATCTAGATTGTTGAGATGATAGGTTCCTGGTTGAACCACGAAACGCACTTGGCATGGACCTTCCCAGTTAGGAATGAGTTTGCCCCTGGGTTGAAGCTGACCAGTGGCTTTCACCCTTCTAGCACCAACTCGCCAGGTTTGAACATTCGGTTCTTGACTCTTCGGTTGTGATACCGTGTCATTTGTTGTTGGTAAGCAGCTGTTCATGTCGATGCAGATTCCTATAGCTTTGGAAGTAAGTTTAATCTCTCACGTAGGGCATGCTCGTTTTGCCAAGCGTCATATCGGGGCCACCCGGAGCGAGTGGATTCCTATCTCTACAGATATGACCGCTTCACTTCAGTACATTAGTCTGAATGGTGTTTCACCAATTGCCCTTTGGGGCATAGTACGATATGACCAGAGGATACCGTAAAGTTCTTCAGCCCATCGTCCTTTAGCATCATCCAGCATTGTCTTTAACCTTTGCAGGATTGTTCGGTTGGTTATCTCAACCAGCCTGTTGGTTTGCGGGTGAGCGACCGATGAAAATCGATACTGAATCTCAAGTTTCTCGCAGAACTCCCAGAATCACCTATTGTCGAACTGCTTTCCATTGTCTGTGATGAGGGCATGTGGTATGCCGAACTAGGTGACGATATGAGTCCATACGAATGATTGGACTTTGGCTGTAGTGATTTGAGTTAGAGATTCGGCCTCCACCCACTTGGTGAAATAGTCAATGACCACTATGAGAAACTTTCGTTACCCTGAGGCTGGAGGGAATGGCCCGAGGATATCCATACCCCATTGAGCGAATGGTCAGGGGCTGGCTATAGAATTGAGCTCGGTGGAAGGCAGTCGAGGCACTAAAGAGAAGCATTGACACTTGTCGCATCGTTTCACATAGTTGTCAAAGTCGATATTCATGGTTGGCCAATAGTACCCCTAGTGAAGAGGCTTGTAGACCGGGTTTCGAGCACCTAGGTGATTACCACAGATCCCCTCGTGGATTTCTCAAAAGGAGTAGTTCCCTTCTTCAGGAGTTAGATGCCACAGGTATGGATGAGTGAATGACTTCCGGTAAAGGATTCCATCGATTATGACATAGTATGCGGCTCTTTTCTTTAGTTTTATTGCTGCCATCAGTGACTCTAGCAGGCGATCATGCCTTAGGTATTCTTTTATGGGATTTTTCTAACTGGGGGACTGATCAATAGTGAAAGCCTTTCTGGGCTCATCAATGCTGGGATATGGTAGGCTCTCGATGTATACTGTTTGGCTAGAAGCAACCAAGTCAGAACTTCCCAGCTTCGATAGAGTGTCAGCTCGTGCGTTCTCCTACCGAGGGATTTGCTGGATGTCAACTTTGTCTAATTGTTTCATCGTCTCGTGCAACTTACTCAAGTATTTGGCCATGGTCGGGTCTTTCGTTTCGTAGACCCCTTCGATTTGTTTGATGACCAACTGGCTGTCAGTGAATACTCTGACGTTCAGTGCCCCCATGTCGATGGCGATCCGAAGGCTCGTTAGCAAGGTTTCATACTCTGCTTGGTTGTTGGTAGCCCGGAAATCGAACTGGAAGGCGTACTCTGCCTTAAGATTCTGGGAAATCTTTTTCTTATCAGTAAGATTCTGGAGATACTGCTCTTAAGTAGGAAACTAGGGTCGTTTGGGTGTTTTGACCCTTCCTTAGGAACGATGATGCCGTTATCTTTCAATCGGTTGGGGCTTGCTCGTTCGGCCGTCTAGAGGCTAAGCACCCGTTGAGGGAGATGAACCTCAGTTGACAAATATCGTTCGGTAGATGGGGCAACTTAGACCTTATCGCTAGGGAGATGGGGCGACTGAGACCCTTCACTAAATCGATTGAGTGACTGTTGAGAATAGTCGTTTGATAGTACCGGGCTGTACTTGTCCATTGGTTGGTAGTTGTTCGATTGGTTAGTTTAAGAGAGCGATCCCTTTTGTGCTGTGGATCACATGGGCTTGGACCCTTCCAAACATATATTTAAAGTGGGTAACTATTATTCGGATACGCTTTGTTGAAATCGGTAAAATCTACACACATTCTCCACTTGTCATTGGCCATTTTTACCAAGACGGCGTTGGCTAGCCACTCGAGATATTTGACTTCACGAATGAACCCGGTCGCCAATAGCTTTTGAACTTCTTCTTGTATAGTACATTGGCATTCGAGAGCGAATACTCTCTTCTTCTATCTTATTGGTTTGAAACTAGCGCTGACTGTTAGCCTATAGGCAATGACAGATGGATCTATTCCCGGAATATTATTCGGGGTCCAGGCAAAAACTTTGGAATGTCGTGTAGACAGACAACTAAGACCTCTCGTAAGGAAGTTGATAGGTTGGTCCCTATCCGGACGGTTTGATTTGGGTCGCCTGTTAAGGGGACCTCAATTGTTTCTTCAGCTGGTTCGGGTTTCGACCTCGGCCTGGTGTCATCCCTGAGTTCCAGGGCATTGATCGAAAAGATTTCTCTCGTATCTTGGGCCGCAAAGAGGACGCGAGGATCAGGATCGCTACGGATGGTAGTGACCCTTTGCAGCGTTCTGAACTTCACTTTCATATGTCTCGTGCTTGTTAATGCTTCCAATTATCCAAACCGGGTCGACCGATAATGACATTATAAGGAGAGAACAATTTCACCACGTGAAACAAGACATTGGTGGTCATATGATTAGGAGGTTTTTCGAGGATCATGGAAAGGAAGATCACGCCTTTAGGATAGACGTGCTCGTCTAAAAGTTCTCTGAGGGACCCGGTAGGTAGCAGAAGTCGAACTGGATTGAGGCCCATTTAACAGAAGGCATCCTAGGTAAAGGAGATCACAGTCGGCCCCTTATCGACAAGGACTCTCTTCACGATATGGAATTCTATCTTGAAAGTAATGACTATGGGATCATCGTAGCGGGGATCAACCCCCGCCAGGTTGTCATCATCGAAACCTATGACTGGCCTCTTCTTTTTTGGCAGGCGTTACACCGGGATTGACAGTTGTAGATGTTGACACGAATTTTTAGAAGATCAGTCTGTTTTCGCACAGATAGTATCAATCTGTTAGAGGTGGGTTGTGACTCCATAGATACCGGTTCCTTGGTAACTCGAATGGTTGCCATCAACGGGATGTGAGACCTCAAAAACCGCCGAAAGATGCTCCGACGAAAGAGACTCCGAGACTCAAGTCAAAAAGAGCAGTTTTTGAGTGTAAAGAAACAGACTAAGAGTTTTAAAGTGGGAGAGATTCCCTGTGAATAGTGTGCCCAATGTACAAGGCTGAGAGAACGTACCTAACTTAGAAGGCTTGAGAGTTTCTTATACCTGATAGAGTCATATGCTTTCGGGGTGTTACAACCCTCCTTTCCTTATGGAGGAGCCTGGAAATCTCAGATTTAAATATTCTGAAATATTCGTAATCGTTATTGTATGGGAAATTGAGAGATTCGGGGGATTCTTTCCTTATCGGTGAGATCCTAAGAGATCCATTTTTAAGCAAGAAACCAATGGTATGGGAACGATCTAATCCCTTCTTGGATTCGGTTGGATCATCGGTTTCCGGTCGACTATCAATCATTGTTGACCCTTCGGAGCATGTTCGTTCGTTCGGAAGACCATGGGCTGAGTACCCGTCCGGGGAGATAAATTCCAATTGACAAATCTCGTTCAGTAGGTGAGCCAACTTAGACCTTATCATTCGAGAGACGGAGCGACTAAAGCCCTTCAGTAGATCATTTGAGTGGCCATAGAGAGTAGTCATCTATGATACTGGGTTGTGCTTACCCATCGGTCAGCAGTTATTCCATTAGTTGGAGCGATCCCTTCCGAGTTGTGGGTTTCGTGTGTGGGTCTTTTTAAGTGTTGACACTTTGAAACAAGTATTGGGCTATGTCCCATCAACTACGATCGGATCCTCTATATAGAGGGAACTCTCCTAATATAGATCTTTCCATTTTTAAAATTTAAATTTGAGTTTTAATTAAAGAACGTAATGTTGTTTCCACTTGGTGAACCATCCATTGCTACAAAATATTGCGTTGTTGCGATTCTCTTGGTATGGCATGGCTTGATCGAGCCATTCGGGGTTGTGCTTCTTCTAGACCTGTTGTGTTATTGATTGGGGAAGCGGCACCGAAGGCCGAGGGAACGGGGATATCAATTCCTTGGTTGGGGTGTTTGGTTCCTGTGTCGAGCACGTTGGGTGTTGGGAACGTATGCCGGCCGTAAAATTTGTAAGGAGCCTAATTCAGCTTTTGAAAGTTTGAAAAAAGAAATATGGGAGAGGCAAACTCTTCGTTTTGCATAAAATAAAATCAAAAAAGGAAATGAAAAAGCATAGGGTATCATTCAGTAATGGAAAAAATTGTAGAAGGATGAAAGCTTGAAATTGATTTACTGGTTTTGAAAGTATGAATTAGGATTTGATTGCTTACAAAAACCCACTAAAGAATTCAGAGCAAATAAAAAGACAGGAAGGAAATACAAGAATATAACCTTGAATTTATTTGTTCAAGTTAGCATAAAAAAATACAAGAATAAAAAGACAGGAAGGAAATACAAGAATTTAAAAAATATATATATATGATTATTTAAGATGGCGAGGGGGAGAGATTGCAAACCCAATTTTTAATATTTTATTTCTTAGCTTGTTATTTATTTATTTATTTATTTTTGTCGCATAACCTAGTAAAGTATATGGAGGGGGCATAGTGATAATGGAAAACAAGAGGGGGTGGTTTGATAAGCTTTAAATCACGGGAATAAAGTGATTTTTTACTAAACAAAGGGATAATGTAAGAAAATTTAATGGTCTGAACATGACATAAAATACAACTAAATTAGAAAAATTTTAAATTCAGATGTTGGGTTATGTGTCTAAGCATGACTAAGATATTATAAGATATATACCGAACGATTAATTTGCACTTATTTAAAATTGAGAGTACTTGATCGTACAGTCTATTATCACAATATCGGAACTACTCAAGCCCATTAAGAACTGTCAATAAGCAACCGAACATGCTCTCGATTTCTCGATTGAGTGCTCTCTCAGTCGAGCATTCTAACTTATGTCTTTTGACCCTCTCAATCATCCTAACTCTCGATCACTAGTTTTCCCAGTTATCTCACTCCTTGATGGATACATTCCATTAATACAAAAGTAATTTAATCCATTACACGATAAACACGACTTGAGATTACCCGATACAAAAGTAAATATCTAACGTATCTAAACGTTCATTAATCGGATATGAACCTCCCCTCATCTCGGGAAAGTCTCTCTCAAATAAGGAAATAAATCTCAATAGTCACTTCTGATAAGGTAAAGAATCCTCGTGACAATTTAAGCTTTCTACAATTGAAAGATTCTAAATTTTTTTGAATATTTGACTACAACCCATATAATCTTAAAAGATTTTCAATAATCTTTGTACAAGAAAATTAGGGTTTCCATACCCTTAAACTTATACAGGACTTATCATGCATACATGCTATATATATTCTGCATGGGCAGCTGCATAGGTATGCTCATTAACTCAACTCTTCTCACACAGAGATAACATAGGGTTATTTTACGGCTGTTCTTAGTCTATTTTCTATTCATTAAAAAATCATATTTTTTTATTTGAGTGTCAAAGTTTTTCCCAACGACGTACTCTCCAGCAATATTTACAGTTCTCATCTCTCATGAAGACCCCGTAGACTCCTCATCAAACCAACTCCATACCCAGTTTAGCATAGCAGGTATCTGTGAAGCAAAATCACCTCCATAAAAAATCATAATTTCAAAGTTGAAAAATATTTCTACAATCATAATATCAGGGGAGTCAAAATTCATCAACCAAAAACATATGTGTACATTATATATACAATAATACATTTATTTACATTTAAATTGATAAAACACCATATTCTGTGAAGAGAAGGAAAGAAAGATCAAGCAATGAAATTCTAATAGAAAGGTAAATTTTGGAGAATATTATTTGAAATTTCAGTTTTGTGAACCCCCATAAAATAAAAATAAATAAATAAATAAATCATGATTTGTCTCTATGTTAATCAAGAGAAGCACGCCCAGAAATCATTCCAAAAAATGATTAACATAAATTTGATGAATTTTGAACAAAAAATTTCAAAAAGTGGAACCACAAAAGTGTATATAAAAAAGATCTCTTCAAAACTATAAATATACAAAACACACTACAAAAACCATTGTTCTAAAGCCCACCCTGGTTCCCTTAAGCATATAGCTCATTCTTTTTCCATGCTTTAAGGCCATGTTCAAGTCCCCTTTCCCTTTCCCCTTTTTCTCTGGTTCTAGTATAGGCTATATATATTATACAATAAAAATCATATAAGCCAGCTGGATAAATAATAATCATATTGACAGAGCTCTGGTTCAAACTGAGGAGCATATCCATCACTACAAGGAAAACCCTCCATCTCCAAAAGCCATGATTCAAGCTCCGAATATTTCTCCAAGTCTTCACTATTTTGGTTCTCCATAGCTACAAAGGTTGTGCTTGTGTTGCTCAAGTCTGATGAATCATCCGGTGACAACCCCACTACACCTACAAATGACCGAATTGGATTACTCATGTTTGATGAGTCAAATGATGATTTGATGCTAGTTTCTGATTCTAAATGATCATCTTCAATGATGTCCTCTATATTTGGGACTTTTTCAAGAATGGTTAGCTTGGTAGGAGGAAGAGGAGGAGGAGGAGGAGGAGGAGGAGGAGGAGATGAGGGACAAGATTTAGTTCCATTGCCTGTAAGCTCTTGAACAAGGCTCTTAAAGCTTGAGCTGTCAGTGATGTAGACTTTTGGACGCAACAAATTTATCAAAGTTTTGAGGTTCTTCTTCTTCTCATCTTGTTTGGATACTTTTTGTGACAGTTGGCTTAGTCTTTTGACCATTTTGTTTTTCCGAAAACAAGATCTAATACTACAAAGTGCCTTGAAAGTTCAGAACCCTTCTCTATTTTTGCTTTGCTTTGTGCGAAGGATCCTATGTGTGATATTTCTCAAGGGGTAGGGGCTTGTTATATATGCATGTTTGTTGGCGTGTTAAGAGAAAAAGGTGTGTGTTAGGAAACAAAACACGTCATAAGACATATAGATGTTAAAAATGATGTTCTTTGATAAAAAATGTGAATAGAAGTCTCAACACGGTCACAGACCCCCCCCCTTCTCTCCCTTCCAATTCATACAAAAATATGCTCAGATTTGTACTCAAATGGGGATGAAGATATAGCTGTTTGTCAATTCATGAGGGTCAAATTATTATATAATTCTTATGACAATGAAATGTAATGGAAGAGAATTTAGGGCACGCAGTTCACCATTGAAATATTTGTCATTTTTAGGTGGAGAGGTTCATGTGTTACATCAGGGTACGTGCCCTACACTTTAGAGTCATCACTTAAACAAATGATAGGATAATATTTGTTCTTTTGGCTTTTGCAACCCCCCACGTGTGAGTGCGTATTTAAATGGTATAGCAACTACACTCCAAAAAATGCCTATTCTCTGTCCGATCCATTTGTGTAAGCTATTAGTTTCAATCTTAAAAAATAATAATAAAAAAATAAAAAATAAAAACTACAGCCTTATCATGTGGGTGGTAATCAAATCTCAATTTATTTTATTTTATATATAACATTTTTAATTAAAAAATTAAAATCTTTTATTAAAAATTTTAAATTCTTATTATTTTCATATTCATTTTATATTTTAAAATTGTATTTTAACTATATACGTGCATCTCACATGGTTTCAAGTTCTTATTTGTACGTATCTATCTCACTATAATGTTTTCTGTTAGAGATAGATTGAGCTCCACAGATGTCGACTCTACTAGCTTGAACGGGAAAGATAAGCATCGATCGACATTGATGAATGAAACCTGTAAAAGACCGCCAGAAAGTGTTCTAGCAGGGGAGACTCCGATACTCAAATCAGATAGTAGTTTTCGAAAAGAAAGAAACAACTAAAAAAGAATTCTGTTTCACCATTGTATGCTATGTGTGGATTAAGAGACCATACTTGGTTTGGTAGTAATGGAGTATAAATATCTTACCTCCCTTAGTCTTGTATGCTTTTGAGACACTAAAACCCTAATTTCCTTCTGAAGGCGTCATAAGATTCGTAGATGCCAAGCGAAATCGTAAGAGATTCGAAGTCTTTCCCACTGGAGAAGGTTTCAGTTTGTGAGGGGATTATTTTCCTTCTTGATGGGGATTCATAGATTTCCTTCCTCATTATGAGATGTCATTCCCGTGTTTCATAGAAAAGTGAATATTACTCCAATGTGAACTGATCATTGAGTACCGAAAAGATACAGGGGCCAACCAAGTGACTACCGAGAAGGGTTCGGTCGTTAAGTGTCGAGAAGGAGTGCATCCCATGTGAACGGTGCACTTGGGTAAATTTCCAATCGTATTATTTTCTTTGGGTCTCAGGCCCATATCGCATGTTAATGGACTCTTAGACCATGTAATATCATTTGTCTTTCACTCCTTATGTCATTTTGGGAAAACAGCATGAGAAGTGATGTTAAAAGTTGTTACCTGAAGGGTCGCGAGTTTGTTAATGAAGATAACCCCCAAATAAATGAATCCCAAAGTAAATGTTTCATGGGAAGTTGGAAAGCCTGAATTCTTTATTCATTGTGCACATCTTCTATTGAACCATTCCGATTGCCTGTATCCGTAACAATCACACCTTCACGATTATAAATAAGGATGAGAATCTCAGTGATTTTTACCATTCTGAAAGCGAGTCAGAGAGTTTCTTCCACTGAGAGTAATTGTCTCCTAGAGATAGTTCAAGTATGGGTTTTGGACGACAAAACTCAATGTTTTAAATGATTTCTGCCGATACAAGACTCCATCAAGAATGAGACTACTGATATGAGGGTCCATCATGACATTCGGGATTCCAGCGTTAAGATGGAAACTATCAAAGTTCCCTAAGGATGCTAGCTTTGGGTTCAGAGAGGCCCTAGCTCAAACAGGTGAGATTCTCATTCAGGATGGAAGCTCTCCTCTCAATGTCAGAATTATCGTCTAGCCTAGTGTAGCAAAGATTGTTGAAGATACTTCTTCGCGCTCCATTGGGTCGGGCGATAAGAAGAGTTGGAGAGCCGTGGAGTTTGGGCAAGGAAGAGGGTTTGAAACTTGATACATCTTTTCTATCTCTTTTTTAGTCAACTCCCACCTTATCAAAGTTCTTTCTAACTTCTCTTGTAATTAATTCATAGTTTTTCCTCCGATTATATGATGAATGTTTTGCATTCGGTTGGCTTTATGATGTGTATTCGAAATGTCATTTCGGCCTTTAATGTATTCTTTTTTACGTAACCTGATTCGACTTGGGGACTTGTAAGTTTTATTTTGTATTGTATCCAACTGTGTACCCTAATATATACTTATTGTATTTAAATAAAAAGAGAGTTTTTGGTCCTTACTTGTCGATTTTGCTTTAGTATGTAAAGTAATCGCCTTGTTTGTTAGTAGTCTATCGGCCATCGGACCGCTAAGCGAGTAACTTGACCTATAAGATATCTCTTAGTCGATAGGCTTATTCATTGGGCGTGGCACACTATTACTTTTAACCGAGAGAGTGAGTTGTGTTTACCTGAGTAGGGGTTTTTCTCTTTTAGTTCATTTGGGAACTTTATCAAGTGAATGGACTATGTCTACTTGTCGAGGAGACAAGTCCTTTATTAATGATACGTTAATTTGATAGAGCTCAATCGAAAGAACAGGTCAAGTCTATTCGTCGAGGAGGTACATCCCTCAACACATTCGTTTGATGGAGCTCAACTGAGTGAAAGGGTTGCACATATCCATCGGGGAGATATATCTCTTATTGATGACATGTTCGCCTGATAGAACTCAACTAAGTGAAAGGGTAGTGTCTACCCGTTAGGGAAATACATCCCCTATTGACGACACGTTTCGAGAGGCACGAATATAAAAATAAACTGATCAGCAGATAAGATAACACAAAAAGGTGGATAACCATGGTCATTCATTTAGAGGTGGAACAGTGCGCGTTCCCTCGGGAGGGAGTCAATGTTACTGATAATAGATGTACAGATTCTCAGAATTCCATGCTATGGGAATGGTTGAACCATCTAGGTGATCGAGACGATACTTGTCCGGGTGGACTTGGGAGCGTATCCTATTAGGACCTTCCCAGTTGGGCGCCAACTTTCCCCCTAGTTAAGTTGACCGATGGCTTCCACCTTCCTAAGCACCAAGTCTCCCAGCTTGAACGTTCTGGTTCTGACCCATCGGTTATAATACCTTATCATCTGCTGTTGGTAAACGGCCATTCGCACGAATGCAGCTTCTCTTAATTTCGGGAGTAAGATTAGTTTTTCTTACAACGCAAGCTCATTTGTCCCATGCCGATACTGATCCACCCAAAGTGAGTGAATACTGATCTCGACTAGTATCACTGCCTCACAGTCGTATGTTATGCTGAATGGTGTCTCCCTTATGGCCCTTTGAGGTGTCATTCGATAGGCCATAGAGCATTGTAGAGCTCGTCTACTCAATGACCTTTGATGTTATCTAGGGCAGCCTTCAACCCTTGTAGGATCATGCAATTGGTTACCTTGGCTAGACCATTAGCTTGGGGGTAGGTGACAAAAGTGAAACGATTTTTTATCTCCAATCTAATACAGAAGTCCTGAAAGCTTTTATTATCAAACTGTTTCCTGTTGTCCATAGTTAGGACGTGGGCATGCCAAATCTAGTGATAATGGACGTCCATATGAAGTTTTGTATTTTGCCAATGGTGATCTAAACCAATGGTTCGGTTTCTACCCATTTGATGAAATAGTCGATTGCCATAATTAAGAATTTTTGTTGTCTGGTGGCCAGAGGGAATAGCCCCTAAGATGTCCATTTCCCATTGGGCAAATCGCGATGGGCTAACTATTGGGCCGAGCTCAATGGAAGGTTGTTGTGGTACTGTCGAGAAGTACTGGCATTTGTCACATCTTTTGATGTAATCTTCTATATCGACTTTCATAGTTGGCCAGTAGTACCCTTGTCAAAGAGCCTTATTCATTAGATTTTGGACACCTAAGTGACTGCCACAGATCCCTTCATGGATCTCTCTAACTACGTAATTCCCTTCTTCAAGCATTAGACATTTTAGATATGGATAAGTGTTAGACCTTTTGTAAAGATCACCATTGATGACGGTGTAATGGGCAACTTTATGCCTCGGCTTGGTGGCTTCGAATTGTGACCTCAGTAATTGTTTGTGTTTCAGTTAGGCCTATATAGGGCCTTTCCAATTTGGTGAGCTATTTGCCAATAGGACATGTTTGGGCTCCTCAATGCCCACCGTTCGGCTAGTTGCTACCGAATTAGAGCTGGTTAATTTCGAGAGCATATCAGCTCGCGCGTTCTCAGATCGAAGAATTTGCTATCTTTCTATCCTATTAAACCTGTCTATCATTTGGCGTATCCTAAAAAATACTTTACCATTATCGGCTCTTTGGTTTCATAGGCTCCATTGATCTATTTAACGACTAGCTAGTTGGTGGTGAAAATCTGTATATTCTGAGCTCCCAATGAGGCTACGATTTGCAATCCAATCAAAAGGGCTTCATATTTGGCCTGATTGTTGGTTGTTTAGAGATCAAAATGGAGGGCATATTCTGTTTTGAAATTATTTGATCCCACTAAAATGAGGTCGGCTTCGCTTCCTGAGGTGTTAAACGACCTGTCTACAACAAAGGTCCATTCGGGCTACAAGGGTTCTTCTTGGTCGTCGGTAGTGGCTTGTTCAATGGGCGTTGGGAACATGCACTTAAGAATAAAGTTTGCGAGGGCTTGGCCTTTGATGGCCGGCCTCAGATAGTATTCAGTGTCGAACTCACCTAGTTTAATACTCCATTTGATGAGCTGATGTGAAGTGTCTCTCTTCTATAGGATTTGCTTTAAAGGTTGGTCGGTTAACACGATGATGGTATGAGGTTGGAAGTATGGGCGAAGGTGCCGAGCAGGGATGACTAGGGCGAATGCTATCTTTTCAATGGGTTGGTAGTTGACTTCAGGCTCATGGAGTATGCAGTTGATGTAGTATACCAGCTTCTACATAGTAGATTCCTATTTGACAAGAATAGAGTAAAGTGTTTGGTCAAAAATAAAAAGGTAAAGATAAAGTTTCTCACCAAGAACTGACCGGAAGAGGAGTGGAGGCGACATGAGATATTCTTTAAGTCGTTCAAACACGTCCTGGCATTCAAGCGTCCATGTGAATTTCTAAGACTTTTTCAGAGTATCATAGAATGGTTTATACTTCTCCCCCACTTTCGACATGAATCGGTTCAGTGTTATAATTCTACTGGTGAGGCGCTATATGTCCTTCACCGTCCTCAGTGGTATTATGTCAAGTATAGCTTGAATTTTCTTCGAATTCGTCTCGATTTCTCGATTGGTAATTAAAAAGCCTAGACATTTTTCGGATGTGATTCCAAAGGTGCACTTCCTGGATTGAGTCTCATATTGTACCGCTCTAGCGTTTGAAATGTCTCTTCTAAATCCACCACATGATCTTCAGCATCTATACTTTTGACGAGCATGTCATCAATATAAGTCTCGACGTTTCTATCGAGTTGTTCGCTAAAGACCTTGTTGACCAACCATTGGAAGATTGCTCTAGCATTTTTTAGGTTGAACGGCATAACTCTATAGCAGTATATACCGAATTTGGAGATGAAACTGGTTTTTTCTTTGTCTTCGGGGGCCATGCGCTTTTGGTTATAACCGGAGTATGCATCCATGAAGTTTAAGAGTTAATAGTCTAACGAGTTGTCTATCACGTTATTAATATTAGGGAATGGATAACTGTCTTTTAGACATACATTGTTGAGGTCGGTGAAATCCACACACATCCTCCACTTACCGTTAGCCTTTTTTACCATGACTACAATAGTGATAGGAATTCGAAAAATCAATTTGTTCCTACAGACGGTGTCAATTTGTTGGAGGTAGGTTGAACTCCATAGATGTCGACTATGCTGGCTTGAATAGGAAAGATAAGTGTCGATCGACCCTGATGAGTGGAACCTGCAAAACACCACCGGAGGATGTTTGAGTAGGGGAGATTCTAATACTTAAGTTAATGAGCGGTTTTTTCCAAAAAAAAAAAAAGAAATAGATAGAAAAAGAATTATGTTTCACTGTTGTATGTTATGTCTGGATTAAAAGAGTGTACCTAGTTTGACGATTAATGGAGTATATATATCTTACCTCCCTCAGCCTCGTATGCCTCTGGGGCACTAAAACCTTAGTTTCCTTCTGAAGACGTCCCAAGATTCGCGAGTGCCAAGTGAAATCATAAGAGATTCGAAATCTTTCCCACTAAAGAAAGTTTCAATCTGTGAGGGGATTAATTTCCTTATCAATGGAGATTCATAGATTTCCTTCCTCATTATGAGATGTCATTCTCGTGTTTCACAAAAAAGTGAATATTACTCCAATGTAAACTGATCGTTGAGTACCAAAAAGATGCGGGATCCGAACAAGCGACTACCGAAAATGGTCCGGTCATGAAGTGTTGAGGAGAAGGAGCACGTCACGTCTGAACGGTGCGCGCTTGGGTAAATTTCCAATCATGTTTTGTTCTTTGGGCCCCAGGCTCATATCACATGTTAATGGGTTCTCAGATCATGTAACATCATTCTCTTTTTTCCTTCTTAATTTTGTGATTGCTTAGGAGTCCAGATTTGAAGGAGAATGACAAAATATGAACCTCCCAACTTTTATTGTATTTTTTTTTTTTTTTTTTTTTGCATTAGCAAGTTGAACCATGGAGTTCCTTGAGTTAAATATCTTCATTTGTCATTTGAAATATGAAAAAGAAAGAAAAATTAAAATTAAAAATTAAGAACCGAAGTCAACATTTTACTTGTTTCTGTCACTCATCCCGTTCACAATATTCACTTAACCCCTACAACAAACAATCATGGTACAAGGGATGTCAACATTTTACAATGGAAAATTTGAGAAAATAATTATATAAAATTTTTAATTTAAGATATTATTAGTAATATAGTAATATTATTTTATATTTTTATTAAAAAATTTCTTTTAACAAAGATATTATAAATTAAATTAAATTAAAGCGGGTGAGACAAACTCAAATTTCCAAATAACAAAAATAGCTTACGTGTCAAAAATAGCCTAATTTGGAATTTGGATCAGAGCAATCCTCTCCCACGCATTGACCGACATCTGTCCGCGCGTTGACTGATGTTCATCAGCCATTGACCAAGACTTTTCCCTAGGCCTAAAAATGCTTTTCCCTGCTCTCCCACTTCAAGTCTCAACCAACAAACGGAGGGCCTGAAGGTCCCAAAAAAATTTAGAGGTCTTGGCCGGAGCTTCGCCACCGGTGAAAAGGGTTATTAATTGAAATTACAAATCAGAATAAAAATGTTTTTCTAATTATAAACTGATCGAAGAATTTTTCTAAAAATTACAATTAAATCCTAAATTTCTTTTTTTAATATTATTCTTTATTTTTAATTAATCTAACACAGAAAATGTCATATCGAGCAACTAATTAATATTAACAGAATTTTAGAGTAGAGAATGGATCTAAAAAAATATTTGTTTTGATTCTAAAATAATTGTAATATAATGTAATAATCTAGTAATTGCATTAATATTATTTTTATTTTAATTAATTCTACTAAACCATTAGAGTTGCACTTCAAAAATAAATAGGGCATTATTTACAAAACTTAACGGATAACAATCATTATTTTGTTCTTGACCTATGCATATAGAAGTCATGTATAAAGAAAACAAAATGAATATGCCAACACTTATTTCATGGGAAAAAAATATTTAATCTTATCAATTTCTTCTAACATTCTATTATTTTCTTGATCATAATATTTAAAAATATTGTTCCCATAAAAATTTCAAAAATTTTTATAAATTTAGGAACTATTTACATTAGATTATCTAATATTCTTATTATGTCGTTACATAATATATTTGAAAATAGTGATTTCATAAATTTTGGAACTATTTACACTAGATTTCATAAAAATTTCAAGGTCACCACCAAAAATAAATAAATAAATAAAAATTTCAAGGTGGCCTCTCTCCAGCCCTCCTAGGGCTGGAGGGAGGCCCTTAGTTGCAGGCAAAGTCCACGACTAATCCTTTTTCCCTCACTGAGAAGAGAAGAGAGGTGGCTATGGTTGTGATTGAGGGTATATTCGAGCTGAATCGATCCTGAATATCCTTATTCTTGAATTCAAACTCGATTTTTTTTAGCCGACTCGAACTCGATGAGTAGTAAATAACAGGGTTCGCACTCGACTCGACTGTATAATAAAATGCTTAAACTCGACTCAAACTCGATTCGAAAACTCGATTATTACATAATATATTAATATATTTTATTTTATTTTATTTTTTATATTATAATCATATATAAATTTATATAATATATATTAATATATATAATCGATCTACTCGTCAAATTTTCGAATATAAAATTCTACTACTTAAACTTAACTCGATACATGACGAGTTCGACTTAAACTCAATCAAACTCGAGTCGAGTCGAGCCGATGACCGAACAGTTTGCAAGCGACTCAAACTCAACTCGATTCATATAACAACCCCCCTTGAGCCATTGATAGTGAAGCCTGAAAGACTTAATTGAGGCCGATACTATGGTGGAAAACCATTGCAGTACCCTCAATTGGGGCCACCGCTCTTCCCTGCCACCTGTAGCGGCAACCTATCTATAGTCGTCTCCTTTTGCACAAGGGAAAGCCTGTATTTGCATATCCTTGATTTGATTGCCTTCTCCGTGACTAGGAGAAAGCATTTAGTCAAACTATAAGTGAAATAATCAAAATTAGAATATTTGATTTAATTCAATTATATAATTTTTATAATCATAATCTAACCAAATAGATTAAAAATTAATAATTTGTTGGATCAAATTGATGATTAATTTAGTTCGATTATCACTATTAGAAAATACTGTATCAGTAACGAAAATATTTCTCAATGATAATAAATATTCCGTCGCTAAAAAATATTAATTAACGACGGAATATTTTCGTCACAAATTTTGTTAATGAAAACCTCCTCACTAAATATTAGCGACAAAAATAGATTAGTGACGGAAAATTTTTGTCGCTAATCCATCGATAATATAGAAAGTGTTAAAATATTTTTCCGTCGCTAAAAAATCCGTCGTTAATCCGTCGATGAAATAATTTAATAGTTTTCATATTATCGACGGAATAACGATAGATTTTTTAGCCTATTTTTTAACGACAAAAATTTTTCATCGTTAATCCGTCACTGACGGTAGTAGGTCCTAAACATGCATGCCCGCCTGCGCCAGTGCCCTCGCACATGCCTGCGCATCCGACCACGCACCCATGCTCCCGCACTTGACCAAGCCTGTCCCCGCGCGGGCGCGCCCGCCCCTTCTCTTCTTTTGTTGTTTTTTGTTGAAAAATTTGTTGCCACACAGGTTTGAACTTGTGTTCTGCATGCAAATTTTGATTTATACCAATCGCTATGCCACAATGACTTATGTGTAGAGAATTTTTTTCTCCTTCTTTCCTTTCTTTCTCACTCTCACCTTTAAATATACAATACCATAATTGAATAAAAATACAAAATTTTTCTTTCACTCAAATTTTTTTCTTGACTTTCTTTCTTTCACTCATGGTAAATATTGTTAATACAACAGTAGTCACAAAATTCATTTAAATGCTTAAAGTTTATAAAATATTACAATAATTATATTTCGATTTTAACAACAAGCGAGACGAGGGTGAGAGTGAAGGTGAGACTAAGAGTGAGGAGAGCAAGAGTGAGAATCATCCATTGAAGATAAAGAACAATCGAGAATTTTCCTTTTTTTTTTTAAGCGAGAGAGTGAAATGAACAAAAGGCAAACCCGCGGTTTACTCAAATTTTTTTGTCATTAATTCCGTCACTAATTTTTCAAAAAATTTCGCTAGGATTTTTTTTTAAGTTTTAGCGATGGAAATATTTCCATCACTAATTTCCGTCGCTAATTTTTTGAACAAGTTTTAGCAATGGATTAGCGATAGAAATATTTCTGTCACTAATTTCCATCGCTAATTCTATCGCTAATCTATCTGAAAAAATTTGTACCTATTTTTTTCAAGTTTTAGTGATGGATTAACGATAGAATTATTTCTAATGGATATTTTCGTCTGAAATTCTATCGCTAATCTGTCCAATATTAATCCGTTACAATTTTGTCACTATTTACGACGGATAGTTTTCGATCGTTAATTTTCCGTCGTTGATATCATGTTTTCTTAGTGTATCTAAATTAACTGAATTATTAAAATATGTACAAAACAAAATATGCTAGAGTAAATTTTGATAAATGCTCTATTGTGCATAGTCTATATAAAAGTTCTAACTCCAACATCACAATAAATCAACCTGAGAAATAAATTAATTGCAGTAGAGAAAAAGAAAAAGGAAAAAAGAAAATTAAATTAAATTTATTACTCTATACTCCCATTATCGGAGGAGACTGAAATTGAAATACCATATGCTAGACATTAGCGAGAAGGAGAGCAAAAATAGAGGAGTTTGCTTATGATACCAACGCATAATCAATTAATTATATGTGTTTGTATCCGAAAAATTCATAAAAATTAAAAATTTTAAAAAATATATTCAAAACAAGATAGTTCACTTTTCTTCTAAAATCCATCGTGGTGCTATGCAAAAGAGTAATATGGGAGTGAAATCGGAGTATGAAAGTGGGAAAGAGGAAGGAAAAAGGAGTGAAATAGGAGAGGAGATGGAGAGACATGAGTAAAAATCTAAGCGTGAGACTGAAAAAATCTGGATTGAATATTGAAAATTTGGAATTAGAAAGGTAAAAACTAAAATTTTTTTATTAATTGTATACTCTTTGCAATATTAGTTTTAGTTTTTAGATATTTTCTCTTTTAGAATTTTTTATTAATAATAATATTATAATAATATTTATATGAATAAAAATTATTTAAAAATTATATATATTATTTTTAATTAATTTGGTTTGACTGAAATAAAAAATTTTTAAATCGATAATCGTTTAAATAAATCAAATTAAAGTTTAATTTCACCTATAATCATACCGATTATTTAATAAACCACCTAAAATATATAAATGGTTCAAAGAAAGGTTTTCTGGTTTTAATAGAGTAGTGCTCACCCCTATCCACGACAACATAAAAATGCCATGGTGGTGGCAGTTGAACCCGTCCTTCGTTCCGCCACCTGATGTGCTGGTCTTGGCCACAACCACCGTCATTTCGCTGACATGATCGGATTTTGCAGAACCTGCAAGTTCGAATTCATTCGAATTTTGCAATCTGGTTTAACAACCTTTTTTTATCAAAGAACTATTTTTATTAAAAACAAAAATCATTTTTTTAATCCAAAAACCATGGCTCTGACACCATTTGATGGATCTGAGATTAGAATGTTATGTCTAATTTATTCAAACAATTAGATACGTAACAGATTAAATATGATTTGAATGAAAAAAATAACATTGTAAAACACGATTTTTGAAATACAAAGCACATTCAAAAAAATAGTGGATATCTAGAATGTCTTCTATTGGCAGATGGAACTTGACAACTTTAAAAATACTCTATTTGATACAAAATTATATGACTGTATTTAGTTTTTTGATAGTTTATTAGGACAATTCAATGGCGATTTCCAACAAAATTGGCATAAATTCTCTATGTGTATGTATGTCGCAACTAACAAGCACCATATATCTAATGTATGAAACTTTTCCCCATAAAATATGACACTCATGATATATCAAAATATACAACTCTGATCTTGCAGGTTCATCCATAGACACTCAAGATTAACAGCGTATAAATTATATAAAGTTATAGAATACTAATTTCTATTTATATGTATTTTAAAAAATTAGTCTGTAAGTTATGTTCAGTACGAACCACTTACACTAATTACTATTGAATCTAGACACTGTTCAAACTTCGGCCCTTTTCGATTATTAAGATAATCTTCGACAATTAGAAAACCCAAAAACTATAGGTTAACCTTGATGAAGTGTCCACATTCATCAATCAACTTTGAACTGTTTACTTTAACTTGATGTAACCATGATTTATATATTCTATATACACCGTCTACTCAATCGTATATACAAGTCATACACATTGGCCATTGAACTTTATACATATATAAATAATATATAAAACTGATTATCTACTTTAACTAAATGCAAACATTATTCTAAAATAAAGAAATCAACACATGGGTTGTTTACCAAAAAAAAAAAAAAAAGAAATCAACACATGGGCCCTATGAGGCCCGCTTGCACTGAATACTAGTTGCGTTGTTTAGTGTTTAAATGGTTGATGGGTATATGTGTGGCCTATTTTAGTCTACATGTGATTTGATTTTACTCTTTCCCCCATCTGCTTTCATATTTTATATTGTACCATGTCATGCTATATACTCGGGGATAGAACATATGATATGATCTCTTATGCATATGACGTTGGTCGTATATCAATCGCATTGATCTTGATTCATATTAAAGAGCACTTTGACCAGGTTTGGGGGCGACGCGTAGCTTGCTAGTTCTAATGGAATTTGCAGTCCGGTTCCGTTACTTGATGTCTCGTGCTGGGGACCAGCTGCTGAGTATGGCTTGATGGGTTTAATGTAATAAATTTCTGAGATTTATACTTATGATTTGCAGAACCACATTAAAATGATTTTTTGAATCTATTTTTTTATATTTATATGTTGCAACATACTTTTCATATCTTACTTAATTTTCACGATTTAACCCTTCATTTCCCCTTCACATGCGTGTGAAGGAACTTTGGGTAATGAGATGATTACAGACCTGGGGAACATGTAGCCAAGTATTAGACATGTTCTAGGCGAGAGAATCAAGAGCCTTTCCCTATTCCAGATCTGTAAAGTTTGGTTGACGGCTGCGATGGCGGATAGTGAGAGACAAACGGCCCCTCTGGTTAGGTAAGAGAGAGAGAGAGAGAGACAGAGCATATAGACTCTGCATAATAGGTATCACCGCGGGCATCGTCATGAAAGAATGGAGCTCGGAGAGGGTGACCCTCAGCAAGGAAACTTCAAAACGGAAGAAGAAGATAATCTAAAGAGGAGCATAAAGAGGGCAAAAGGGAACGGGACTTCAGACAACCAAATAGGTCCGACCTCTTTCAAAGACATTCTTCTTGGATGACAATCAGGGCCTGAATCAGTGAAGCCGTCAAATGTATGGGAAGAGGACGATTCAGACCTGGAGCTTCTGAGTGATATGAACCTAGAATCTCCTAAAGAGGATCTAAAAGTTCCAATGGTTTAAATGTCAGATGACTGCCTAAAATGTCTATGGAAACCTTGGAGGCAATTAGTTTACATTAAACTGTTAGGCAAAGCAATAGGTTACCAACTACTGCTATTAAAAGTGACTTCCATGTCGAGAGTCGAGGGTGAATTTGAAATGTTGGACTTGGGAGAAGGCTTCTTCCTAGTCAGATTCACGCTGAGAGATGACTACATCAAAGTTCTAACAGGCGGACCATGGATGATCCATGAACATTACCTAATGGTAAGAAAATGGAAGCCATGGTTCTCACCGAAATCAGTCCTTATAGAGAAAACTATTATTTGGGTCAAATTTCCATATCTCCCAATAGAATTCTTCAACGAAGACGCACTGTTCACAACAGCCAGTAGTCTGGGGAAGCCAATTAACGTAGATTCAAACACCACGAATGCAACTAGGGGGAAGTATGCTAGAGTATGCATTGAAGTAGAGCTGGACAAACCCTTGAACCCCCAAATAAAAATTCGAAATAAAATGCAAAAGGTGGAATATGAGGTCCTTCATATGAGATGCTTTCGGTGAGAGAGGATCAGCCACATTTCAGAGGCCTGCAATCAAGAATCTTGAGCTACAGTACTTGAAATCTCTAATATGGGCAACCGGAATGCGGGACCAGAGCAGAAAATAGATTATCCAATGCCAGAGACGGAGTAAGGGCTAGGCCCTTGGATACAATTCCCACGACATCAGAAATTTCCCAAAATGGGTAGAAACAAGGGAAATGAACCAAAAAAATGATGAGTTTTAAATCGATATCAAAGTCTGTTCGAAGATGGGGATAAGTCAGAAGAGCATACCTTGGCTTTGTACGAGAAGACCAACCCTGTGATAGAATAGTCGTTGACCTTTAAAAAGCCCGTAGTGCACCTCCAGAGACAAAACGTAAAGGGGGAAAGCAGCTCCATGTGGGGGCAAACAAGAAACAGGGAAGTTTATAGCAGAGGAAAAGAAATGACAGAAGAGCAGAGAGAGAATAAAAGGGATAGAGAGTGGGTCAGTCCTGGGACCTCGGGAGGAAGAAAGCCAATTTCACATGGGGTTCTAGAAGGCTTTAATAGAGAAAGGAAGGAGCAAATGTTGGGCCTACTAGCGAGCCTCACAGGGGGTTAGCCCATTCGGGATTTGGACCTCTCAGTTGCTACAAGGCCAATTGCGCTCGGGCAGGAGTTCAACTTTTCAAAAGTAAGTAGGGTCTGCCTGCCTTACGATGATAAAGATCCAGAGGTTCAGGTTGTGGAACAAAGGCGGGCTTTAGACCTAGGAGAGAAAATGGACAATGGTGACCTTGCAGCAGAGACCCAAAACGAGAAGGGAGTAAATGAGGCTATGTCAATGGAGTTCTTGCTATCGAAGGTGCATGAGAAATCCTCATATTGGGAAATGGAGTTCTAAGTCAGTAAGCCCATCCACCCTTTCTGTAATTTTTAATGGATATCAAGATCATATCCTAGAACTGCAGGGGAGTCAGAAATAACAGGTTTAGAAGAGCTTGTTCTGATCTTATGAAAACTCATCACCCCGAGATTGTGTGTCTGGTGGAGACGATGGTCCAGAATGGCTCCTACCCTAGCTTCCCTAAGAAGTTAGGGTATGATATGGATTTTTTAGTGTCGCCTTCAGGCTTCAGGGTGGTCTTTGGTTACTTTGGAAGAGTAATAAAATCAATTTAGAAGTGAAGGATCATCCGGACTAGCATGTTACAGCAAAATGCTCTCAGGAGAATCAAAGTTGGTTAATAACTTTTGTCTACATCCAACTCCATCTCATAGCTAAGCAGATAGCTTGGAGTTACCTAGTGAGACTTGCTGCAGAAGTCCAAGACCCTTGGTTTTTGATGGGTGATTTCAACGACATAGCTTCTATAGAAAACACCTCACATTACAATCCTAGGACTTGGCAGAGAGATATGAGGTTCAAGAATTACTGGGATCAGTGTTGTCTCTAAGACTTGGGTGCAAAGGGGCCCAAATACACATGGGTGAAAAGAATTGAGGGTCGAGTTGTCCTGCAAGAGAGATTTGATAGAGTTTTGGCTAACAAAGAGGCTAGGTTAGCTTTCCCGGAGCTTAAAGTAGTCAACCTAGCTAGAACTCACAGTGATCACAACCCCATCACTCTGAATACAAGTCTAACTCACCCACCAGATAAAAATATGAGACCTTTCAAGTTTGAGGCCGCATGGCTTTTGCATGCCAGTTCAGGGAAGCTTTTCACAAAGTTTGGTCCTCTGCTCCCACTTCTATCTTGCAGGCTATAAAAGCTACTTCAGAGGAGATGAAGAAATGGAACAGGGAGGTTTTTGGTAATATTATCACAAGGAAAATAATCATTGAAGCTAGATTGAAGGGTATTCAACGCTCCCCAAATTATGGCTTCTCCAAAAGCCCTAAGGATTTAGAGCTGGATCTTCTTGAAGATTACCATAAAACCTTGGATCAAGAAGAGACTTTATGGTTCCAAAAGTCCAGATTGAACTGGCACCGAGAGGGTGATAGAAATACAAAATACTTTCATATAACCACGAAGCTGCGCAGAAACACCAATAGAATCAGTACTCTGAAAGTAGAGGGGAATTGGTGCAGCAACCAAGACCAGCTGAAGCGCCATGCAGTAGACTATTTCGGGAAGCTATTTCAAAGCAAGGAGGTCACAGCTCCAAGCTTTCGGTACTACAGATGGCAGAGCAAGGTGAAGGAGGCGAATAGGGATAGGCTCACTTGCAGAGCTAGTGAGGAGGAGGTTAGAAGAGCTGTCTTCTCCATGAATGGTATGAAGGCTCCTGGCCCAAATGGCATTCAACCCATTTTTCTCCAGAATGATGGGACATAACTAAGGAAGCCCTTTGTAATTTTGTTAATGAGGCTATCAGTAATGGTCACTTTCCCCTAGAGTTAGTTCACAGGCTCCTAGTTCTTATCCCTAAGCAAGCAAAGCCGAAGGACATTGCTGAGTTTCGCCCAATAAGTCTCCTGAATACAGCATACAAAGTCCTCTCACAGGTTTTGGTGATGCACCTTAGGCCCCTATTGAAAGATTTGGCTGGAAACACTCAGAGCACCTTCATCTCAAAGCGAGGGACCATGGATAACATAATCATCACTCAAGAGTTTATCCATTCTATCCAACGATCGAAGAGTAGGAATAATGCTATGATTATCAAAGTCGGCCTAAGGAAAGCCTACAACAACCTCAATTAGAAATTCCTGGGCCACACTCTTTTAGAGTTTGGCATCCCTATCCAGCTAGTCAATCTCATCATGTTCTCAATTACAAACGGGAATCTATCGCTGGTTTGGAATGGCGAGATCCTTCCCTCCTTCCCTATTGGTCAGGGCCTCAGACAAGGAGATCCATTGTCTCCTTACTTGTTCATCCTTGCCTTGGAGAAGCTTTCATACATGATCCAAGATAGAGTGAGGAGAGATAAGTGGAGCCCTCTAAGAGCTTCTAGAGGCGGTCCCCCGATATCTCATTTATTCTTCGCTGATGACTTGATGCTTTTTGCTAAGGTGGAGCTAGACAACATTAACAGTGTCATGGACTGCCTTCGAGAATTCTTAGCGGAGAGTAGCCTCCTTATCAACCAAACTAAATCATACCTTTGGATTTCGCTCCACTGCATCTCAAATCCTTACTCACTGTCGCTTGTAATTTTCCTTTGGTGGAGGACCAAGGAAAATACCTTGGGATCCCCCTAATGCGTGGGTGAAAGAAGAGGAATACTTGCAATTACTTGTTAGAAAGGGCACAAAGCAATCTAAGTTGGTGGAAGGCCAAAACTCTAAACTCAACGGGAAGGAGAACCCTGATTCAAACTATCACTGCTTCAATTCCTCTTTACTCAATGTGGACCTTGTGGCTTCCTGAGGACACTTGTGAAAGGTTAGATAAGTTAAATAGAGATTTCCTTTAGGGGTCCTCTGAGGATAGCAGGAAGATCCATCTGATAAGATGGGACAGAGTTTACAGGAGCAAGAAGAATGGAGGGCTGGGTTTGAGGAGGATGAGGGACAACAACGTAGTCCTTTTGGCGAAGCTGGGTTAGAAAATTATGAGAGGAGACAATGATCTCTGGTGCAAAGTCCTTCACAGAAAGTATCTGGGCCAAAATTCCTTACTAAACTATAACAAAAAGAACAGTCACTCCATTATATGGAGGGGGATTCTGAAGAGTAGGGAATAAGTTGGGTTCTAGGAGGTGGAAAAGGACATCAGTTTTTGGTATGATATTTGGATAGGAACTGATAGTCTAATAAATCATGCTAACATTCCACATGACCAGTGTCTCCAATATGTCAAAGTCAGCAACTTCTTGGATATGAGAGGGGAATGCAAGATGAATGATCTCAGATTAGTTTTACCAAAAGCTAAGGTTGAAGAGATCAGAGCTATTTTCCCTCTACTGATCATGAGATCCAAGACTCCATCTGCTAGAAGTGAGACCTAAGCAGAAAATTCTCAGTGGCATCTGCTTACGAGCTGGTCCAAGGGCTCAACCAGCACATCTCTATTATCCATCAGGCTGGGCCGGATTTGGAGGCTTCATTGCCCAGAAAGAATGAAAATGTTCTTGTGGTTGGCCAGCAAAGGAAAGCTCCTGACGAATGCTAAAAGGAAGAAGAGAATGTTAACAAAGAGCTCTATCTGCCCTATTTGTAGTCAGGAGGAGGAAACGGCTATCCATGTGCTTAGGGGCTACTCCTTTTCTTCTGACGTTTGGCACTCAGCTTGGCAAAGTCCTTGGATAATCCAAGACCAAAACTCCCCCCCAAGGCTATGAGTGGATTAAAGAGATTGTCAGGAGAATTCCGTCGAAGGGATTGTAACTTTGTGGATGGTGTGGAAGAGCAGGTACAGATATGTCTTCCAGGGTTCAGACCTCAATATCCATCAATTAGTGCCTAGCATCCATAGCTTGGTAAGAGATTGCAAAGCTGCCTTCATAACTAGGAGGAGGGTGGAGCAAATATAAGGTTCTTGGAGTAGTTGGCGTCCCCCTAGTCAGGGCATTTTCAAGTTAAATGTAGATAGTGCTATGTGTAGGAGTTCTAATGCAGCGGGAGTGGGAGGTCTGATTAGGGATAGTAAGGGTAACTGGATCAGGGGCTTTATGTTAAGGTGGGTATCTGCAATGCTCTCATGGCTGAGCTTTGGGCAATTCGCAAAGGTCTCCTCCAGCACAAAGATTTAACACTTAGACTCTGCTGAATGAGATTCCCAATCAAGTCTTGCTCCAGATCAGAGACCAACCTTATGACCGATGGCCTCCCCAACTCATAGAGGATGATCCTAAAAAGGACAGGATCAAGTACTGTCATTTCCATCGCAATTATGGATACACGACCGACAACTAAAGAAACTCAAAGACAAGTTAGAATTCTTGGTCCAAAGTTGGAGGCTACAAAGATTCATCAGTCGAGAGGGGAGAACTATACCGAACCCTGACCGATAGGCCCCATCATGACAAAATGGACCGGATGATCAACCGGTCACTTAACCGCCAACCAATTGGCAGGATGGAGTAATCCTCCAAATTCATGAAGAACAGGCCTCTCGGATGCCTTGTTTCCAGCCAGATGTTTCAGATCCTCAAGACAATTCGCAAGGAAGCAAGGTCGAGCATGTAGTCGCACCAATCTTATACTCACCTAACGTCCCTCTCTTTACTCCGTCAGAGGTACTAACAACTCACACCGGCGAAGAACCCAAAGACAAATAACCAATCATCGGTTTCACCAATGAAGACTTAGCCGAGGTAGATCTAAATCGTCATGATCCTCTCATTGTTACCACCAAAATCGATCCGTATGAAGTCCAAAGGATCTTTGTCGATCAAGGAGCAGGGTACAATCTCTTGTACTGGTACGCTTTCAAGCACATGGGCTTTGGTCCCCCCTGTCATGCCCCGAACCGGGAATCGTGAACAGCCGCCCGTTGTCCTGGATGCCGACTGTATTTCTACAGAAATTCGGGCAGAACCTCCCCATAAATCGGAGGTCTCCCATGTACAATTAAACCTGTATAAACCTGTGAAATTCAAATCATCCTGTAAAATCAACAAATGGCCATCCCGGCCTCAAGACAATTCACCCAATCTCACAACCGACATCCAGACAACGCAAGGCTAACAAATCACCAACAGACCTAGCCACAGACCTCTACTGTCATGCCCAACTAGAGCATGAGCAGCCGCCACACCGAGCGGACCTAAAATTTATACAAATGTATTATAAATTCCCAAATTAACACTTTAAATAGTTACAAATGCCTCAATGCAAGTGAAATAAGAGTTTCGCAAACAGAAGTCCAAAAATTATACAGTCATCCCAAAATATGTACACGGTCGATTACGGACCTCAACAAGACCACGCAGGGTCGACAATAAAATACATAATTCGTCTTTCAATTTAAACTTAAGATCTCACCTTCCTGAATCACCCAATCCGCCAACAATCTATCAAGTCTTCGAGCCAAATACGTCGCCCTATCACAATAATCCTGTCTGGGGAGGAAAGAGGAGGGGTGAGTACTCGGGGAAGAATACTCAGTGAGTGAGGGGATAATCTCAAGTACTAATAGTGTAGGTGAATATTGGAGTGTCAAACAATATCATTCGTAAACATTAATTCAAATTTTGCAGTAAATCATGATTTGTTTAGTAAAATGAAATTCATTTAAATCGATCACACGATATCACGCATATATGCATCCATTTAAAAATCAAGTATAACATAGAGCTAGCCAAAAGAATCCTGGCAAAGGTCAACCGCGACCAAGGACAGGCGCATCGGGGGTTTTAATATGCAAAGTGTTTCAAAAGTAGCTCTCTACCCCGACGTTGGCACGTACAAGCAACTCCCAGTGCTAGACCGCCTATTCTGACGGTCCTCCCCTTTCGGTTCAACTGGGCCCATACGGAACATCACAAACATGTACAAGCAACTCCCGGTGCTAGACCGCCTATTCTGACGGACCTCCCCAATACCTAGTTCAACCGGGCCCGTACATATCACAATCACGACGTTTGCGGATACCTCCTGCAGAAGCGTATCCGGGCAACTCATGCCTCTACAAACGCCCTTCGTAGCTACGGAATCATCAATGTCATCATCACAGTAATCTCATCATAAGTGGGCATCTCGGTGCCCTCACAGTTCATCAAAACATTTTAAATCCGTGTGCCAATATAATTTCATCAAAATCATTTCAAAATAGCATACCAATGCAACGGTAGAATAAAATCATTCATTTCTCAAATCATGGCACGATTTCATTTCATTCAAACATTAATGCATACTCATAGAAATCATAAGTTTAAGACACTCCCATAATCACAAAACAGATTTGAGATTAAATACCACACATCGAATCAATGCATATCAAAACATGTTTTGTATAAAAACACGGTAAAAATCAAATTTTCACTATTTCATGCAAGAGATTAGGGTCCCACTCACTGTATACGGGAGGGTGGTCACTCCCTATTTCCACAATCAAATCGAACTCAACTCCTCGAGTCTCCAACAAGATCAACCTAATCAAAGTATCACATAAATCATCAAATTTCTAATTAATCTTAGGGTTTATCATTTTCCCTAAGTTAATACAAACCCTAAATTCTCCAATTTATGAATAACTCCAATGTTATCAATTTTCATTTCATTTATAAATAAATAACAAAATCGAAATCAAGCCTAATTCAACTCTAAAACCACTTGAAGTCGAAAATACGCTTAAAATGAATAAATTTCTTACAAAATAGAAAATTTTTGAAAAATCATACACTTTTCATTTCTAATCCGATTTCTTCAAACCATATGTCATTTTAAAGGTATTGAAATCTATTTTCATCATACGGAAATAGTATTTTGATTGCCTATATGTAGAACAACTTATAATGGAAAAGACTATATCGATCTTTAAGCTCAAGTCCCAAATTTCAACTGTTTTCATGCATTCGTCAAATTAAACTCTAAGAAAAGTCATTTAAATCAATTTAACTCAATTCTATCATCCGAAACAGCTCAATTTCGTATAAAATTCTATACTTAACTTAAATAATAACATATAAGGTCAAACAATGTGTTCTAATCGAATCTACCGTACATCCTGACCTATACAACAATTCCCTATGCTAATTTCACTTTAAATGCATTAAATTAACTGAATCAGTTAGAAATCCCTCACCTAGGGTTTTCTCGAATCGCAGACCTGACTTCCGAATACACTTCGTTCAGTCCAAGACCTGCAAAGCTTCCAATTTGAAGCAAACTCCATCAGTTAGTCTAAATTACCGAAGGAAATCAAACCCTAAAGCTACTGTTCAAAAGAATGGCTCTTACCTGCGCAGAGGATGAAGCATCGTCACAGCCTAGGGTTTCTGAAGGTCACCTACTACGCTGCAGCAGAGGTTGCAGCAAGTCTGCGCGCGCAGAAAGAGGCTATCGCGCGCAAGAGAGCTATTAGTGCGCGAGCAATCGCGCGCAGAGGCAGTCAGCGCGCAAGCAATCGCGTGCTGAGGCAGGGACTGTTGCGCGAGCGGTCGCGCGCACTGTTGCACGCAGTCGCGCGCACACAGGAGAGGGAGCAGAGCAAGAGACTGAGGGAGACTGAGAGACAGTGAGATAGAGAGCGAAACAGAGAGGGACAGAGAGATCGAGAGAGTCGCGGGTGAGAGATCGCGAAGAAGAAAGAGAGACAGAGACTGGTAGAGAGAGAGGGGACGTCGACTGCACGGCGGTGATGGTGGCGGTTGTGGGTGGCGAAACACGGTGGAGGACCGCGAGAGAAAGAGAGAGATTCGCGGTGAGAAAAGCCGAGAGAGAGTGAGAGAGCAGGGAGGGATGTGGTGGTGACCCGCGGTGGTGACTCGCGGCGGATGGCAGCGGCGGCGAGGGATGGCCGCGGTGGTGCGGCGCGGGTGGGGGAGACGAAGGGTCGCGGGAAAAGGGAGAGAGGAGAGGGGAAAGGGAAAGGGGAAATTATGGTTTCATACCCTAATCCGATTTTTTTTTTTTTAACTATTATTATTATTATTATTATTATTATTATTATTATTATTATTATTATTATTATTATTTTATACATATATATATAAAAATTTATAAATGAGAAGATAAGTATTTGTTAAATTAATAATTAAATAAATATTCATATAGATATATTTTTATATCCACTTTAAAATTAAAGTTCTAATTTTTAATTTAGATAAATAAATTTATAAATAAATAATTGAGTAAATAATTAAATTAATAAGTGAAAAATATATTCTTCACATCACGAATTGGAATACGGATACTTTTAAACATACCAAAAATTAAATTTTAATACTCCGAAATCGGAAATCAATAAAATTAAATATTTCACTCTATATATATATATAAATTGAGAATTATTTTATTTAAATCTAAGAACGGAAATACAACCATATGAACACCGCAGTGTCGGCGTTACACCCCCCACCTCCAATCTCATACAGGTCCGGTCAAAGAACTCTCTGGTGAATGGATATATCCCGAGAGGATCATTTCACTCCTGATTACACTTGGTTCACCGCCTAACCATACGACAGCCATAATGATGTTTAACATGTTCAATCTTCCCTTGATATACAATGTTATCTTGGGGAGGTCGGGCTTGAATGCGCTAGAAGCCCTACCTAGCACGAAACACATGAAGATCAAATTTAGAACTCTACTCGAGATCAAAACATTGTTTTGTAACCTAAAGACCTTGGCATCTACTTCGAAGTGATTATCGTGGTACGTTTCGATTGTCTCATGTAGCTCTTATATTGTAATAGCATTCTTTCATTCGGCGTTTAACACACATGATTGCCTTACTAATTGTACCCTATCGAACCATTCTTATCGATGACCTCCTACCAAGAGAAACATGTCGACAATATGAGATCTAACTCTCTGAATGGGTCTGCGTCGCCCCTATCTATCGAAGGGATCTAACTTTCCAAATGGGTCTGCCTTGCCTTGATCTATCGAAAGGATTTAACTCGCCGAATAGGCCTGCGTCGCCCCGATCTATCGAATGGATATAACTCTCCGAATGGGTCTGCGTTGCCTCGACATGCTAATGGAATCTATCTTCCTGAATGGGTCTGCGTCACCTTGACTCCTCCGAAGGGCATCCTTATCCCTCTCTCTCAGATGAATCTTAACAAGTGTTGCCTATCTGAAAGTCAGAGTTCCTTATCGGGATGTACATTTGAAGAATACCCCTAGACGGGTCGATATCTTCCGAAAAAGTCTGGAATAACTAAGTATGATCAACAAATCTGTTTGAATTATCTAAACGACAAAGGGAATATCCCCTACTGTTATCACAGGTTGAACAAAAAAAAAACACGGAAGAATCCTTCATTAAGAATCATTGTAATACAGGCATAAGAGCTATACAGACTTGGGGGAATGGCGGGAAGTGCTAAGATCTCCTGAGTTAAAGTCCTCACGGCGACTGCAATCAGTTCAGTAGGAATACTAATCAACCTGGAGAGGATCATACTTCGGTCCACCATTTCTTGACTGGCGGTTTCCCTGCTCAGGGGTAGAAATTTATCTAATCCAAATTGACGGATCATTTTTTTGGCACACTTCAGTCTCTCAGTCAATTCACGTTGAGAATCCCTAAAAGCAGTGGCACTTCTAACTAAAGATTCCTCTAATTCAGCTGCTCTCTGTTCTGCCACCTAGAGAGACTCCTCACGCAACTGGGCTAGCATCTCAACAGTTTGCAGGGGAGCCTTAAGGGCCTCCTTCTCGGCCTCCAGTTTCTTACAATGACTCTTGCACCGACCCAAGTCCAACTGAAGGCTTCTCACTTCCTCCTCCTCAGCAAGTGAGACCTTAAGCATCTCCTCAACCCCCGTATCTTCTTTCCGCTGATTAAGAGCATCTCGTAATGACAAGACCTGAGCGCTTAGCCAATTAAAATGCTCTTTCAAATGCCCTATCATCTATTTCCTCCGCCATTCTTGGAACTCCAAAAAGGCCACAATAGAATAGTGCATGACGGACCAAACAAATCTTTGATGATGTGGCTCGAGCCCTTGTCCTCCTCGATGTCTTAGCTTCTACAATAAGTGACAGGGCCCCTTCAAACCTCTCTATTGTGTGTACCCTCGGTGCTAAAATATATTTATCATCGGTAGATGGCCAACGACCAATCTTACTTGACTCTACTAGCTCAACTTTGGAAAGCCTCAATGTGGCCAAGGGCGCATGTCCCTTGTCTCCTTCGCCTGTTTCATGCCCTTCTCCCGTTGGAGACTTAAGTTGTACAATCTTTCTCCTCTCCACCGAAGGAAGTGTGAGCATGGGTTGGGCCTTAGGCACCCGATCATCTTCAAAAGATTATTCACGTTCGAATCTTTGTCGATTATAATCTCCCTCAGTAGAGCATCTTCCACAAAGTCCAAAACGTCGACCAACCCGATCCTCTCCCTGTTGACTAAGAGGGGTCTATCAATCTTCTTCTTCTCTCCTATCAGCAAGGCTGCTAATGACAACATTTGGTCGTCCATTAAAGAGTCAATCAAGATGGACCTATAAGTTGACTTACAATAACTACCGACCGAGCGCATGAAACGAAAATGACGAGAAGGGTTTGAAGGTTCCAACCCAAGCGAAGGCATCCCATCAGCCTTGGGAAGCACCAACATGAGTCTCTTGTCCTTGAATTCCATGAAAAAAATATTTGTGCATCTAATTACTATTGGTGGGCTCCTTATAATGAAACCTCACCAAAAAAAAGAGGGCCGCCAAGATGTTGAAGTCAAAACAAAAGCAACAAAACCCTAATAGAGAAATCACAGCAACAATCAAGCATCAAGCACTGTGGGCCAACAAGGTTGGAAATATGTTCCAATGATACAACACATCAGCAAACGAGCCAATATACAGTACCTTCAAACCGAAATTCAATATCTGCTTATACATTAGAACACATCCCTAGGGCACTTTATTTTCCCTATCCTCATCTGTGGCTAACACCAAGGTATCATCATTGCCCATTAGCATGCTGGTATTAACTTCCTGGAGTTCTCTTGCTAACATAACACTTCTAATGTCGCTAATGCTTTGAAGAGTAGAGCCTCTTGCCATTCCTCTCGAAGAAGATCTCTAGTGTATTAAGATTGTTCAATAGACAGAAAAGCAAACGTGAGGAAAAGAAAATGTCGAATCCTCTCCCAAGATAGAGCTTATAAGGAACACTAGAGATGACTCGTAAAATGTGAAACGATAAGTGTTGAAACAAGCGCTTTGTATCTCCTAATGATTGCTACTCATGACATCTTTCTAACAAAACGACCGTATAAGTTGAAGGCAAATGATGGAACCATGTCCCAAAAAGTCCAATACGATAAGAGTCTAATAACAGTAATGCCCATGATTCATAAAGACTAGTGCGTTCAGAGCCACTGATGGGATCTATCTCCCCGAACAGGTCATGTCGCCCCAAACTGTCGATGAGATCTATCTTTCCAAATGGATCATGTTACCCTGAACTGCCGATGGGATCTATCATCCCAAAAGAAAGATTTCACCCGTCACGTTAGAGAACTGCCCTCTTATCATCCTATCAACCGTTTGACTAATTCCTGATGATGCCTATTCAATTGCTCCATAGAAGTGTTCGGTGCTCCTGAATAGTTGTCTCTCCCTCGATGGATGACCTGCAGTCAGCCCCTTCAGTTCTTACTAAATCAAAGGTGATATTCTACTGAGTTTAATGACATTTATTTCCTATTTCGGCACGAAACATATCTTTCAGATGAGGGAAGAAATCTTCCCATATGTTTAACTTCCCAAATAATAAGGATGACGAATCTTTTGAATAATTTGGTTATCAAAATCGCAGAATCTCTGAATCTCTTTGTAAGGAAACTAGAGTTGTAACACTCTGAGTTCACATGACTCTAACGGGATATCATGTAAAAGCCTTTGATACATAGCAGCTCAAGTAAATCCCCGAGACCCAACACTCGGCACACAAGTCACAGGGAGATATGTTCTCCCTATCTCTATTTGTTTCACTCTTTTTGAAAACTACTCTTTTTTATTTAAGTATCGGAGTCTTTTTCACTGGAATACCCTTCGACGGTTTTTTACAGATTTGAAATCCTTCATCCAACCCGTTGTTTGAGTTAAGAAAGAGTTGGATTTATGAAGTCAAAACTCATCTTCAACACTTGATATGCTGAGGAATTACTTTTGGGTCAATTCGTTCCATTATCTTTAGTAAAGATGTTCAAAGAAAGAATAAGAAATTTTTTTTCTCTCTCTCTCTCTTTTTAACTAACAAGATGTTTAACTATTATATTTAGATACAACTTACGAAAAAAGAATTTTCTAAAATTTTATAATTTCTGTAAATGTGCTTTCATATTTTTCTAATTTCACCCTTAAAATTCTACAATTTCATTTACAAAATTTTCAAAGAAAATTATGGGTTTTAAGATAGAGTTATGTACTTCAAAGAAATAATTATGGAAAAAGAAGTGTCAGAATTGTGCAATTCTAATATTATTTTCTTTTCTTTGAGCTTAAAATTCTATAATGCTAAGATATGTAATTTTCGTAAAGGAAAATTGAAATACAACGATGAAAATAATTGTGAGAAAAGTATATTATAGAATTCCATCAATCTAGTTTATTTTTCATAATTTTATCATTAAAATTCCAAAACTTAATATTCACAAATAATTCAACGGATGGTATCATTAAAATATTGAGAAATGACAATTTTCAGAAAAAGCTGAAAGTTATGGAATCTTAATGGTGGATGAAGTTAGGGAAATACCATCAAGCAAAACCCTTAAAACATATTGTTTTTCTGTAATTGATCTTGTGAAATTATATAAAGTTATTTCGAATTTCCTTCCTTATGTTTTAAAATTCCATAAGTTGTAGAATTTTATGGGTAAAATTAAGGAAAAACTGAAATATATCATTTGGAGGAGCCGGTTGGCTTTTGTTTTGATGTCTATTTTCTATTCAATAGTATCATGCCAAATGAGAGTCGAGAGTGGAAGACTTGCGTGATTAATGATCTGAGTTGTCAACAACAGAAGAAAGAGGTGATACCATCATCTGTAAATCACCAGACAATCTGCAGTAAGGAGAGGTATTCTTTTCTTCATTTCAAAATTTAAAACTTTACTTGAGAAAACCAGCAACAATAAGTAAGGAAAGCAAGAAAACAAGTGCATAAACCTTAAAGAACCTCAGCATAGATTCACTGATGAGGTCGATAAGAATCTCGAGAAGCTGTTCCTAAGTTGATCAGCTAAATCTCTCCTGTTTGATTTCTTCAGACAATTTAACACTAAACAGTAGACAGTCATATCAGGCTGGAGACCCTTCTCCATCATTTCAATCAGAATATTTTGAGCAACAACCACCCTACCACTCTTCCTATGAAGGTTCACAAGCAGACTGTATGTTGCATTACTCGACATCTTAAATTTAGTACAAGACCTAACTACATAGTCATGAGCCTTTTCATATTGCCCAGAATCCAAATAAGCCTTAATCAAAGCAGCATGCGTTGCAGGCCGAGGCTCCAGGCCAATGCACTCCATCCTATCAACAAGGGTCATTGCCATTTCCAAATTCCCAAGCTGACATGAGTAACAAACGAGGATTTCAAAGGTAATCGAATCAGGGGGACAACCCTTTTGTTCCATCTTTTCAAGCAAATGGTAAGCTTGGGAACTCAATCCATACTTGCACAAACCACTAAGAATGTAATTGCAACTAGTTGAATCAGGATGACATCCCACGTGCCCAATTTGATCAATTACATTCTCTGCCCCTTCAAAATCGCAGTTTTGGCATTTCGCCCGGATCAGGATATTGTAATAGGAAGTCTTCCTTTGGGTAATCTCAATCACAAACTCAGCTAAATCAAACAAGTTCAAACCAGCAAGCATTTTGATTAAACCATAAACGCCTGAACTACAGCATGATCCTCCTACCTTGTTTAACAGCTCCACTAATCCTACAACGTCGGACCTGGAACAGGAAATGTCCAAGAACCCAAATGCTTTCTCCGTAAGACAAATACCTTCGGACTTGAATTCATTCAAAAGACGAAGCATCGAATCATAGTCATCCAAACAACCGCAGTTACTTATAATCGAACTGCAAACATCGGAGTTACGTCGAAGGTTAGGATGTGAATTTTGAATCCAACCGAAGAATCGCAACCCGGAAACCTTATCACGATTTAAAACGTCAAATATTTCGCAAATTGACCCAGCAGATAAATTCGCATTCAGTGAATTCAACTTAAACCCTAATTCGGTATCTTTACCCTTAATCGCCTCAATCACTTGTTTGCGTTCGGAATTCAATCTGGGACTTCGAAACCCTCGATCGCTGATCGTCTTCTTCTGGTCAAATGCACAATTTTCAGTCGAAAACAGTCGAAACACAATGCGAGGTTGAAAAGCAAGACCGAATACATAGAACTCTAGTGGTTTAGGAAAGAGAGAAATTGGGGATGAAGAGATGTACGAGTTTAGGGTTTTGTGAGATATTGAGGAAGAAGAGAAGAGGAAGTAGAGAGGAGTAAGCTTGGAGACAGGCCTGAGCTTCGTGTGTATGTTTGACATAACCCTCTCTCTCTCTCTCTCTCTCTCTCTCTCGCTCTCTGTGGGCACGGAGGATGAGCCTAGATCCGACGAAATAAAAATAAAAAATAAATTGATGACTTGTTTGTATTAATAAAAAGGAAAAAAAGAAAAATGACAAAGTAGAAAGTAGAATTAAATAGCGTTCATGTTAATAAATAGGATGTTTGGATGAAAAAATTTAGAGAAAAAAAATTTAAAAGAGAAAATTATTTTTTATTTATTTGAGAGTTTTAATACAAAGAAAAATAAGGATTTAGAGAAATTTTAATTCAAAAATTTTTTTCTCAAAAAAGTGAAAAAAAATAAAAGAAATGAAAATATTAGAGTTAAAATATTTTTATATTTTAAAAATATCTTTTAAAAGCTGAAAATAAAATTTTTTATTTCTAATGAATGTTATTTTTTTTTTTTTTTAATAAAACTCTCAAATAAAATAAAATTTTTTTTTCTCTTCTAACTGATCATTTTTTTTCTCTCCAAATGAGAAAGCGCGTGACTCCCTTTCATTGTTGAGAATAATTTGCCAATGGTAACTCCTACAACTCCTATATTCAATCCTTTGAAATGCAGATTCCTGAGTTTACCATGCTTCTTCTTCTGTTGTTGTTGAGGTCTCCCTCCTAATGGAGGACGGGCCATGTTGGTGGAAGTTTCCCACAATTGGTAATTTTTACCACTTTGGATGTGTTTTCTCAACAAGAGAATTTTTTTAGGGGTTTGAATTATAAAGGCAAACTATGAAAACGAAGAGGTTTGAACGTTTTCTTGAGGAAGATTGTTTGTGATTCAATTTTCCTACAATTATGATCACTGTTGGATCGATCATTGTTGGTTTACTATAAGTTAAATTTTAAAATGATATTTTACAACTCATAATTTTTACAAAATCTTTCAATTTTCTTTAATTTGACTCTTTTTTCTATTGATAATACTTGTCCTTATCACAGTTTTAATATGAATTAGCAATTATCTACGACTGTTGGCCTTAGTTTTCCCTACTTAAATTAAAGAGATTTTCACACTAAAAATATTGTAATTAGTTTTCGGGTAATTTGGAGAAAGAGACGTTGAGTTGATTATTAGGCTAGTATATGTGTCTATTGAGCACCTCCCATTTTTCCATCCCCTGTAGGTACCATTTATATGGTAGGATGCATCCTTTCAACCAAAACCATTATTTGAGAAGCAACAAAGCAAGACCTTGATGGCTTAGAGTTTTAAGAGAATGCTAAATATACCAAATGAATTAATAACTAAATAAACCAAATCATTTATAACAATTCATATTAAGGAAAAAAAAAATTGAAATCTTTTGATGTTAAAATATTTTTCAAATTAAATAAAAAAATTTAAAGCATAAATTCCATATAAAATCAATCCATTTACTCTGACTCATTTGGTCCATGGAACATCATTTAATTTCAATTTTTTTGCTAATATTTTCAATAACATCTCAAAATATTAATAATTATAAAAAGTAAAACCAATAAAAGATTAATAAATTTATCAAAATAACCCTTTGTTTTAAAGATAAATAAAACTCAACTTCCAATTTCTTGCCAGATTTACAATTTCAATTTCAATTATACGAGAAATGTAACATATAAGTCACATAAAGATATAATTGGCCAATGGGATAGAAACATCTTACCACAATTTGCAAAAGTATAAATTAAATAAACAATTACAATTACAATTACAAATATAGGTGTATTATTATGATACACAAGTAATGATAATTAAATCATAACAGAGATCATGAGGAAAAATTCAATTATGTTATTCATAGGAAAACATCCTACTTGTCCTTGTGTTAAAAATTCCAGAAGACGACTGTGATACAATATTTTCCTGGAAGTTTACACCGCATGATGTATTACTCTAGAATGTGATAGTTTGTATCCCCCCCCCCCCCCCAAAAAAAAAAAAAGGGCTGGGGTTGTTCTATCTTTCCTACCGGCAAGAATCATAGAAATCTGTAAGGCCTCTACTGAATGATTGATTGAAGAGGAGACGTGTTTGGAATTCTGTCACAAAGGGGAACTATGACGGTATTACTATGGGCATGAAGATCAACAGCCCCATAATGGACTCATAAGCTCTTCCCAGATCCTTGATTGATTTCCACAATCCCACACCTTTGGTGAACGGTCTGCATGCTTGATCAATCTATAAAGCAAAAAAAAAAAAAAAAAAAAAAGAATCAATTAATAGTGTAATTTCTTTCCAAAGTAAGAATATGCTACACCTAAAAGGAAAAGAGTCTTGAAGCTATAAAATGCCTAAAACACTTTGGCAGCTTAATTTTTTTCTAAAGAATGTCCGCTGAAGATGTAGGATCACTGTCTCAAATTTCTATGTTATGCGATGCAGGAGTAATGAAATTGTCCCCGTCTTGAGAAGCTATGAGAAGGCAATTAAGTATCATGGTTTATTTTTTGTGTAACGAGCATTATTTTGACAAACCCATAGAACTCTATGTGTAGTTTATTAGGAGGATAAATTGAAAAGTATATGATATATGAGAGAGACTAAGGCAGATTAAACTGCAAATGCGTATGACTTGTCTGTCAAATTGAAGGAAAAGAGATGGACAAAGGTAACTTCCATGAAACAACAGAGAGACATTTTTGTTGGGTCAATGACAAACTCCAAAGTGCATCTATCCAGGGCTTGTGCATAGTGTTCAAGTTGAAAAGACATGCAGGAATAGAGAACCAGCCTACTGTAGCATAAACTATTGAAAAGGCATTGGTGGAAACTTACCAGGAGAAAAGCCCACCCTGTTGGAAGGAAAGCTGGGGCAGTAGCAAATATATCTGATATTTGAAGTGCACAAACTACAACAGTCACCAGTGATATAAAACCAAGGAAGGGATGCCCTTTTAGTGTTCTAAACATTGGTTGAAAATCAGTTCCAAATCTGTCTTCCCATTGATACCATCTGATTGCAACACCAAAATAGGAAGATGTATCATTGACACTGTTCTAACAGTGCACAATATTACTTAATTTACTCGATGAAGATAACAATAAACAATAATAGCTTTCTGGGAACATTAAACGTCTTAACGTGGTTTCTAAGAATAGCTTTCAACAATTAGCAGAATTCCTGTCCTCTAAGTTGAATTGGTGAGGTGGTACCTATTGAACTAAGAGAAACAAACCTTTAACACAAGTAGAACAGTTGCCATAAATACCCAAGACAGTCCATAAACCTGGAAAGAGGGAAGCACAGAATTGTGTGAACTATGAAATAGACGGGAAACAATAGCTCTAACTAAAAAAGAAAAGATGTAAAGGGAAAGCCAAATTATACCAGCAAACTAGTATTGTCGTGAGATATATTAAGGTGGTAGATAATTCCATACTGGTATATAAAGAATCGAAAAGCAAGGATTATATCAAGCAATCTTCCCCTGATATTTGTGTTCTTCAGATGCTCCTGCTCTTCATCCCACCAGTATTTCCAACTCTTTTCTTGTTGGATTCCAATACCACCAAGATCTCCTATCCATTTCTTCCAATCTGTCCAATCATCTATTGTCATCTGCCACTCAAATCCACAAAAGAAGCAAATAGCCAGGAAGCTACAAAGAACCAATTGAGAAGAAAATAAACAAACAAAGTTTTGAACATCGATATGATTTCCGTGTGGGAAAACACAAACACGTGTTTTATTTTAAGAAATCATGTGATGTAATAAAATATTTAGTAGTTACTGTATTTTCTGATTTTAGGGAATTAGTTTGTAATGTAGAATATTTAGTAGTTATTGTAATCACTGATTTTAGCGAATTAGTTCTTTTGACCTATAGTCTAAAATTAAGGGGATTTGCCTAAAATTAGGGGCTTTCCTGTTTTCATTTTTTTTCCCTTATTTAGTTACTGTAGCTGTAAATATATATGTGTAAAGTAAACCCTAATTGTGACATGGAAAAAAGACATTCTTTTCACTATGGAATCAAAGCTTTAGGCTCTTTCTGGGAATGTGTTCCATGATGAAAAGAATGTTTTTTTCTATTTCACAATTACAGTTTCTTTACACGTATATGTTTATAGTTGCAGTAGCTAAACAAGGAAAAAATAAAAAAAGGAAATTCCTTAATCTTAAGCTATAGGCCCAAAGAACTAATTCTCTAAAATCAAAAAATACAATAACTATTAAATATTATACATTACAAACTAATTCACTAAAATCAGGGAATACAATAACTACTAAATATCATATTACAGCACATGATTTTCTAAAATAAAGCGTTTGTGTTTTCCCACAACTAGCATTTTAGCAATACATGATACCCATGTTTAGCTCACCTCACCAAGGTGACTAAAGGCTCCATGAATCCCACCAAATATGATAGTATATGGCATACCATATTTGTGTGTCCATAAAATATACCTGTGACAAGCATGTCAGTCATGTAGCCAAGATTCTTGCATTTATTTCTACAGTCAGCCCATATTGCAATAACAACTCCAACGTTTTGTGTTCCTGCATCAGGATGAAAACCAACTTAAGAAAACATAATAGGTGCAGAACGAATTATAAGTTGGAGATACTTTTAGATATTATCGTTTGGGGGAAAAAAATATTCTCATGCCACTGATAGTTATTGTCATCCCCGTGATCAACCGTGTAGGCTCCACTAGTGGCAAAATCTGCACAAGAAACAAAAGGTTCCATGTCAAAGAGGACCAAAAGCAGCATTCAGTGAGGATAAGTATTTGTCCAAGAACTTCACACGGATAGTACAATGAATCATCAGTGTGACATATCATTTAGCATCAAAGAAGCACTAGTGCCAGCTATCAACTATAATACTTAAACAAGGGCAGCATCTTGTTATAAGTTAAAACTTCATCTTTTAGCTATCCATAGTCTACGGAGTTTCCGATTTTCTTCATTGAAATATTGCTTGGAACTCATAGAGCATTCTTTCTAAAATCTGATTGAGACACTGAATGTAAAAATGATGCCAAGACATGATATTGCTGGATTTAAATCACATGACAAGCACAAATGTATTGCACAAATTTGAAATTGTGGATACTGATAACGTATAGAATGAGTTCCGCATTTAAGGTTGTACCAAATTTAAAATAAAAACAAAGCAAGTATGAAAGTGTTTCTGCTTATTGTATAAGTGCCAACACTCTTTACACTCAAGAGAAAGTGCCAACAGACACATTTTTCTTATTGATGCTCTCAATAATAGTTGTGCAACAAGTTTACCAGACTTTTTGCTTATCTGCTGTATCTTCATAAGTAATTCCTTCTCAAATTAGGCACATGATGCAAGCTAATTTTAAGTTGGAGATGCCAACAACACACTCAATACTATATAATGCTCATACTTCATTTTTTCTCTTGATAAGCAATAACAAAATATTTGTAAGTAGCTTTTTGGTGCCCTGACAGCTTTTCCTTTAGAAGAAAGCATGTTTCTGTAGTAAGTTTCATAGAGCCACTCAACTTCTCTGGGGAAATCAGCAACAATCGAATAGCTTTGAATAGATCTAGGAACACTACATGCAAGTCCCTGTTTGACGCATTTGTTAGGAATTGTGCTTTATAGGATATCTGTCTTTCTAATGCCCACTACACATGGTTTGTGATGGGCTGTAGCTATATCAAACCTACCCATCATAGCATGACGGAGATCATCCCAGATCAGCGGAATTTTCCACTTTGTTGAGGTATCACAGCAGCAACAACATGGTTGTCACAGCCATATCATGCACCATTGGAGGCTGTAACAGGTTTGTAATGGCCATATCACAGCCATAACAGCCATCATAGGCATATTAGCCATTTCATTCCCTACGCCATATTGGGCTGTGCAGTAATGCTAGTAATCAAAACCATTACATAGTAACCAATATTAAAATCCATGTTTTAGGAAAGTATAGGGTCACCTCTCATATTGATATATTCCTTTTTATCTAATGAGTGGGAGATACCAATCCAATTTTGTGTTCAATTTCCCACCTCCTAAACCTAATTTTGTGCTCAGATTCATATTTCCAATTGGGAATAATGGTTTTACTGTTCCAGTACGCTAACAATCCACAGTTAGGATCGCAAGGACCGAAACACAGATCATGTGGGAAGGAGCAAATTAAGCAACACTCATCCAGAGCATCGAAGCCCAAGACACCCTTTGAGATGGAAAAGATTAGGAAAATAGTTTTTAAGTTGATAGGGAGAAAGCTTTGGGTCTTGATGGATTTACTATTTCTTTTTTCAGAATTTCTGGGATATCATTCACAGGAATGTGTTTTAAGGAAAATGTATGATACTTTATTCAGAGTTCCCAGTAACTAAAATTCCTTTTAGTTTTTTTTTTCTAATATTTAGCTAATATAGATCCTACTTTTGTTAGCTAATCAACGGCTTAATTGTGTGAGCCAAAATCCTTTACTTGTTCGTAGTCCTCTTGCATTGGTTGCAATCGGTTTGCAATAGAGGTAATACACAGTATCTCTACTCTAAAAGCTAATTTGCAGTAAGCTTCCTAGATACATAGCAATCAACTACCACATTCCAGCTAATCTCCTAGAACCAAATCAATTGCAATCTTGCACACAAATGTTTCATTGTCAACCAAATTATAAATATTCAACATAGAAGAAATTGAAAAGTTAAGAAATCTATTGGTAACTGATGAAAAACCAATAAATACCTCTTCATCCACTCATTTAGATAAATTTCCTCTTTCACCTGGTTTAAATGCCTCGGATATATCATTTGCAAATTATTGGATTATTGACTCAAGAGCCACAGGTCATATGGCACACTCTTTTTCATAAATTTAGCACATATGATCCTTGTTCTAGCAACAAGAAAATTGTCACCGCAAATAGTTCATTAACCACTGTACCCGGTGTTGAAGATGTCAAAACTAGTTCGTCTTAAGAATGTACTGCACATTCCAAAACTATCTACAAACCTTGTCTCCATAAAGAAACTCTTACATGACATTGATTGCAACGTAACATTTTTTTCCAACTAATCGTGTGTTTAAGGACAAGGGTTTGGGAATGATGATTGGACATGCTAAGTAGAGGGACAGATTATACTACCTTGACACATGAAAATCCAAGTATTAGCAAGAGCAAAATCCTTCTATCATTTCCCTCTGAATATTCTCTTACCAATAAAAATAGATTATGGTTTTCCCACCTAAGACTTGGACATCCATTCTTCAAAGTTCTTAAACTTATGTTTCATTCTTTATTCATAGGAATATGTAGTGAAAACTTTCATTGTAATGTCTGTGAACTTGTAAAACACAAACATGAAAGCTTACCAATTAGTAATAAAAGAAGCTCTATTCCTTTCGCATTATTTAAAAAAAAAAAAAAAAACAATTTGGTATTCAAATCAAGGGATTTAGAACAGATAATGCAAGAGATTATTTCAACTAAATTTTGTCATCTTATTTTTAAAAAGAATGAATCATTCATGAATCATATTGTGTCCAACAAACCACAATAAAATGGGCAAAGGGAAAAATGGTCACTTGTCACAACTCAAGTATTTCTATTTCAGACAAATGTACCAAAATACTATTGGGGAAACTGTTCTTACAGCCACGCATCTCATAAATAGATCACGATCAAGGATTCTAGATTTCAAAAGTCCTATGGATATACTCTCCCAATTCTTTCCTGATTTTATTACCACTAATCATCTAGTCTTGTTTCTATAATATTTGGTTGTGTGTCATTTATTCATACCCATAGTCATAATAGAGGGAAATTAGACCCTAGTGTAGTATAGGATATTTTTCAACACAAAAGAGGTATAAGTGTTATCACCCTCTCACCAAGAAATCACTTTTGTTGAAAATGAACCCTAATTTACTACACCTTATCTTCATATCTATTGAAGATAAAGACAGTAATTTTTTTCTACTTGATTTGCCTCCCTCATCTAAGTCTCAAACTATTGAACCTTCTCAAAATCAACTTGAACCTTCTCAAGATCAGTCTGAACATATTCCTTCTAAAGCCCAACCTGAACATGCGTCCGGTGAACTTGTTTCCCCTAAAGACCAGCCTAATCTCGCATCTTCTAAAAACACACGGTTCTCACAAGTGTACTCAAGGAAGAAATCAGTTCCGAGACCAGTGGAAGTCCAATCATCAGACTCGGTAACAATATCTAGTCCATCAACTGAAACGATATCTGATATTCATTTGCCTATAGATATCAGGGAAGCAACTAGAGAATGCACTAAGAACCCACTGTATCCAATCTCTCAATTTGTGTCATTAGATAAATGGTCACCATCTAATAAAAGTTGTCTTATGAGCCTAAACACTGTCTTTATTCCTATCACACTATCCGAGACTTTATCTTGTGAAAATTGGGAAAATGCTATTAATGTTCAAATGCAGGCTCTCGAAAGAATAAGAATTGAGAGGTGGTGGACTGATGCAAAAAAATAGGCCTAGTGAGATGTAAATGGGTCTTTACGGTGAAACACAAAGTAGATCACGAGTTAGAGAGGTATAAGGCGAGGCTAGTGGTTAAGGAATATATTCAAACTTATGGAATAGATTATCAAGAAACTTTTGTCCCAATTGCCAAAATGAACACTATAAGAATTTTGTTGTCCTTAGCTGTTAACTATGATTGGGATTTACAACAATTCAATGTGAAGAATGCCTTGTTGTATGGAGATGTCGAAGAAGATATATATATATATATATATATATATATATATATGGAAATTCCCTGTGGTTTTGGTGGAAATTCAGTAACCAACAAAGTGTGCTGCTCAGAAACGCATTGTATGGACTGAAACGGTCTCTGAGAGCTTGGTTGGAAGATTCACAAAAGTATTGGTGGCTATGGAACATAAACAAAGTCAAGGAGGTCATACACTTTTCATTAAACATTTATATTCAGGGGGAGTTGTGATTTTTGCAATTTATGTCGATGGTATAATTGTAAGAGGAAATGACATGAGAGAAACAAAGGATCTGAAGAAAAATGTCTCGTAAAAGAATTTGAAAAATTAAAATATTTTTTGGAGATTGAAGTGGCACACTCACAGCAGGGAATCTTCATGTTTCAGCAAAAGTACATTTTTGATCTTTTGAAAGATACTGGGAGGCAGGAAGCAAATCAGCAAGCACACCAATAGATCTCAACCATAGACTTGGCAAAGCAAAAGAAAATATTGTTGGTAACAAAAAGATGCAGCAAAAATTAGATGGAAGACTTATTTACCAGTCTCACACGAGACCAGACATCGTCTATGCTATTAGTGTTATAAGTCAATTCATGCACAAACCCAAAGAAGTTCATTTGCATGCAACTCATAATGTATTATACTATATTAAAGGAATTCCAGGAAAACACATTTTGTTCAAAGAGGGTGCTAGACTTACACTTGAAGCATACACGGATGCCAATTATGCTAGGTCAACTATTCAAAAAGGGAGCTAGACTTACATTTGAAGCATACACGGATGTCAATTATGTTGGGTCAATTGTTGACAGAAGGTCTACTACTAGATAGTGTACTTTTCTCGGTGGAAATCCAGTTACACGGAAAAGCAAGAAACCAAATGTGGTCGCTAGATCCAATTCTGAATCAGAATTTCGGGCAATGTCTTAAGGAGTTTGTAAACTTCTATGATTAAAGATTATCTTATAAAATTTAAAAATTAAGTGGGATGGTCCTATGAAACTTTATTGCGACAACAAATCAGCAATCGGTATTGCATATAATCCTAATCCTGTACAACATGACAGAACAAAACACATTGTGGTGGACCCACACTTCATTAAAGAAAAGTTGGATAGCGGCTTAATTTGTACACCTTATATGCCAACTAACTCCCAACTTGCAGATGTGTACTAAGGGTTTGAGCAACCCTTTGTTTCAAACAATTGTTACCAAGCTTGGAAACAATGTCTATTCATTAGCTTTAGGGGAAGTGTTGGAAGCAGCTGTATATTACAAAGCTGTAATTATCAGTTGCATATACAGCTACACAGCAGCAATACAGTTGTATATCAACTGTATGTACAGCAGTATTACAGCTGTAGTGTAGCAATTAAATCTTGTAAAATTCTGTATATATAAGAATGTAACTAGAATAGAAAAATGAAAATTTTCCTTTCTTCATCACAGTTCTTAAGATAAATAGTTAATATTAGAGAAGAATACAGAGAAACATTGGGGGAAAGGAAGAACCAGAAAATTATATCAAAGGAAAAAAAAAAGGAAGAACTAGAAAAGGGTAAGAATGCCAAGTCAAATTCTTAGTCACACGCTATAATGGATTGGAGACCAGTGTGACATATAATCCAGATGAACTATAACTCCATCAGTCATTATAGGAAGAAATTTTTTTCAGGCAAGATATGTTATGTATGTATATTATGTATATAAGTGTATATATAGGGCTCTGGGAGGTGCTTTGGGCTGAACTCTGGCATGCTTGATGAATTTATTATCTCATTATTCTGTTTTGCTCATCTCAATTGTCTTTGTATTTGAAAAAATGCAAATAATAATTCAACTGACAATTAAAGCTACACCAACTCTGTTCCAAATGACCAGCATCATGCACCCACTGAGATGTTATCCAACTCTGTACAATTAAAGCTACATCTAGCATGCTTAAGGAAGATGAGTAGCCAGATGTTATCCAAATGCTTCAAAATAAAAGGGCAAAACAAGATAAGTATCCAACATATTATTACCTGAAAACCAAAAACAGAGGCAAGCCAATCAAAGATATCATTGATAGAGTTATCCCTGTATTTGGGCATTATTACATTATCTTCAGGGACATTTGGTGTCATAAGGAATCTGGGGATACGCATAGCATGCAGTGCAGCTTTGATCTATAGGGAGAAAAAGATCCAATGAGAAGCATAATCAGAAATCATAAAATAAAATGCAGAAGGAAAAGGAAGACTACAAGTGCAGTGAAAGCAAAACCTCAGGAAGTTCCATTACTGCAGGCCTAACTCCAACAGCATAAAAGTGTAAGATATAGTGTTCATATTGTTCCCTTTTCCTCTCAACTTCCATTGCATATCTTTGTGTCTGAAAAATGTGGGCAAAGCTTTAATTAGTTCACTGATACAACTAATATGAGAAAATGAACATTAAACCACTGTGGTAGGGAAATTAACCATATGTCAGACGTCAGCTTCAACTTTTGATGTAGGAACCAAAGTCCTCAACACATCATACAATAATGAAGCAATTTGGTAGAACTTTGCCATGTCCTCCCTTAAATCGAAGATCCTAACAAAACAATTCAAGATAACTAATATTTTAAAACAACAAATTTGTATATATATATATATATAAACAATTCAAAGTCAAGCCTCACAGTTGTTTTTTTTTTTTTTTTTTGTATATTGATCTTTCTTGGTGCAACGATAGAGTTGCTCTTTTGGTAACCTTGAGGTTACGGGTTCGAGGCGTGAAAACAGTCTCTTTGCAAAAATATAAGGAAAAAGCTGCATACATATACGTCCACCCTCCTCCTACCCCCGCACTAAGCCTGGGAGCACTTTGTAGTGAACCCTTTAGAAGTTCTGGTAAAACTTCTGAATTTCTCATGGATCATTTGACACCAACAAAGGCTTTGTTTCCACCTCTTCCTGAAAAGAAGAGAATCTCAATTATTTACATACAGGATATTATGAATTATATTACCATATTCCATAAGCTTAACCCTTTGGAACATTTAATTGCTTCTCCCAAATGCTGCATTTCATCATTATTCTGACTCTTCATATCCATTAAAGGGACAAAAGCAAGAAAAATGCACAGAAGATAAGAGGGAGAAAATTATGCAAAGAAACATAAGCCAATTTATCAGCAATGATCCCACTAAGCATGAAAAATGATATGAAACAAATGAAATCAGTAATAAATTGGAACATAAGTCTCCTGAATTTTCTAATAAATCCGGACAATCTTGATTACAAACATTGCATATGAGAAGCTGCCAATGAAAAATGTATAGTGTCAATACTAAGAGAAGTCATATGAAATATGGCAATACAAGAAAAAAAAAATGAAATATATAGAGAATTGCTACCTGGTCAAAAGATATGATCATCTATTTGGTACTAGTAAAAACCATCAAGTTAAAAGATTAGTAAGTGGTACAAAGTTAAATGGAATCAATTGGCAACACTTAATGCTAAAAAAATAAAAAATAAAAAAAAGAAAAGAAATTGTAATAACAATTATAAGGTACAGAGTATATCTCTACATAGATTGGTTCTTCATATTGTTTTTTCTCACAACAGGTACAACCTTGCAATGCCTTATTTAAAAAGAAAACAGGAAAAAAAAAACAAAACAAAACAAAACAAAACAAAAACAAAAACAAAAACAAAAACAAAAACAAAACAAAACCAAAAAAAAAATGAATAAGCAAAGCAAAAATAATGAAGGATGAGAAGATGGACAAGTTATAAATTGCATCAACAAGTCTATGATGGAGAACCAAATAAACAGGGAAGAGGAGGACAACCAGAAGAGAAATCAGAGAGAAAAGATGGACTGATCAGGTGCAATTGGTAGTCGATCATGAATACAAAAACCGGGGAATACTCAATTTAACTCATAATCATCGGCATTTTTCGTTTACAAACCTAAGCCTTTATTTATACACCATATACCCTATCAAAGAAAACTCTCAACAACAAATGGAAACTAAATCTTTTAAATCCTAGCAAAATCAAGTTACAATAGAATGCCAAATAGTCATATAAATCAGTCTACATCTTATTCTTGTGATAATGGGAAAACAGATGATAAGGCACCAAAGCCTATATTAGTACATTACCTATAATACTAATATGTGGCAACTTCCAAATGTGAGTACTGATTGAGGTCCATGTCTCATAGAAACATGTAGACAAGCAGATATTAGCACTTACAACCAATTTTGATGATGTTGAGGGCAGCTTTTGGGGTAACTTGCAACTTCTCTTCCATTTTATAGCTTAATCATCAACCTTGTTATAAACTCCGACACTCTTTAGCCAAGATCACAACAACAAAATGAACCTTAATCCCAAATTTTTAGAGTCGACCGTTTGAAAGACCAATATAGGAGAGAGAAAAAAAATATAAAAAACATAAAAACATATAAATATATAAAATTAAATCCTGAAAAGAGGGAGAGAGAGAGAACACTAAAAATAAAAATAAAAATAATGAAAAGAGAAAAATAAAAATAAACTATCTATAAAAATTTAAAATAATATTAACAATAATAACAATAATGATGATGATGATGATGATTCAACTGTTTCGGATTCTCTTATGTCACTCAATCTATCTAAACTCATTTTCTCAACTAAACCCTTAATACTCATATCATTACAGATAACTTGCATCCAGATTTTCAACGGTCTACTATGACATTTCTCTAAACTCCTAATTTTAAAATCTCGCTCCTTCTAACTGGTGCGTTTTTAGGTCTTCATTAAATATGTCCAAACTATCTTAAGTGATACTCTCTCATTTTAAACACAATTGAATTCACTTTCAACTTAGTACATATGTCTTCATTTTTAATCTCATCTTTTATAATTTGACCACATATCCATCTGAACGTCTTTATTTCAGTTACAGTCATTTTATACTCTTGTTGTTGTTTAATAGCTCAATATTTAATATCATATAATAATACAGATCTTAATGCATTTCTATAAAACTTCTCCTTCAATTGCAATGGCATCTTACGATAACAAAGAATTTCAAAAGCAATTCTCCATTTCATCCGACCCGCTTGAATGCTATGATTAACATGCACATCTATATTGTCATTCGCTTTGAATAATGCACTCAAAATATTTAAAACGTTCACTCTTTGTTACGTTTTATCCTTTTAACTTAATCGTTCTTTCATCATTTTGATGATTGTCATTAAACATACATCTTATATACTTAATTTTTGACCGACTCAATCTAAATTTTCTAAATTCTAATGTATCTCTCAATAACTCCAATTTAACACTAATACTCTCTTTAATTTCATCGACCAGTACTATATTATCCATAAAAAGCATACATCATAGTACCTCATCTTTAATACTTTTTGTTATTTTATCAATCACTATTGCAAAAAAGATGAGATTTAATCTCAAATCATAGTGAAACCCAATATTAATCGGAAAGTTATCACTTAAACTATCGCAAATTCTTACATCAGTAACAACTCTCTTATACATATCTTTGATAAGATCAACGTTTCTCAAAGAAATCCCCTTCCTCGTCAACGCCCACCACATTATGTCTCTGAAAACTGTCATATATTTTTTATATGTCAATAAATATCATATGTAAATCTCTTTTTTATAATCTAAACATCTCCATTAAATGTCTTAACAAGTGAATGGTTTTGATGGTAGATCATCCTAACATGAACCCAAATTGATTTTGAAACACATTTATCTCCAATTTCAATCTATACTTCATCCCTATCTCCCACAACTTTATGCTATGACTAATAAATTTAGTTCCTCTATAATTGGAACAATTTTGCATGTCTCCTTTATTTTTATACAGTAATACAACTGTACGGAGGGCAAATCTTGACGCAACGATAAAGTTGCTCCTTAGGTGATCTCAAGATTATAAATTTGAGGCATGAAAATAGTTTCTTTGCAAAATGCAAGGGAAGGCTGCGTACAAATACGTCCACCCTCCCTCTACCCTACACTAAGTCAGGGAGCACTTTGTGAACTGGTGAGTCCTTTAGTGGTACAACTGTACTCTCCCTTCATTCTTGAGGTGTTTCCTTGGTCTGTCGGATTTTGTTAAAAACATCCATCAATATTCCGATTTCAACTTCACCCAAATAATTTCACACCACAATAGAGATGCTATCGGGTCCTATGTCTTTATTATTATTCATCTTCTTTAAGGCCTCCCTTATTTCATGAGGAGGAATCTTGAATTTAAAATCTCTATTGATCTCCTTTACAAGTATCACCATAATGTCGATATCTCTTGTATCCTCAACGTTAAAGAGATTATCAAAATAATCTCTCTAACGCTCTCTTATGTCCTCATTCCTTACAAAGACACTACTGGTCTCACTCTTAATATACCTAACACCATTTAAATCTTTTCTCTTCTTATCCATTACTTTGACAATTCTATAAATTTCTTTTCTCCATCTTTAATTTTTATTTTCTTATATAAATCGTTATACACCTTATTTTTTAATTCTCGAATAATCTTCACATCTTTATTTGCAATCTTGTACTTCTCAAATAAATTGTTCTCTCTCTTACTTTTAACATTCCTATAACACTCATTTATCTTGTATAATAGTTTAGATTTTTTCATTTCACCACCATGATTCCATGACTATTAGTGTCTGACCTCTAAATACACTAAGGACCTACTTACCTATATTCTTAATATTATTAGACATTTCTACCTATATGATTTCTGAATCATCATTAACAGACCAGTTAACTACTTTAATTAATGTCTCTAAAGGTCACCAACTTTTTCTCTTTCAGATTCCATCAATTAATTTTTGGTTCCATAAATTGGTGATATTTCTTTTGCTATTTAGACACACAAACATCTAGAACTAAAAATCTATGTTGAGTTGCTACACTTTCCCTTAATATAATCTTACAATCCCTATAGGTCCTTTTATCGCCCCTCCTAGTGAGAAAAAAATCTATTTGGTCGGCATTCAGTCCATTTCTATATGTAATTATATGTGATTCTCTTTTCTTAAAAAAAAGTGTTTACAAGTATCAAATCGAATGCTGTAACAAACTCTAAAATAGTACTCTCAGGTCTCATTCCTACTACTAAAATCAAAGTTTCCACATACAGCTTCAAATCCCTCATTATTCTCACATATATACCCACTTAGATCTTCTCCAACAAATAACTTCTCCCCTGTAAATGTGGCTTTTATAAATTCATTTAGATCTTTCCACAACTGTTATTTATTAATTGCATATATTCCTATTTAAAGTGCATAATAACTATATTAATTACGTCTTCTCCACTAACTAATTTGACAAACAAAATTTGATCTCCCTTTGTTCTAATCTTCACTACATCCTCTTGTAGATTACTATTAACAACTATTCCTATCCCATTCTTACTTTCATCCCCTACATGTGTACCAAAATTTATGGTCATAAAACTTTACTACTCCGGCCTTCTCCCCTATCCACTTAGTTTTTTGAAAACACATAATATTAATCTTCCGTCTAAGCATTACTTCTCCTATCTCTCCTTACTCTTCAGCCAAGATCACAACTATAAATTAAAAACCTTGAAATCTCTGCCAAATTTTTGCATTTGCTTAAAGAAGATAGATCATCCATACATACTCTGTTGCATTTATTGCGAAATTTAGCTAGGCTCTATGTTTAAAATCTTATATGAAGAATTAGGATAAGCCGAATAAATTGGCATATATCAATACTGATTAGGCCTTAACTTTTCTTTTTTTTATCTATAACTTTGATTCTTTTCCATTATACATACAAGCAACCAATTTTTAAATTTAATTACCACATGATAGTGGGATTGTATATTTGAAGCATTTTGTACATTATGGTCAAAATTACTACTCAAGATGAGGAAGTTTATAAACACATAAGATTATCCAAAACTTATAATTTTCTATTCTAAAACATTCTCTTAGAAAATTTTACTTAGACAACTAACTTATGTTTTCCTTTGAGGTTATTTTATCATTCTTGATCATATTATTTTACATACTCTATGCTCTAACCAACGTATCATTAACTAACTATAACAAAATTCAAATTATTCGTTTAAGGACTGCAAAGAGGCTATGTTCTATGGACGAAGGATTTTAATCTAGAAAAGAACAAAAAGGGATTGCAACCATAATGATCAACAGGGCAACAGTTTTATGATCTTTTATAAGTGCAGTGGCATTTTAGATCTATAATCAGTAGCAAATACATTTTAGAAGATTTTAGAATAGCAAGACAAATTACTACAAAAAATTTGTACACACAATAAAAATGCATCAAGAAAGCGACATCAATTAGCAAAACTTGTATTCTAAAATTGAAAAAGGTTTACCCTTTCAATTCTATGCAACATGTACGTCTTGAATTGGCCAACACTTCATCACTGGATGTTGAGTCCATCCTATGACCCTTCTCAAATGCATGGAAACAGCCTAAAGAACAAATCAAAAAGATAGAAAAGGTTAAAAGAGAAAACCATTAAAATAGACAACTATGCTTTATGAACAATGAATGCAATATATAATAGCATGTAGAAACCGTAGAAAATTAGACTTGAGAAATTCACTATGCTTACATCACAAAACTTTTTATAGTGGGAAAAGAAGACAAAACCATTAATCAAAATTAAAATTGTTGCAGTAAATTGGCTCAGAATACGTCATACAATAGTATGATTCTAGGAGGAATTATTCATTTTCCTATTCTTTTGGCACAAGAAAGGGAATGTGGAAAATTCCTTTTCATGTGTCAAAAAAACAAAAATCTTTGATCCCGTTCATCAAAGATTGTTATTCTTATTTTACATTTTTTTCGTAGTTTACATTTTTTCAAAGTTTCTTTTCAGAACCTTTTTGTTTTGAGATTTATTAGGTATGAGAAAATTAAGTAGTGGACAAACAAAAAATTCCATTTATTGAGAAAATCAAATAGAAACTTCTTCCCCTAAATCAATTTTATACTCTCTTGGATTTTATACAACATTGAAATATGGTTTGTATTAGGATTCACCCATCACCAATTAGCAAAAATCTCTACAGAGACACCAGAATCGAATTTAAGAGTTCCCACAAGTACTGTGAATTCTAATGTACTAGGAAAACTGCAAAAGAAAACTAGAGGATGAAGCCTTTGTTATTATTGTGATCAGCAATAACAAAAATTAAGTGTAGCGATTCACTTTCCTTTAACATGGATGATGAGGTTGATTGCTAAAATTAATTTAATACGTAAATGAAAAACGTGAAGAAAGAACTAAGAACAAGGCAATATCTAACAGCTCACACCAATACTAGCATCCAAACATTTGACATCAAACTTTCCTTTTCTATTCTTTCTTTCTTTCCCCCTCTCCCTCTATCTATCTAATTATTGCTTTTGTTTTTGACTTAGTCCGGCATGCCTTCCTAGAACTTTAGAACAAACTTAAAACCAATTGCAAAAGACTATTCTCCATCATTCATGACTAAAAGTAAGCAATCAGAACCTACTACATAAACTAGTATGAATAAACTACTATTGGTACTCAAGGTTAAAAAGTTCAAAAGATGCCCAAAAGTAATAATATAGAAATAAGACTTAAAGTTAACTTTCATGGCCAACTACCACTCAGAAAATCTATTTCCCTTTTCCACCAACATCCATTGAAGTCCCAAGACACTCATAAACGTGAAGCACTCGACCAGAGTAGAATTTTCAGATTGACATTTTCTTTACCTAATGATCATTTAGTTCGTATCCCTAGAACTAAATCATCCAATCTCAACTCATGCTTAGTCCCAGCAGAAAAGATAGCGAAATTCATATATTCTTCTAAGACAAATTTTATGCTTCTCGCAAAACATTGACCCAAGATATTTTCTACAACTTCTACTGCCCAAATTATGGATTAATCAAATTTCTAATTGGTAAGCAAAGCATTAGCTAAGAACTCATCAAACACATGGCAGAAATATCATACACCAATAAAAGCTAAGAAAAACTCATAAGTAAGCAACCCTAGGATTTTCCTTCTCGATTTCATTTGCAACACGGAGAATTGGAGCAATGGCGGTAAGGGACGACGGCAAAAGCTCACTGTCCTCATCCCCGTGGTCCACCATTGTCGGAGCTCGAGTCATTCTTCCTGATAGCGATCTTGGCGGCCCCACATTGTTCTTCGTTCCGCTTGAACTCCCCATCTATGGCTAATCCAATCCACTCCCAATCCCTCTCTCTCTTCTTCCACTTCTTAGGGTTAGCAGGAGTGTGAGGAAAGAGTGAATTAGGGTTTTGGGAAGGGAGAGAAAATGGAGAAGAGAGACTTGACATCTATTTTGTAGTGAGGTAAAGAAAGAGAGATTATTTGCTCTCCGGTGGGGCAAATCGGCTTTTTTGATTTCTCTGAGAGCAATGTGTACACAGTATGGAGTTTCAATTTTGCATGAAATAGCGAGGAGATATGCCCGGTTAGAAATGAGTGAAGAACATAATTGTAAAGAAATATAATAAATTTTGAATTTTGGAAGAGTCAAATTAACATAAATGAAAAGTTTGGAATTTATTAGAAAGATGACTAGCGCTTCGCTAATTACTACAATCAATGTTATAATTATGAAATGATGAATAAAAAATTATATTAATTTCAAAATTAGTATGAGATATTTATTAAGAATTGTTTGAGATGGGTCTTTCTCTACAGATAGCAGTTCTCTTGATTCAAACAAAATGTTTGGTTGTTGGGCATTATTGATGGTAAGAGTTACAAAATGCCGCGGTTTTAAGAAGAGAAACAAACTGAAAGAGAGAAAGAATTCAAGAAATTTAGAATTCTATTAGTTAGGAAAGTCTACGCTGTCATAGAGATTTTTTTGCTTATCAACAATAATTAAGATCTCATTTCTGATTATGGGATATTGTTCCCACAATTTAAGGAAAAGTGAATAATACTTTGGTTGATAAAATAGTAATGAGGAGCACCGAGAGAGTGTGGGATTGGATCAGATGACTAATCGAGGGGACCATATCGATAAGTATCAAGAGAGTGGGTCATGGTTACCCGTCCAAAAGGTACATTCTATATTGATAACATGTTTCGGTATGTCCCCACCTCATTGAACCATGGCCTTTACATATCTCAAATCTCATAATAATGGGCCTTTGGGTAAAGCTCTATCATTTGCCCCCTACTTCTGGCATTGTTTTGAAACAATGGCTTCAGGAACAATGTTAACTTGATAGGAAATCGAAAAGATGCTATTCTGATGCTTTAAATTCAATATTGCCGGAGTCATTATTTTGTATTAAGGGTAGAGTGAATGCAATAGTAATTAGGAAATTCGAAATGACACGAAATATTATGGGCGAGCAGAAAAGGCATAATAGGAAACGTTAGCGGTGTAGTACAGTTATTAAATGTTGAACAATTCTTCGTTTTTGGGGAGACCTAAGATTACGGTTTCCAATTTTGGACTATATATAGATCACAATAAGAGGTTGGGTTTAATACATTCATTTGTGAGGAAAGACTTAGTTAAAAACTTCTGCTTTCCAAGGGGTTTAAGGTTTGAAAGGATTTTTCTATTCTCTATGGGTTTGGCTTCTAAAGGAGTTATGGTGGTGAAAGCTATGGGTATAGAATTCCATTAGTGAAGGAACCGCAGCTGCAGGGTTCCATCATGATAGTACGAGAGTCATAACTTGCTGTTGTGATGAGTCCATGCCAATAGGTTCCATTTCATTTCTTGTAGTTCATCATTGCTCTTACTTTTTTTTGTATAAGAAGATACAACAAAACAAAATCGAATCGAAGAAAAAAGGATAGAAGTGAAGAGACTCTACCATTTAAGCTGTCTCTGAGCGACTTCATCATTGCTCTTACACTCCTTAATTACCAGAGCATAGTTTGATGAGTTGTAAAGCCCTTTCTAACTTCTATTTAGCATCTAGCTATTTTTCTAGTTTTAATACTTATTGCATGTTAGACAGGGGTTGTAAGATTCATAGAGTTCATATACAAATCTGTTTGGGAAGGTGTCAAACACTTTGTTGTAAGGAAAATAGTCAGCTAATCTGATTAAGAAGGTAAAGATATTTGTCAGCACACACTTTCGAGTTGTACTATTTGGCATAATTTAGTCAAGGTGAATGTTATAAATGTGTGGATGTAAGCTTTCTAGTTAATTGCATTTGTATTTTAATATTGTATTGAAATAAAATTTTCATTACTTGTCAATCATGTTGTGTTAAGAAGAACGCGTTATTCATACATAGTTATGGAGATTGATAAGAAAGGTGTGTCGAGAGGCTAGGGTTGCACTTTGTTCTGTTCGATGATCACTTCCTTTTTTTTATGACATATTTTGATGTGTCCAACCGAGTGATTGGGCCGTACCTACTTGAGGGGAAGTTAACTCACTTATTGATAACTTGTTTTGATGCGTTTAACGGAGTGTTTGGACCGTATCTACCCAAACAGTGGTTAATTCCCTCATTGGCGATAGGTTTCAATGTGTTTAACTAAGTGGTTAGGCCATATCTACCCAAACGGAGGTTAATTCCTTTACTGATGGCACGTTTTGGTGTGCCCTCGAATAAGGCGTTGGGTGGAACATTTCTGAGGGTAATAATAAAAAGGAAACGAAATTAGAAAATAAGACTTATGAATCATTAATGTGAAACTTAAAGAATAACCCTAAACATCAATCTAAATTGAGCTTTTTGTGCAATTTATTTTAAGATTGAGTATTCTGTGTGCTATTTGTTGCTTTTAGTTGACCATTATTATGAAGTGGCGGACCGAATATACTTAAGAGGGAAAAATCAATCGGTCGATCTTCGTTTGAGCATTGTCATTTTTCAGCCCACCATTCACACTTATGGCCAACTGCTCAAGGAAGTATCGGATTGCATAAAAGGTGTGCTGACCAATTCCTTATGACCACTTATTATCAAGTATTAAGTCTAAGTTGTCCTATCTAATGTGTAACCACTCAGCCTCTCAAGGCAAGTGCTCCAAAATAATTCACAGAGTTTAAGTTCTTACACAACCATCAAAAGTTTCTTATAAGAGGCCCTTCTATTGCGATTCTCATAAACTAAATAAAGTGTCATAAAATTGATCAACTAACTTTAATCTGAGATCAAATGAAAGAAAACCATTTCTTTTAGTCACTCTATCTTAATTGAAGGAAATCTTAGCTTCTCTGTTTTGATTTTTCTAGGATGGCTGGTAGTAATTGAGGGTTCAACTATGAAGATTTCCAAATCTATTATCTACGGTTGAATGTTCAAATGTGACTTCTATCATAAGATTTCCAAACCTTAGGTATGGTTGAACCCACAATTCACCCTCAAAGAAGCTATGGTTGAAGTCACATTAGCTAAGATTATTCTAGCACGACCGATAGTAATTGAGGGTTCAACATACTAAATCGAGCAAATAAGTTCAAACATTGTTAAGGATAATTATAAGAGAATTGGAATTCCACAAGAATAAGGAAAGTTTCTACTGTTAAGCTCGGTACCGTCATTTGCTCCCTATTCCTAACGACAACTTGGAAAAATAATATTACGAGTAGAGTGAATTGTGGGATTGGAAGAAGCACAAAAGTCGAGCATTAAATGCAGAATGTGCTGGTGATAGATTGTGAGAATTATTTGAGAAAAATCTTGATTTTAAGGTTTGTGAAATTTGTGGAGCCATTGAGAGTTCAAGAGGTTGGAAGGTCGAGAGCAAACATAGATTCTCTCAGCTCTACACTTATGAGTTCCCAGTGCATCAATTTTATTTTGCAAACATAGATTCTCTGGGTTCTATGTCTCTAAGCATGTCATTAACACACTGAACTGAATAAACATAGTTCACACCCTTGGCACAATGCCTTAACACTCTCTTTGCACTAGGCCAATGAACACTGCAGCTAGAATGGCTCAACACTCTGTTGATACAATGCCAACAAGCAATCTAGGTATAATGCCCCCACGGAATATCAACATAATGCGACAAAGGAATCTTAACCTTCTGTTCAAAATTTTATGTCAAAGGCCAGAAGATGCTATTTTGACCCCTCCGGAAGGTTCTAACATATAATCTCTAATTATTGAGCAATTATACACAATATGATAAGTAGTTTTAATAGACCACGAGAACACAATTACAATAAAGTTCATAAAAAAACAAAGGCCAGGAATTAGACATCCAAATCTACTAGCAATGTAAAGTAACAAAATCATTAGGTAGAAGAAAAAACTTTTTTATTTATTTATCAACAAGATCTTTGCATGGTAACTCAGAACCCATACAAAAGTACAAAAGTGGGTCTTTACAAATATTAAGAATACAGAACATGGGGAGTTAGAGAAAGAGAGGGCACTAAGTAAGAGTAGGTCTCTATATAACGCTGACTCAGCGGTGTCGTACTTTTGTACTCACATTCTCGAATTTAATAAAATATTCTCCAGTTTATATATATATGGAATAATATTTAATTTTATTGATTTTCGATTTTGGTGTTTTTAATTTAAATTTTTGGTATATTTACAATGTCGTTCCTACGATTCGTAATGTAAAGTGAGTATAAAAATATATATATATTTCATTTATTAATTAAATTACTTATTTACTCATTTATTTATTTATAAATCTATTTTTATAAAAATATATATATTAATAAATATTAATAATAATGATAATAATAAAAAAAAAATTCGAATTATGGCTAATAGCCCTAATACCTCTCCACTCTCTCTCTCCCGTGCGACTCTTCACCTCCGTCACCGCAACCCTCTCCCGCGATTCTCCTTCACCGCCGCCTCCACCGCGAGTTGCCACACGCCGCCGCAGCTCCTCTCCACCGCCACCTCTCTCTATCACTTTCTGTCTCTCTCTATTTTGCTCTCTCTCTCTCTCTGTCTCCCTCCTTCGAATTTTCTCTCTCTATCCCTCGCGGTCTCCCGATCTCCCTCTCTTCTCAAATCTCTCTCCCTCCGCCGCTGCGGTCTTCCTCCACCGCCACCACCATCACCGCTCACCCTCCCACGGTTGCTTTTTCTCTCTTTCCCTCTCTGCGTTTTCTCCCGCTGCGAACAGCATTCCTCCGCCGCCTCTAACACCATCAACCACCATCAACACCACCGCCTTCTATCGCCCTTTCTCCCTCTACATCTCACTGTCAACCGATCTTTTTCTCTCTCTCTACCTCTCGCGATTTCTCTCCCTCTTCCATCTCCCTCTCGCGGTTTTCCACCGCGCCGCCACCGTGAGCCACCCACGCTCCAACCACTGCAAGTCTGTCTCTATCTCACTGTCTCTCAGTCTCCCTCAGTCTCTCTCGCTCTGCTTCTCCCTCTTCCAGCGCGCGCGAACAATCTTTCCTCTCTTCCTGCGCGCGCGACTGCAGAACTTTCCCCCTCCTTCGCTCACTCACTTGCGCGCGCAGACTTGCTGCAACCTCTGTTGTAGCGTAGTAGCAGACATTCGAAACCCTAGGCTATGACAACACTTCATCCTCTGCGCAGGTAACTGTTTTCTAATCCTATCTTAGGGTTTGGATTATTCGGAGTAATTAGGCCTAATTAGTAAATCTTGTTACGATTAAGAAGCATTGCAGATTTTGAAGTGGATTGAGGAGACATTCGGACAAAAGCCATGAACCGAGAAAACCTAGGTGAGGGATTTCTAACTCATTCACTTTATTTGGATAAATTTAGGGTAAATTAGAGTAGGAATGTATTGCATATGTTAGGATCAATATTAGAGTAGATTTGAAATGCGTTGTTTGACATTATATGTTATTATTTAGGTTAAGTATAGAATTTTATACGAAATTGAGCTGTTTCGGATGATAGAATTTAGTCAAATTGATTTAAATGATTTCTTTTAGAGTTTAATTTGACGAATGCATAAAAACAGTCGAAATTTGGGATTTGAGTTTAATGATTGATGTAGTCTTTTCATTATAAGTTGTCCTACGTATAAGAAATCAAAATACAACTTTCGTATTAAGAAAATAGACTCCAATACCTTGAAAATGACATATGGTTTGAAGCATTTGGATGGAAACTGAAAAGTGTATGATTTTTCAAAAAATTTTTCTATTTTATAGACAATTTATTAATTTACGCATGTTTCCGACTTTGAGTGGTTTTGGAGTTGAATTAGACTTGGTTTTGATCGTGTTATTTATTTATAAATGAAATACAATTGATAACATTAGAGTTTATTCATAAATTGGAGAATTGAGATTTGTATAAAATTAGGGGAAATAGATAAACCCTAAAATTATTTGGAAATTAATGACGAAATTGTGATTTTGTGTTAAGAAAATATGAAAACACTTGTTATGGGATTTTATTTGATGATAATTACGATGTTTAATTAGGCTAATCTTTTGGGGGACTTGAAAGGTCTCAAATTGAATTAGATCCGATATGTGTAGGAGAAGTTACATCAATTTCTCTGTGGCTGTACAAATACAAATTCTGAATTGTTTTAGAAAATGATTTTAAGTGGAATTGATGTTCAATGCCTTAGGATAACATGTTCGGGTTCAAAGGAGGAATTTGATTTGGTTTGGTTTGGAATTTGGGAGTGCACACCCTCCCGTATACTGTGAGTGAGACCCTAATCTCTTGCATGAAATAGTGAAAATTTGATTTTACCGTGTTTTAAACAAAACATGCTTTGATATGCATTGATTCGACGTGTGATATTAAATTTCAAATCTGTTTTGTGATTATTGGAGTGTCGTACTTATATTTTCCACGATTATGCATCCATGTTTGAAAAGAAATGAAATTGTGTCATGATTTGAGAAACGGAATGTTTGCTATTCGACCATTGCATTGGGTTGATGAATTTAAATGATTTCGATGAAATGTATTTGGCACACGGATTTGAATTGTTTTGAGGATATGATGAGATGATTTGGCTATGTGGGTTGGATGCCTACTAGCTTGAGATGATATGATGATATGACATTATTTGATTGATTCCGTAGCTACGAAGGGACTTTGTAGAGGCACGGGTTGCCCGGATACGCTTCTGCAGGAGGTATCCGCAAACGTCCAGTTTATATTTATTCATAGGCACGGCCGGTTGAACCCACATCGGGGGAGGACGTGTGTGACGCCATCGTCTAGCACCGGGCGAGGTCCTATTTGACGAGTCTGGGTAAGCAAGGAGCTAAGCCCACGGCCAATGTCGGGGTAGAGAGCTACTTTTGAAACACTTTGCATAATAACACCCCCGATGCGCCTATTCTTGGTCATGGTTGACCTTTGCCAGGATCCTTTCGGCTTGCTCTATGATCTACTTGATTTTAAATGGATGCATATATGTATGATATCGTGTGAATGATTAAATGAGTTTATTTTATTCGAAAATATCATGATTTACTGCGAAATTTGAATTATTGGTTACGAATGATATTGACACTCCAATGTTCACCTACACTATTAGTACTTGAGATTAATCCTCTCACTCACTGAGTATCCTCCCATAGATATTCACCCCTCTTCTTTCTTCCCTCAGACAGGATTGTTGTGTTGGAGTGATACTTCAGAGTTTAGAGATTTTGACGGATCTGGTTATTCTAGACGGTGAGGTTTTAAGTTTAAGCTGAAACTTGAATTACGTATTATATTTTCGACCCTGCGAGGTCTTGTTGAGGTCCGTAGTTGGCCGTGTATTTATTTTGGGATGACTATATAATTTATATATATTTATTTGCGAAACTCTCATATTTCATTTGCATTGAGGCGATTGTACGTATTTGAATGTTACTTGGGAAAAAGTATTGTATATTATATAAAATTTTAGGTCCACTCAGTGTAGTGGCTGCTCATGCTCTAGTTGGACATGAAAGTAGAGGTCTGTGGTTAGGTCTGCTAGAAATTTTATAGCCTTGCATTGTTCTGAATGTTGGCTGTGGGAATTGGTTGATTTTGGAGAGGCCGGGATGGCCATTTGTTTATTTTACAGAATGAATATTGATATACAGGTGAAATTGTACATGGGAGACCTCCGATTTATACGGAGGTTCTGCCCGATTTTCTGTAAAAATACAGCCGGCATCCAGGGCAACGGGCGGCTGTTCACGATCCCGGTTCGGGGCGTAACACTCTACACCAACTCTCCGAACTCACTTCTCAACATCAAGTTCTCCCATCTTGTTTATGCCTCATGAAGGACGACTAGCGCTAAGTCTAGTTCCCTTATTCTCCTCATGTTTGGGCACAAAGATATTGACAATAATCAAATGAGAACTATCGGCTGCCTATTACACCTAGCGCTTAGTCGTCTCCATCAGACCTCATATAGGATATACACCACTCCTCCCAATTTGAAATACAAAAAATGAAAAGGCATCTACACCTGGTGGAAGGTCTATTGGAACCACCAATGCAGGCCACCATAGTATTGAATTCTCAGATATCATGATATGACCTCATGTGGGCAGTCCCCATAGTTAATGGAACCTCGTATCGATAGTAGCCATACTCTCTCCTGAACATATAGATGATGGTGGGCCGTAGAAGAACCACCATACAAAAACCCCCATCTTCGATTCATTGATACTAAAGCATTATTGTAATGAACAACCTCTTATAATCTCCATTTCTTAAACATGAATTGTAAATGTGTCCTATAATCTCCTCTCATTTAATGAGTCAAAGAAACTCTACCACTATGCTTAGTGATTTAAAGCCAGTGTCTTAAAAGAAAATCTCAGAAAGCGAAGCGGTGTGTCTTGAAAGTGAAACAATTGATTCTCATATTTAATGTCACTCACAAAATCGTCCCACTTCCACACCTACTTCAACATGTTAACGTATGTTGCTTGTCCAACTTTTTCACTTTGAAACATCAATGTCAAATGTATTTAATGCTCCACTCCCATGACAATTCTACTTATGGGCCTATTCCACTTATCCAAAACTGCTTCCACTCCACATCTTTGTGAGTTAAACAATCCTCAACATCTCAATTCTATTCATAACACAACTCCTTTGAACTAGCCTTAGGAGTGGGGGTAAATGGTGGTACATCGTTGAAGGTGGCTCTGATAGAGAAGGCTCTAGCACTTAAGTTGGAAAGAGCGGTAAAGTGTAGAGAGACTGAAAGAACGGGAACTCTACATAGTTTTAGTGTGTAATATGTGTAGAGAGAGATGCATATCTGGCAAGTAGTCTCTGTTTAACATATATAGCATGTATGGTAGTGCTTTATGTACCTAGGGGTATAGAAACCCTACTCACCTTGTGAGGAGATCATATAACATCTTTCAGGATCACAGGAATCATAAGAGTAGACTTTCTATAGATTCAGGGTCCTTCTAGAAAGGAAAGTTTCCTTGACTATCCAGGAGACCAGTAAAGATTTGAATCATTAGGAGATCTATTTCCTTATTAAGAGAGATCGTAATAAACCCGTATCATATAAGTAAAGGTTTAAATTTATCACAAATTTCCTTTCTTATCAAGTAACCACGGTTAAGACTCGTTGTGTTATAGGAGTCGACTTTGTAAGGACCGAGAGGTCATAAGGCCAAGAGATTAAAGGGGCCAATAAATAGACTGTCAGGTGAATGATTGAACATTATGTAGACCGAGAGGATCTTGCCAAAAGACTTATGACCGAGACTGATCGAGAGTTCACATAGTGTTCTATGGTATATATAATCATGGGCCTGTTAAGTTCCATAGTAATGGACTTGTTGAATTATGTATCATTATTTGCCTCCCACTTTTTATATTGTTCATTAAAATGATATTATGAGTATTTTTAAGTGGATAAAGATTTGGGGAACTATATGGGTGGGAAAGTGGAGCGGTTTTGATTAAGTGCAGAGACACAACGTGAGTATTAAATGTGGTACATGCCGCTTAGTTTTCATGAATCTTCCCAAGCACACATTTATCTTTCGATCTGCAATTAGTTACAAGCATTGTAGTGCTCTCAGCGGTTTCTTTTGTTGAGAGAAAAGGAGAGAGTTCTATAATTTCTAGGGTTTCCGAAATTTTTGGACCGATCGCCATAGTCAAAATTAATAACATCAAGAGCATAATAACCAATGAAGAGTTGGAGATTGTTATATGAACAATGGGTCTAATAGATGATTTTTGTGTATGGGTACCCACAAAAGATGAACGGACAAATATGGCCCATGAGACTTCTCTGTCGATGTGTAACGAGTACATCAAGTATGGTCTGAAAGTGTCTTATTTGGGCATTTTCGCCAAGATTTTGAGAGGTTAGAATATTTTTCTAACCATTCTAATCCCTAGTGCCAGGCGGCTCATCTAAAGGTGATAAGTTTCTTGAGTCTCTGCCACATGGATTTCAATTTTGAAATTACATCCTCCATTTTTTGTTTGCAAGGGTGTTCCGATAAAGGTTCCACCAAGGAGTGGTATTATGTTTAAATAAGAACGAATTCTGAATGAAGGTTTTTCTACAAGAAAACTATAGACAAGTAGTGGATGAAGAATTTTTTTTGAGGAGTTTGAGGAAAAGGAACTGATATCAGTCTTCCCTAGAGCCGATGGGCAGCCTACAATAGTGCTAAAAGCACTCACCTGTTCTCAGCATTTGGGTTTCATCCGTTGTGTGGGGGGTATTGTCAGAAGAACGATAGGTCAATTCGGGTAGAGACCCTTCTTAATGACAAGAAATTAAAGGTGGCTAGCTTGCTGCTTAATGAGAAAGTAAAGATTCAGAAGCTCCTCTTGGTGAAGAAAGTAGCGAGCTGGTTGTTTGACATCTTGGAAATCATCAACAGAGGTGATCTCCGAATTGCCACTATCGATAAGGTTATGCGGCCGCAGAGACAAAAGAGCCTCGAGGATGGGAAGAGTGATTCGGAAGAGGGGGCTAGTGATGTACACCCTATTGCTACTCTGGTTCCCAAGAGAAAGAGGAGGTTGGTGTTCTCTAGTACCAGCGAGAAGGAGTTAGAAGCCACTAAGAAAAAGGACACTCCGGCGTTAATTTTGGCTATTATGATTGCTGAGAGACCGGATTTTGAGGTTTAGGCTTTCGATGCTGAGGGATAGGGTACTTTTCCTAATGTTCAAGATATAGGAGAGGAAGAGTCTGGGCCGAGAGGCGACGTTGGGTCGTCCAGCGCCTTTCCGGAGCACTTGCATGCCCAGAAAGGCAAGAGACTCATGCGCAGTCAGACGATTTCGCTTCCTCCAATTTTTATTAGGTTTTTTGATCGGTCGAAAGACTTGAAAGAGAGGGGGACCATGACAATTAGCTGTAGCAGTAACTATTTTAGTTATTTTGATATTATCGAGGCAAAGAGGTTTGCCCATAGTCAGCTGTTAGTGTTTTATATGAGTTGTTGTGTTATTTATAGTCAGCTGTTATGATCGAATTTCAACGATTAAGGAGGAACAAACAGATAGGTTACCTGGAGGGCCTATGAACCTAAGAGGGGAGGAGATAGTGTGGCTCCAAGCCGTTTTGGCTCAAAAAGAGAAAGAGTGGGGATAGGGTGAGGCATTAATCTCAAAGCTCCAAGCTGCTTTGGCCTAGACAGAGCAAGAAGGGCAAGAGGGTAAGGCTACCAATCCTATATTCCTCAAAAAAAGAAAAAGAGATAAAGTGGCTGAAAAGTGACCGGGACTCATATTCAAGTAGTGTGATACAGTGATTGTGGAATGCAAGAGTGGATGCACTATTGGATGAAACTGAAGCAGAATGCTTAACTGTCGTGCGGTCGACTAAGGAGCTAATGCAATCACTTTCTGCGTTGGAGAAGGAGGCAAAAGATTTAAAGAGGAGAAATGCCGAGCTTCAAGAAGGCCATCAGCATGATCTTCGTGAGCTTAGCAAAAAACTACATTATGCAAAAGAAGTCATCCGTAAGGCAGGACTGATGGAGAATCTAGCAAATAGCACTGGCGGGGCTGTTATTGGGATGGTAGACCCTGGTGTGGTCAATGCTCCCACGGTGGGCTTTTCCCGCAAAGAGGTTAAAGCTAACACTCGTGTAGTTACCATGCAGGCTAGCTTCTAGGGCCTATGACAAAGAACTACTTGTCATCTATCTTTCGGTGATGAAGAGAGAACCGCTCCTCCCTCATCTCCTGGTGACGAAGAGTGATCTTGTACTTTGTCTCTTTCCATAATGTACTCCATCTTCCTCCTTCAATTGTACTTCCCTCCTGATGAAATGAATTGATTTTCTTCCTTCGCACATTTGCTCTTCTCTCTTCTGTATTTTGACCATTGCAGTATGCTTGATATTAAGTGGCTCTAAATGATGGATATGCAATGTATCAGCATAGGGTAAAAGAAAGGGGAGCCGATCCCCATCCATGCGTATAGCTTCTAGGCTCATGTAAGACCTAAATAAGAGGCACGAAGCCGAGATATTGTTGGGAGCCAGCCGCTTGGGAGTTAGATCCTGTATGTTGGTTAAGGATGGGTGCATAACATAATTATATAGATAATTAACCAACAAATAACTATAATCTAATCCACCCAACCAAGAAAACCGAGCAAATATTACAAGAAAGATAAAAGAATGGAATACCAAATTTATGACGAAAAGCCTCCAATCCAAAGGGGAAGACCATAAAAGAGCAAAGAACACCATATTTATGTAGAAAACCCTATAACTGTAAAGGGAGAAACCATGGGATAAACAAAATAAAAATCTATTATCCAAAATAAGTAGTTACAATGATCAGTATCCTAAGCTAATGCCTATTTGCATAGCCGTATTTAGTTGCATGTCTCCAGATGCATATCTTTCAGTACATATCTTGTGGTGCTCAATATGTCTCTCACTGCTTTGCCTTAGAGGATGAATTAGAGTCCCTTGGTACTTTTTAAATGTTAACTTTACAAAGCATTTGATGCTTGCATGCGTAGCATTTAATGCTTGTTAGTGCAATAATGAAAATACATGTCTCAAAAGGAGAGAAGAGAAGTAAGTTCTTCAGGAAGCTCTCTACGCACCAAGAAAATAATAATTAAATATATACATTATATATAAAAGGAAAGTAGGTGTGTGTCTGTACGTGTAAGTTCGGAAAAAAAAACTCTTCAGATAAAAGGAAAACAGGTACATGTCTGTATGTGTGGGCTTGGAAAAAAAGTTTCTCATTTGTCTGAGGTGGTATTGAGAGCCAGGAACAGAGAGAAAGAGAAACAGTTTCTTGTTTCACATAGAAAGAAAGGGTGAGAGATAAGCATATATAACAACTGTTGTGAATCTTAGGCTTTTTGGAAGAGAGGCATATAAAATATATATATCTTTTTTAAAACAAAATAATGAGCATCTGCTGTCTCCATTTGCTTCGTTTAGAGAGAGAGAGAGCGAGAGAAATAGAGAGACATAAAGCGAGAGCTGTCTGTGTCCATTTACCCCTCTTATACAAAAAGAGAGAGAGTGAGAGAGAGAGACAGACAGACAGACAAAGTATAAAGGAATGACTCTCATACACCATGATTATCATTAGGCACACCACTCTCTTCAACTAATTTGCACCACACTGGAGATGGACAATTTGGTGTCAATCACAGGAAAAAAATAGATTTTTGATTGAATGAATGAATAAACAAAAGGATAGAGGCAAGACAATTTTACAAAGATGACCAAACTCCCAGATCATCACTAGAGCAAAACAAAAGTCCATTTTAAAATAAATAGGAGCAAAAAAATGTGTGCTTTTTTCTGTTTTTTTTCCTAGAAACATTGATTGATCAAGTGGATATTGTCTCATTTCAAAAAAATTAGGTACACTGCTCTCTCTTTCTCTAAGTGGGGCAAATGGACACGAGCAGGTCTGTCTCTCTCTCTCCTTCTCTATCTTTCTCTAAGCGAGGTAGATGGAGATAGCAGTATGCTTTTTTGCCCCTATTTGTTGTTGATAAGCAACACATCGGTTAAGCTTTTCGTTAATATCGTACCCTCAGACAATTTTAATGTAAGGCGGCAAAGGGTTCTTTACCTTCGGTTCCAAATTTCATAACAGAGGCATTAAGATATTCTAACATGCAATCTTTAACTGTCGACTAATTATACACAATATGATAAGAATTTGGATAAACCAGGAGAGCACAATTACGATAAAGTTGATAAAAAATGAGGCCAAGTAGTTAGACACCCAAGTTTATCAGCAAAGAAGGACAATGAAATCATCATGTATAAGAAAAACTCTTTCATTTATTTATTAACAAAACCTTTACGTAGTAACTGAGAACTCATACAAAAATACAAAAATCATGTCCTTACACATATTAAGAATACAGAAGTTGGAGAGTTACAGATATATGGAAAACAAAACACATAGAAAGAGGAGACACTAAGTAAGATTAGGTCTTTACACTGCCTCTCCAAGCTCTCTTCTCAACATCAAGTTCTCTCGTCCTTTTTATACCCAAAGGGGATACCGACACTAAGTCTAGTTCCCCCTTTCTCTTCATGTTTAGATGTAAAGATGCTGACAATAATCAAACCATCAGATGGCTATTGAAATACGCCCCACCTTTCAATTTGAAATACAAGAAGGGGAAAAACATCTCCACCCCTGTAAGGTCCCTTGAGACTACCAATACAGGCTATCATAGTCTTGTGATAGAATCTTGTATGGGCAATCCAATCTCGTATCGACAGCAATTACAAGACACAGAAAAACCACCATACAAAATCTCCATTCATTAGCTTGTTAATATTAAAAGCTTTATTATGAGTAGCACCTCATAACTTCTACTTTTTCATCTACTTCGTCACTCATAAATTAAGATCCCAGCTTATAACCTCTCTTCATTTGATGAACTAAAGAAATTCCACCAGTGCCTTCTACTATTTATAATAGCATCTTGAATGAAAATCCTGGGGAATGAAATGGCACACCTTAGAACTAGAACAGTCAGTTCTCCCATTTAATGACTACATACAACCATCCCCCTTCTTCGTCCTCTCCACTATGTTAGCATGTGTTACTTTTCTGTCTTTTCTGTTCTGAAACGTCAATACCAGTCACATTTAATGCTTCACTTTTATGTCTACTCCTCTTTCGTACCCATCTCATTTATCCAAAACTGCTTTTATCCCCAGTTTTTTTGAGTTACACAACTCTCATTATTTCAACTCCACTCCTAACACTACCCTTTTTGAATCTTTTTTTAATTTGGTTCTTTATTCTTGTTTCAATATTCGTTGATGGATTTCTAGTTAGATAATCGTTTTTGGAGGGAGATGAAAGAAGACTAAAAATTTTTAGTGTTTTCTCAATCTGAGAAAAGCAAATATGGTGAAGGTTCCTCGTTCACGCAAACATTGCAAAATCAGCAAAATTTAAACTGTGATGGTAGAAAGGGAGTTGCAATCTATGGTAAAAGACATGAGTTTGGGGATGGTTTTCAACTGAGGCTACCTACAAGTGGGGAAAGGGCCAACGAGATGTCTAGGGATTGTGTTCCTATGTATAAGGAATATATTAGGTATGGATTGTGGGTACCCTATTTGGAACCTTTTGATGTGAACTCAACGAGTATAAAAACTCTAGAACCCACGAACAAGTAATATAGGTTAAGAATCTTCCCAACGAATGATTTGAATAGGTGAAAAATAAAGACATCAACCCTTACCCTAAAAGAGGAAGAACCTAAGGTATATGATCTAAGATCTGTTTCTCATTAGAATAAAAATTTTAGCATAAAAATGGAATAAATGAAGTCACAACCTAGGTGGTTCGAAATCTAGATTGATAAGTCAAAAAACTAAACAAGATTCTTATCTTGAATAAGTTTAAAGTTCTCAAAAGAACAAAACTTATGTAAAGAAATCTCACAATTTTATTAATTCTCTCAAAATTATTTTTTTTACACAATATGTAATGACCTATTTATAGGTTAGAGGTAAAGATTAAAATGACAACTAAAAATTTAGTAACTCCCTAAACAATCATAAAATAGGAAATTAAAATATAAATTACAAAGATAAAAATTAGGAAACTAAATAAAATAAAACCAAACTATTTTAACTAAGTCTTTACTGCTATTTTTTTCTTTATTTTCATCTTCCCTTAATTTTGGGTAATTTTGGACCATTTATTCTTTCAATTGGGCTTATATGAGTATAATTAAGACCTTTTTTGGTTTTTCATTCATTTGGACTCCAATTTCTTGATATAAAAACTTATGAATTAAGTTATTCAGTACTTCCTTGAACCTTCTAACTCGAGTTTTTGTCACCGGCCCAACTGAAACTTGAATTGGATCATGTGAATTCCTTGCAGCCTTATTGACCTCATCATTCTCCCCTCTTGAGAAAGATTTGTCCTCAAATTGTCACCTACATCAAAAGGACTTAAGTCAGTAACATTAAAAGTAGCACTAACATTATACTCACCTGATAAATCAAGTCTGTATGTATTGTTGTTGATCCGTTCTATCAGTTGAAAAGGACCATCTCCTCGGGGCAACAACTTAGAATGTCTTTATGCCTTAAATCTTTCTTTTCATATGTGTAACCAAACCCAATCACCAGCCTCAAAAATTAACATGTGACGTCCCTTGTTGGCTTGCTTGGTATGTTGTTCAGTTCTTCTCTCTATGTTAAACCGTACCTTCTCATTAAGTTACTTCACAAATTCTGTCTTTTTCTTACTATCTAAATTCACTTGATCAGAAACAGGTAAAGGTAATAAATCCAAAGGAGTTAAAGGATTAAAACTATAAACAATTTCAAATGGTGAAAATTTAGTAGTAGAATGAATGATACGATTATAAGCAAACTCAACAAGTGGCAAACAATCCTCCCAAGTCTTAATGTTTTAAGTGATGACAGCCCTCAATAAAGTGGATAATATCCTATTAATTACTTCTGTTTGACCATCAGTTTGAGGATGACAAGTTGTTGAAAACAAAAGTTTTGTTCCTAACTTTCCCCATAATGTCTTCCAAAAGTAACTTAAGAACTTAGCATCCCAATTTGAAACGATTGTCTTAGGCATACCATGTAACTTCACAATCTCCCTAAAAAATAAATCCGTAATATGAGAAGTATCATTAGACTTAAGACAAGGGATAAAATGAGCCATCTTAAAGAATCTATCTACAACCACAAAGATCAAATCCCATCCATGTTTACTCCTTAGCAAACCCAAAACAAAATCATTGAAATATCAATCCAATGAGAACTAGGAATAGATAGGGGTGTGTAAAGACCATTAGATTGAACTTTCGATTTAGCTTGCCTACAGATAATACATCTATTACAAAGTCTCTCAATATCTCGCTTCATGTGTGGTCAATAAAAATGTTCCTGTAATATAGTTAAGGTTTTGATGACTCCAAAATGTCCTATTAACCCTCCACCGTGGGATTCCCGAACTAACAAATTTCTCAATGAACAATTAGGCACACACAACTTATTTTCTCTAAACAAAAAATTCTCGTGTCTATAGAACTTACGCTCTGCAGATTTTTCACAAGCGCTATAAATTTTCCCAAAATCGTGATCATCATGATAAAGTTCTTTAAAATGCTCAAAACCAAGAAATTTAGCATCAAGAGTAGAGATTAAGGCATACCTGCGTGAGAGTACATCCGCGACCATATTTTCCTTACCTTGTTTATATCGAATGACATAGAAAAAAGTTTTAATGAATTCCATCCATCGAACATGTCTCTTGTTCAACTTGTGTTGACTTTTCAAATGCTTCAAGGATTCATGATCTGTATGAATCACAAATTCCTTCGGCCACAAATAGTGTTGCCATGACTCCAAAGCTCGAACCAAGGCATACAACTCTTTATCATAGGTAGGATAGTTAAGTGCAGTCTCGCTTAACTTCTCACTAAAGTACGCAAGTGGTTTTTCATCTTGCTTAAAAACAACGGCTATAGCTACACTAGAAGCATCACATTCAATTTCAAATGTTTTAAAAAAGTTAGGTAAATCAAGTAAAGGGGTATGAGCAAGCTTATGTTTAATAAGTTGAAACACCTTCTCTTGTTCTTCACTCCATTGGAAAGCAACGTTCTTCTTGATGACTTGTGTAAGCGGTGCTGAGATGGTGCTAAAATTTTTTACGAACCTCCTATAAAAACTAACAAATCTATGAAAACTTCTAACATGGCCTATACTGGAGGGGTCGACCATTCTTGAATGACTTTGATTTTCTCTTCATCCACCTCGATACCTTTAGCACTCACAACAAAACCAAGGAAAACAAACTTATCGGTGCAAAAGGTACACTTTTTAAGGTTAGCATAAAACTTTTCCTTTCTAAGCATATCTAGAACCGAATACAAATATGAGACATGATCATGTAAGGTTTTACTATAAAATAAAATATCATCAAAATAAACAACTACGAATTTATCAATAAAAGTACGTAAAACATGATTTATTAAGCGCATGAATATACTAGGAGCATTGGTTAATCCAAAGGGTATAACTAACCACTCATATAATCCATATTTTATTTTAAATGTTGTCTTCCACTCATTTCCTTCTTTCATTCGTATTTGATGATACTCACTCTTTAGGTCAATCTTTGAAAATACACAAGCACCATGCTGTTCATCTAACTTGTCATCTAATCGAGAAATAGGGTGTCGATATCTTACCGTTATGTTGTTGATGGCTCGACAATCAACACACATCCTCCATATTCCATCATTTTAGGCACCAAAATCCCAGAATTGCACATGGACTCATACACTCTCTTACATATCCTTTTCCATCAACTCTTTGACTTTCCTTTGAAGCTTATTCGCCTCTTCTGGATTGCTTTTATATGTTGGACGATTTAGAATTGATGCATCGGGTATAAAATCAATTTGATGTTCAATCCCTCGGATAGGTGGCAGACCTTGGGGTAGCTCTTCGGGAAACACATTTTCGAATTCTTGCCAGAGAGAGACAATAGTACTAGGTAAAGAAGGGTTAAGTTGGTCGGTACTTAAAAGGGTTTCCTTGTATGTAAGTATAATCATTGACCATTTTGAGAACATTGCTCGCTTAATCTCACTTGTTTTGGCATAGAAATTTCTTTGTAATGTTCGTACAAATAAGGGTGGTAATGCTATCTTTTACTTTGTTATTTCTCTTTTTAATGTCTAGTTAATTTTATTTTTCCTAGGACTCGATGGATTTTATTTTTTGATTAATACATGACTTGATTTGATTCTTTCCCTTAAGTTTTATTGGCATGATTATTATTTTGATGAGATTTTATTATTGTTCTTAATGTTTCAAATGTTTTTGGACCCGATGTTTTGATGATTTGAGATCGAGTGCATGCATGATCAATATAGTTGTACAAAATTAGTCCAAATAATAAAATCCATATGAAATTATGATTTCATGTTTTTGCATTATGATTTTTTTTATGTTATCAAGTTGATGTACTCAAAAAAAAACCAGCCCAAAAAAAAAGGAAGGAAAAAAAATTTTGCTAGTTAAAAAAAAAAAGAGAAAAAATGAAAAAGAAAAAAAGGGAGAAAAAGAAAAAAAATCGAGGAAAAATGGGACATTTTTCTTTCTTGATATTGTTCACTTTTACAGTGAAAGTTAATTGCATTATTCTTTGTTTTGAATAAGTGATATTTCACATTATATATTCATAGTTAGAGTCAATATTCTCTTGCCTAAATGTAAAGGATGTCATGTTTTGATACTTAAGTATTTTTAATGAATCATTTTAACCCTACATTTTATCCATTATCCTACCCTTTACCCTAGTCCCATTACAACCAAATAAAAGACCTTTTGATTGGTGTTTGGATTTCATATTTAAGTGGTGGAGATTTGTTATATGAGCAAACTTATGGTAATGTCATCTCATCATGTTGATTTGAGTGATACACATACCCTTACATACATTGAGTATTTTGAATAGTTGATTAGTATTTATCTTCATTTTATTGAGCGAACCGACTGTGAGAGTGTTTAAATCTTGCATTATTCTTGATTTCAAGGAGACGATAGGAGGTGTAATAGCTTTTCTAGTATTAAATGCTATGAAGTATTGATTGTCTTCATTATAATTCTGGTTTGAGAATGTCATACGCATGGTTAGGGACTTGACAAAAATTGAATTGGTTTTGGAAGAAAATTATTTTTGCTTGAGGACAAGCAAATATTCAAGTGTGGGGGATATTTGATAGCAATATTTTTATGCAATTGAATTATATCTTTTTTAGCATTTATTTATGTGTTTTAGGATTGATTTGAACTATATTTTATGATTTTATATTGATTTATTTTCGTGGTCATTTATTTAGGAAAAATGGAGCAAACTTGCTATTTTTGGACTGAACGGATAGCATTCAGTATTTTGACTATAACTTTTTGTTCTGATGTCCAATTAAGGTGATTTTTATGCTGTTGGATAGAAGACTTCGAGCCCTACAACTCTTATGAAGACCTTAGAGGCCGGGTCAGAGCAGAAGATACCCAAAAATTTAGTCAAAATTACTATAGTGCTGGAAAATAGAAACTGAGAATCAAAATGGAAACTTGGTGCTACAATTTCGGATTTGCATTGCTAATAACTTCAAAAATTATCCAAATTGAAGAAAAGAGAATTTTCAAGTATTTAGAAATTTAAAGATCATCATCAAGCAGTAAAAAAAAGTTCCCAAATCAAATTCAAAGTCCAAACTTCCAAAATAGTCCAAGTTCCCCGGCAACGATGCCAAAACCTTGTTACGCGACTTAGGTATATCACGATTTCGAGCAAGTATACCCTAGTCGAGTGTTGTGTATAGTGTAGAACAAGTGTCGATCCTACGAGGATATTTTATACTATCAAGTATGAATAACCATAATCTAAGTTGAACAAATCGAATCAAGTTGTGAAAATTTTAGAAACTACTAAAAACAAAATCTAAAATATGAAACTCTAACATGATAAAAACTTTAGGACATCGATTTTATTTATTTATATCTTTCTACATAGTCAAATCTCTTCGATCCCTAAATTCATTGGCTAATGATTTATTATTGATGATGACAGATTTTCCTAAATTAGATTCACCAAATGGTCATACAATGAATCCATAATTTGTTGAACCAAAACCCAATGGTCATTTAATTTCGATTAAATCAAACCGCATTAAGTTTTGTGAAAATCTGTAAATTAAGATTTCCCTTAATCCCCACATATGAAATTAATCCAATGATCATGCTCATAATTTCATATGGATTTTATTATTTAGACTAATTTTGTGCAATTATATTGGTCATGCATGCACTCAATCTCAAATCATCAAAACGTCGGGTCCAAAAATGTTTGAAGCATTAATAATAACAATAAAATCTCATCAAAATAATAATCATGCTAATAAAACTTAAGGGAAAGAATCAAATCAAGCCATGTATTAATCAAAAAATAAAATCCATCGAGTTCTAGGAAAAATAAAATTAGCTAGACATTGAAAAGAAAAATAAAAAAGTAAAAGAAAACATTACAACCTTTATTTGCACGAACATGAAGGTCGAAGTCTCTTGGGATAGAGGAGCCTACAAGGGTTTGTAAAGTAGTGGAAGAATGAGAAAAATAAAAGAAAAATTCGTGCCTCAGGAGTTGTCATATTGCTACATATATATAGGAGTGAAAACCCTAAGAAAAATTTAGTAACTTAAACTATTTTGGAAGTTTGGACTTTGAATTTGATTTGAAAACTTTTTTTTGTTGCTTGATGATGATCTTTAACTTTCTAAATACTTGAAAATTCTCTTTTCTTCAATTTGGATAATTTCTGAATTTATTAACAATGCAAATCCGAAATTATAGCCCCAAGTTTCCATTTTGATTCCTAGTTTCCGTTTTCCAGCACTGCTGTAACTTTGACTAAATGTTTGGGCATCTTCTGGTCTGACCCAGCCTTTGAAGTCTTCGTAAGAGTTGTAGGCTAGAAGTCTTCTTTCCAACAGCATAAAAATCACCTCAATCGAACATCAGAACAAAAAGTTATGGTCAAAATACTGAATACTATCTGTCCAGTCCAAAAATAGCAAGTTTGCTCCATTTTTCTTAAATCAATGATCACGAAAATAAATCAATATAAAATCATAAAATATGGTTCAAATCAATCCTAAAACACATAAATAAATGCTAAAAAAGATATAATTCAAGTGTATAAAAATATTGCTATCACCATGGCCTTCCTAACAAAATATGTCTGGCCCGCATTGGCACCACATCATATAGCACCTCATCTTCATATTTATCAATTCGAAATAGTACAACAACTTGCTTTGTAACCCTCAATTCTCCACTATCATTCAATCATTGTAACTTGTGTGGTTGTGAATGTTTAGTGGTTAACAAATTCAGCTTTTCCACTAAAGTAGTACTTGTAAAATTAGTAAAACTACCACTATCAATAATCAAAATACAAACCTTGTTTTACATGACAATAAGTGTAAAAGATATTCTCCCACTGTAATTCTTCTTTATCTCCTCTGGCTTGTAAGCTTAAGGCTCGACATGTAATTAGTGCTAACATCTCACCATGTTCAGCCCCGTACTCCTCATCTTCGATAGGGCCATCTTCCAATGGTGGTATATAATCAAAATCATCTTCATCTTCAAACTCGATTGCACCATTTTCCCGAATCACCATACCTCACTTGTTTGGACATTGGCTAGCTATATGTCCCCTTCCCTGACACCTGAAGCATTTAATCTCACTAGATCGAGTTAAAGTAGAGGCTGCCTTACCTTGAGAAGTCGTGGTGGAGGCAGTTGGTTTGTGCTCGGATTTAACCTTAGAGATGGCTGGATTTTCTTTTTTCTTTGGATAGTTCATTCTCCAAGATGTTGTACTCGAAATCTGTGGGGCTGGTCTTGGCCGTGTGTTACCTCTCTTGAGCTGTCTCTTAATTTTGATTGCCATATGTACTAAATCCTCCAACTCCACATAATGATGAAGCTCGATCGTGTTGGTAATCTCTCGATTTAAACCATTTAAAAACCTAGCTATTGTCGCCTCTCAATCTTCTTTCACATTGGCTCTAATCATAGCCATCTCCATCTCTTTATAATACTTGTCTATGCTTCGGTTACCTTGGTGGAGACTCTACAACTTGAGATATAAATCCCAATAGTAATGACTCGACACAAATCGTTGTCTCATCACCCTCTTCATCTCATCCTAAGTTTCAGTGGGACGACCCCGTTTCGCCTCCTATTAATGCACAATTGATTCCATCACACAATTGCATAATCAGTAAACTCAATGGCAGCAAGTCTTACATTCTTTAAATCGGAATAGTTATGATAATAAAAAACCAACTCCATCTTCTTTTCCCACTTAAGATATGTTTCGGGATTACTTTTACCTTGAAATGATGAAATTTTTATCTTGATACTATCTAAGTTGTTGTCTACCTGATTCCTAACTTCTCTTTTTTGACCAAATCTCCTATGATTACCCATTGACAACCTATCAAACTCCTCCTCTAATCCATCCCCTTCAAACTTATTTACAACTTCAGTTTCCCTTTGATGAAACCTATTCCTTCAGGAGGATTTAGCACTATTGATGGCTGCCCCCTTTACGACCCCTCTTTTACCCTATCCATCCATTCATAGATCTAACTCCCTCTTCATCATCCGTCTCATCTCCCCTATAAATGATTGTAATTGTATATTAGGCCCAACATGTGGTTGAACCTCCTCATTTGTGTTATCTTTTTGATTTTGAGACATGATTAGAATCTGTAAGATAATATTAGAATAAAATAGAAAAGAACCTCACCACACTCCCTCATATGTTTCACTCAAAAATAATGATTCACTCAAATACACTTGTGTTTCACTCTTTGAATTTGGTTTTTATCTTTAATGAATTCTCTCTTACCTTTTACCACTCTATTTCACTTAGTCAAATTTTTTATTGAACTCAAAAACTCAACTCAAAAATAATTGTCTTGTGAAATTCAATGACTTATATGGAAGAAAGTATAACAAGAAAAGTAAGAATAATGAAAGAAAAGGTGAGAAATAAGGAAAGTCGCAAATTTGGAAAAATTCTAAGTTAGAAAGGAAATAGTTAAAGAATGGAACCAATAAGGAAGGTGAACAAATAAGGAAGGAGTTCAAGAAAAGAGAACAAATATGGAAAGTTTTAAATTTGGATAAGTGCACAAATTTAGGAAAGCGCACAGACAATAAAATATTTCAAACTCAACACACAAAAATTTAAAAAAAATTCAAATTCAAATTTGGTAATAACAATTTAAAAACTTGCCAAATTTGAATAATATCACAAAATGAATAATTATCAACTTTGAGAACAAAATGCAAAATTTGGAAGCTGCTTTTTTTTTGCTCTTTTTTTTTTGCCTCTACTTTTTTTTTTTTTGTACAGCTTCTATTTTTTTTTGGCCCTACCCTTTTTTTTGTCTCTTTTTTTTGTATGACCTTTTTTTTAACGGTCTCTTTTTTTTTGAACTATGGCAGCATAAAAAAAAATGAAATACACCAAAAACAAGAAGTAAACTAACGAATGAAGAATTTTGGCCAAAATAATAAATCGATATTAGAATTAGAGTTTCAAGATACAAACAAAAACAAAAGAAAGAAAAAAATACGAATAATTCGAAGGAAAAAAACTTGAATTTGCTCTGATACCAACTGATGTGAACCCAACAGGTATAAAAACCCTAGAACCCACGAATAAGTAATATAGGCCAAGAATCTTCCCAACGAAAGATTTGAATCGTAGAAAATAAAGTTCAACCCTTGCCCTAAAGGAGGAAGAAGTTAAGATATATGATTTTAGACCCGTTTCTCATTAGAACAAGAACCTTGATATAAAAATGGAATGAATGACGTTATAAGTTAGGTAGTTTAAAGTCTAGATTGATAAGTTAAAGAACTAAACAAGACTTTTATTTTAAATAATTTCAAAGTTCTCAAAAGAATAAAACTTGTGTGAAGAAATTTTATAATTTTATTGATTCTTTCAATTCTTTTTTTTTTTTTTTTTACATAATGTGTAATGACTTATTTATAGACTAGAGGTAAAGACTAAAATGACAACTAAAAATTTAGTAACTCCCTAAACAATCAAAAATTAGAAAACTAAGGGGGCGTTTGGTTTAGTTCTAGGAACTGGAATCGGAATCAGAATCAGAATCATAAAATCTGGAATCGGAATGGACAGAATCATTCCAATTCATCTGTTTGGTTCAGTACACCGGACTGGATATCATTATCATATATGGTGTTCGGTTGACTGATTCTTTCAGAATGAAAATTCATAGTTTTCTGATTTTATCCATATTTCAATAAACAATAAAAAATTAATAGTTTAAAATAAACCGTTTTTAAATATTATATGAAATTAATTTAATTTGATAAAAATAATTATTTAAATATAATAAACAATTTTGAGATTGGAAGATTGTGATTAAAAATTAAAAGAATTATATATTAATTTTGATGTGCAATTTTTATTTTTCAATTTTATCCTTTTCGAAGATTTTTTTTTTTAAAGAAAGTATTCTAACTTAATAATGAAAATTTTTCTTGTTTAGATTTTTCTATACATATTATATTTTTTTCCTAAACTACATGTTACATTTTTTTTACTTGTTTAGTTTTTCCTATACATATGAACTCATTTGAAATTTTGTGAAAGAAAAGAGATTTTTTATTGATATCTATATTGTAAAATTAATCAAAATTTTTCTTATTAAACAATTAAATAACTACAAAAGTCAAAAAAATAAATATTTCATTACTCATAAATAAGTAACCACAAAAATCACAAAATATTTCATTACTCATAAATAAATAACCACAAAAACCACAAAATATTTCATTACTCATAAATAAATAACCTCATAAAATATCTCACAAGATAAGATAATATCTTGTAATAGTTTGGATAGTTATAGTCAATAACTAATAATTAGTATAATGTTTTAATAAAAAAAATAACTAGCATAATACTTTAGAAATTAACCGAAGGATAGAGAAGACTAAGGACATATTTCTTTCTCATCTCAGTAGAGTAGCTAAAAAACATGGTAAGTTTGGAAGGTTTATCTCCTATGATGTCGCCCGCTTTAAATACATCTACACTTGGTAGTCCAAGTTTCATCAACTCATCAACCAACGTGTTGCTCATTTCTAAAGCCAATTGTTCACGTTTATCATCATTTACCATAACAGTTGCCATTGTTGTGAAGTTGGTTGAAATTCTTTCCATAAATGATGTAAATTGTCTTGTAAGCTGTTGAAATTAGACATCAATATTTGATGATGTTGTTGTCGATTTCATTTTCTTTGAAACAATATGACTCGAAGGTGATACTTTCTTTCGCTTTTTAGAATTTCTAGTACTTGCTGAAATAGCTTGTGTTCCTTGTGCAACAGAATTTACTTCTTCAATCTCATCATCAGTACTTAAATCTTCATCAACAATAACATTTTCCTCTTATTTCTCCATGTTTTGGACAACTTCTACGTAGCCCTCGGCAACAACTCCAGTTGCTCTATCTTTTCCATAAACTATTTCAAGATCACCCAGATATGGAAATTTGACATCCCGAAGTCCTTTTACTTCTTTGTGCAACTTCAAAATGAAAATAAATTAAAAATTAGAACAAAAACATATCAAAAGTATAAAAAAGTAACATTCATTAATATTATAAAGTTTGTAAATAAAAAGAAACTTTCTTACCTTGCACCAATTCTCATACCATTATCTCTCACAAGCAATTTTTTTGTCAACATCATTCCAGTTACAACCACTTTCTTTACACATCTCGATTATTACATTATATCGGGCCTTCAACCATTTCACCTTTGATTCCAAATGCGAAGAAATTTGTTTTTCAAATGTAGGAAGCTTACGGAGTATTATTTTGTGCAACTCGTTCATATAATTATTTTTGAATCCTCCATCCGTTTTCCATAAAGGATCACAAGCTAACTCTTGCAAAGCTTCAATCAACAATTTCACCTCCAAATCAGTCCAAAAACATTTGTTTTTTCCTCGCCCTTATGTATTTTCATCATTCTCCATCCTATCATAGAAATGTTACTTATGATTAAAAAAAGCCCAATATAGCAAATTAATGACAACAAGATAATTTAACATAACACATGTTATAATATACATATTAAAAAAAGCATACAAATAGTTTAAGACTAACATAACATATAGTTATAACATAAAAAAATTAATCATACATTACAAATTCAGAAACAACTCCATCTAGAAAATACATCAAATAATTTAAATTAAAAACATAACTACATTTTTTTCCTAAAAAATTATAACTCAAATTCAAGTAGTAGCTCTAAATCTCCAAGAATTGAACATCTCTTTAGCTAAATTGTTTCGAAAATTGGCCCATTTATCACTTGGTGCAATATTTGTTATATAATCGATGGCTTCATCATCTTCTTCAATTTCATTATCTTCAATATCCTCTACTTCAGATGTCAATTGTTCTTGTGGATCAAAATTCATGAACTTCCGAATTAAATTATGCAATAAACAACAAGCCATTATTATTCGAACTTGTGTTTGGATTTCAAAAAATGAAGGGGATGCAAGAATTTTCCACCTTCCTTTGAGAAATCCAAAACATCTCTCTATCACATTTCTAGTTTTTGAGTGTTTCATGTTGAAATACTCTTCTGGTGTTTCTGGTCAACGACCATGAAATTCATTAAGGTGATATCATTGCCCTCGAAATGGGGCAAGAAATCCCTTTGCATTGCAGTATTCAGTATCCATCAAGTAATAACAATCTTCAACAATGAATAATATATAAATTAAAAATGAAACTACTGTTATTATGATAACACAATAGGATAATGCCATAGACGTATTTACCTTGAGGTACTCTAAGGCCATTAGGTCTAGAAATAGCATTTCAAAGCACATGACCATCATGTGTAGAGCCTTCCCAACCAGGCAAAACATATATAAATTGCATGTTTGGGGAACAAACGCCTAATACGTTTGTTACAAAACTTGCTATTCTTGTTCGATACCTTGGCTTCTGGTCACTAGGAGGTGTCACTCTAATTAAAGTCCCATCTAAAGCACCTAGACAATTCTATAATTGAAAACAACTAAAAAAATCAGAAATAAAAAAAAATATTTTAGTTTAAAGATAATCTAACTTATTTAAAATATTAGCATAAATTACCTTAAAATATTTCCATCTGTCATCTCTGCACTCATCGGTAATAGGTTCAGGTTTCTTAAGCAGCAGGTCATGTAGTCTTAATATTGCTAGAAGGCAAAGATTGAATTGACGACTAACCGTTTCTTCACTTCGCAAAAATGTAAGTCCGATCGTTCTATTCTTTTTATGGTGAGCCAAAGTGTACACAAACATGGCAACAATTTCTTCTAAACTCATATTTCTTGTGGGCTTTAAACCTCCAAAATCTCTAACCATGGTGCACAATATCTCAAATGTATGTCTATCCATATGAAGTATACTAGAACAATGAGTATCACTGTTCTTAGTAATTCTATATAAGTACTAGAGTCGCTCATATTTTTTTTTTTCTGCTTTAGATTTAATTGACCTTCGCATACTTTGGAGGAATATGAATGCTATGTGCTGCCACACCATGAAGGCCACGGTAAAAATCATAAACATTGTAGACATAATCCGAATGTTGCGTATTTTCTTTCATTTACTGGTCGTAATAGGAAGACGTGTCATTTCTCTACAATAAAATATTACAAAGTTAAGTAACTATTAATTACATGGTTAATTAATCTCAATTAATCTCTGGAAAAAATAGTATCAAAAGCATAAAAATACAACACATTTGAAAACCTTAACAAAAGTAATGAGAGAGAGAGAATTGAAACTCACTGAAAAAGCACAAAAGAAGAAAGATGAAATGTGAAATTTTGAGTTTTTGGAGTCTGCAAAACTGTAAAGAGAGTTATGACAATGTACTGAATGTATGGGCAATTAACCACCAAACAAAACCTTAAAATTATACCTAAATTAGAAGAAGAATGAAGCTAATAATTACTAAAATGCTAAAACTACAAGAAAATTATTAATTAATCAAAAATCCTAATAAGGCCTAAAAATAATATGTATGAATTTTTGTTTAATTTTTTGAAAATTAAAAGTATAATCATGAAACTAAAGTCTAAATAGTAAACCAAAAATATAAATTTTAAAATGAAATACAAAATAATACTGAAAATAGATATTAAATCATTAAAGTAGTGTACAGAATAAAATATGCAAACCATACAAACTCTTAAATTGAATGTCAGATGGAAATAGAGAAGCAAAAAGCAAAAATCACAGAAATTGAACACAGGTAATGATGATAATTTCGTGAATTCGAATGGAAGTGAAGTTGTAGACAATGAATTGAACACAGGTGAACAAGTAGAGAGCAAAAATTACAGAAATTGATGGTTGATTCAAGTGAAACTAGAAACAAAAGGGAAAAACAATTGAAATCAAGAATAACACAGAATTAAAGAAAGCAATTAAAGAACAATGGAAGCGAATTGGAGGAATCGAAGGATGCTATCACCAGCACCCCCCAAAATCTACGACAATACAAGATAAAAATGAAAAAGAAAAAAAAAAGGAACTTGATTTAATTGAGAAAATTTTAGAGAAACTACGTACCTAACTAACGCAATGCATTCAGTGGTGGGCAATGATGAAGAGAGAGAGGTGGGAGCTTAGGGACGATGGGCTTGCTTTTTTATTTGAAATCCCAGCTTGAATGGGGAGAGATGGAGAGAGAGAAAATGTGAAAAGACATGGGTAGTGTTGAAAAATAAAAAATTTATTTGAGAATCAAACGTGGGTTTTAAATGAAACCCACCCATTTACTTGGATTTTGTGGATTTCTATATTTTTAGAATTGATTCTAAAATTTTCATTCCCATAGTATTAACCTAAATACTATGTTTAGGTATCATTCTCATTCCTCATTCCCATACCCTCTTACCAAATGCCCCCTAAATGAAGTAAAATCAAACTACTTTAACCAACTCTTTGCTGCTAATTTTTTCTTTATTTTCGTATTCCGTTAGTTTTGGGTAGTTTTGGACGTTTTATTCTTCTAATCGGGCTTGTATGAGCATAATTAAGACCCCTGTTGGTTCTTCATTCACTTGGACTCCAATTTCTTGATATAAAACCCTCTGAATTAAATTATTCAATACTTTCTTGAATATTCTAACTCGAGATTTTATCACCGACCTAACTAAAACTTAAATTGGATCATGCGAATTCATTGTAGCCTTAATGACCTCATCACCTTTATCCATTACTTTAAGGGGTTAGAATGTATTTCTGACTTTACTGATTCCCAATGCATGGAGTTTAGTAGTAGTGCTGGTCAGTTTGCTGAGCTTTTGTTGATTAAGATTTGACTTCAAGATTTTGTCCTTTATTTTTCGTTTGAGAAGATATGCCGCCAGCGGTCCCATAGAGGATTGGTATTGTGTTCAGACTCGACATCAATTGAAGTGGAAGTTTTTCTAGAAGGAGACCCTCAATAGGTCGTGGAGAAGTAAATTCCTTTCTTGTAGAGTTTGTAGATAGGGACTTGATGTTGTTGTTCTTAATGGCTGATGCATAGCCCTTCTTTGGGTTGAAGCCATCTAGGTCATCGCAGCATTCTCGTTTTGGGAAATCTGTGGGTAGTTTCTGTAGGGCCTAGGGTAGGGCGGTGTGGGTTGATACTCTGGTCAAGAATGAGATGCTTGAATTAGTCGACATTCTATTGGATGAGAAAATATAGATTCAAAGGCCATTTATGTTGTAGAAAAGGTCAAAGAGGCTTGTTGATGTTATTGATTCTATTGAGATTGATGATCTCGACCGGATGATGACTGTAAAGTCCATAAGGGCCCATACTAAGGTAGGTCCCAAAGTGGACGAGGATGAAGGGAGCGCATCTGATGACACATTTGCAGGTTATATTCCTAAAAAGAAGAGGAGGCTTGTTTGGACGCTGAGTAGTAAAGAGGGCGTTGATGGTGACAAATCAAGTTTTGTAGGTCTGATACCACCAGTATCTAGAAATTCAATTCTTTTACTAAAAGACACTGTTTGAAACGAGAAGGTCCCTGTAGTAGCTTCCAGTAACACTGAAGAAAGAGTATTGGGGGAAGAAAGAGAGAGTTCATGGGAGTAGTAGTCGAGTGATGATTGCCCCATTGCTACTCTTGTTCCCAAGGTGAAGAGAAGTAGGTTGTTGGCCCTTGCTTCTAACACCGAGGAGGTAGGGGTTATTGGGGAGGTATCTTTAGCCCCTCCCTTGACTGTAACAGAGGTTATTATATCGCCAGCCCCAACTGTTGAGCGAAAGGATAGGGTTGAAGCGAGAGGATTAGGTTCTTCCAGTGCTCTACCGGACTACTTGTGTGTGCGGAGAGGCAAAGGGGTGATGTCTGACCAAACGACCCCCTTCCTCTTATTTTGGTTTGGTCCTTTGACAGATTGAAACATTTGAAAGTGAGAGAAACTGCCGCTGTAAGTTGCGATGATTATTATTTTTCTTACTAGACATTGTTAAAGCGAGGAGGTTCACTGATAAGCTCAATTTTCATCTGGTGGAGTCGGAGCTAAACTGTTTACCAGTGGAACAGGGCGACGAGTCTGTGGTAGCTCTCCTAATTCATGTATGCCCCTTCTAATGATTCTTAATTTAAGCTGTGGTTTTGTTATAGTAAATGTAACCTATTTTTCTTCGTAGGCCATCGTAATGGCCGAGTTTTAAGAACTAGGGAAGAACAGTTGACAAATCATCTAAGAAGTCAATTGGATCAATTTTGGGGAGGAGATATCTTGGCTTCAAGCCAAAAAGGCCCAAAAGTATGTCGAGGAGGCCAATGTAGCATCTCTTGCTCTTAGTAAAAAGGAAAAGATGATAAAGATGTTACAAGCTGACCTGGACTATTCATATTAGGTTAACGATGTGACCATCGAGGAGGTGAGAAGTTGAAGGATCTCTTGAACAAAAGCAAAGCAAATCGACTGACTGTAAAAGAGTTGTAACGAGAGTGGGAAGAAGCTCTCGTCGCTTCGTAGAAAGAGGTCATAGAGTTGAGGCAGACTTATGAACATGACCATTAGGAGCTATCCGAGAAACTGCATCGAGTCAAAGAAACCATTCACCGCTTGAGAGGTGGTTTGGCTAAAGGAGTGGACGTCAATAGTTCTAATGTCCCGGGTTCAAGTCTTACCAGAGCTCCCAAGGGTGGCCCTTTTGAAGAGGCAATTGATATTGGTTCACTATTACCACCCTTCGAGCTGATTTCACCAGATTTTGACAAAGATCTCATACTCCTCCTCTCCTTGATCTGTACCCCTTCTCTATACTGATAACTTCTTTGGAAATGAAAGGGCTTCCCAAGTTTACTTTTTCATTTTCAGCCTTCGTATTGCCAACATGTTGCTTTGTTATTCCTTTGTCAACATAGTTTCTTCGAAGAGGAGCCTTAATATTATGTCCCAAACATAATTTCTCCTGCAAAGTCCTTTCAAGCCTTTGTTCAGCATTTAGCTATTTTTCAAATCTTAGTTTCTTACTCAGTGCTAGGCAGGACAAGTGAGATTTGTAGAGTTCATCTGCAATGGCGTTGGACATCTTGTCGAAAGGAAGATGTCTGAGTTCGGAGAGCTATTCTATTTAGGAAGCTGAGGATATTCATTGGCACACTCTTTTGAGTTGTACTTTTTGGTTTTGTAATTCTTCTTTGATGTGATCCACTTTGTATGTATACTAACTCATAACTATATAAACACAAATCTACTATCTTGTTGTGTTTCAATCATGTATTCTAATGTTGTGTCAAAATAAAAAAATTTTATTACTTACTTGTTAATGTCGCTATTGTCAAAAGAGGAGAGTCTGATTCGTGACTTTAGTGAATTTTTATTTTCATTTCTCTCTCAGTACAATCCACAGTCTCTTAATGATTGTTACCTTCCAGTGTGCCACTCTATTTCTCTCTTGCTTGCCACTCTATTTCTCTCTCGATTTATTTTTGCATTTAAATCTCGGTGCACTCCTCCACCCTTCGATGTGTTGTGCACAATAATGGCTTTTGGTTCCTTTCCTCTAGACAAAACTTCATTGGTTAGAGTCCCACATTTGTTCTTAGGCACTGTAGCGAAAGATTCTTTGGGAGATTCGGTGTCCTGTTAATCAAAGAGAGCTTAAGTTGTCGTGGAGATTTACCATGTTACCAAGACATTTTCCTGATAGAGCATGGCCCTAAAGCCCATAATGGCCTATGATCATAAGATTTGAGATCCTCCAAACCTATAATCCAATAAACAAAACACGTCGAAATATGTCATCAATAAGAAAGTTAACCCTCATTCAGGAAGACAATGCCCAATCACTCAAACTGTGCCATCAATAAGGGAATTAACCTCGTTAGACATAGCCCAATCATCGAAATACATTGTCAATAAGGGAATTAATCTCCGTTCGAATAGACGCAGACTAATCACTCGGTTGAACACTTCACAATGCGTTGTCAACAAAGGAACTGATCATCGAAAAGAGCAAAGCGAAACCTTAACCTCTCGATACACCTAAAGTATCACTGAATCTGACAACCAGGTAAGTCTCCGAACTATCACCTTAGCTCTGACAACTCAACCCACCTACTACTTCACCATTTAAGTGACTATATCGATTACATGCCTCTTTTACCGTTCTTGAAGACTATGCACACATAAGGTGGTTCTCTCTCAATATTGACAAAACTGCCAAGTAATAAAAATTTATTTCAATACTATGAATGTACATCAGAATATGCACGAGAATACAAGTTTTGCATTTATACATTCACATGTCGATAGGCATCATGACTCGATTACATCCGAGAAAAATTATATAGAAAAAGGCCAATCAGAAATACAACTTGAAAGAGTTTACACTTTAGCCTCCTCCTGAAAAATTTGAACCATTGATTCCTCATTTCTTACTATTGATGAACTGTCAAATGTTCTTTGAACAACCTTTCTTGTTTGATTGTGGGTTGAATAACTCTGGTTTACCACCCAATAAGATATCTAAACTAAAAAAAATAGCCAAATGCTAAACAGAAATTGGGAGGGAAAAAAATGACCCTTGAAGATCACTAAACCAAGCCCCAATAACAAAAGAATATAAGAGCAATGTTGAGTTATAAGAAACCAAATGGAACACACTGAAACAAGCCCATCACAATAGCAGGCCACAACTTGCCTACCGTCATCACGGAACTTTGCACCCGTGGTTCCTAGGAAATTCACACGCCCATTCTCATGTGGCATTTTCTCTAGGAGTTACTCTATTTGCTCTTGGTTCAAGAAAAGTCAATGTTGTTAGAGAGAGATGGTGAGTTCAGAGTGAGAAGCTTATAGAGAGAGAGATCTGGGACACACATAGCGATAGAAAATGGGTAATCATATCTAGTAAGAGAGAGAAACAGTGCTTCTAAGCAGTAAAAATGTTAAAAGTCCCAATATGTGGATATGAGATGGTTATTAAAAAATTATTTAGAGTGGGATATGTTCAAAAATCAATTTTATGAACAGAGAGATGATAAGTTTATGAGATGTTTTAAGGACGACATGAGGTAGAGAGATAGAGTATTGTGAAGAATAAAAAAAACAAAGGTGAATGACCACTCAGTTGACTGCACGGTTGGCTATATGGCCCAGTTGGCCATGCATAGCACAAGGTCAACCACACAACCCAATAAGCTGTGCCCAACACACAGTCGACTGCATGGACCAGCATGTCATCATCCACTCCTGTTCAACTATCCATGTCCATTCGACACTGCTTGCTTGGCTGAGACCCTTGTTCGGTTGACTAAGACCTTGAGTATTAATATATGCTATGAATTATTTTACTTATCATCAAAATCTAAATATTCCAATAGAATGACTGTTATGTTGCCAGAGGGAAATGGAAAATGTGCAGTAGGAAAAAGAGAGGTAACTAGCAGAGAGGGACAAGCATTCATTTGGGAATATTCAGCGGGGCCTTATAGAGATCACAAAGGGTTCCAGAGTGTGCAGTGGTTGTGTTTTGGAGATGAATTATGGAGCTTCAGGGTTCAAGCATAGGGTGTCTGCATTATATAACATACAAATGACATGAGAGAGAGAGAAAGCCCAACTGCAGAATACAATGAATACTTAGGCAACATAGGAATGACTTCCATATACCATAATCATCATCAGGCACACCACTCTCTTTAACTAATCTGTACGACACACTGGAGATGGAGAATTTAGTGTCAATCCTTGGAAAAAAAAAAGAAACCAGATTTTTAGTTGAACAAAAGGATCGAGAAAAGGCACTCTTACAAAGATGTCCAAACTCCCTATTCATCACAAAAGTAAAATACAAGTCTATTTTAGAATAAATGAGGGCAAAAAAATTAAGTTTTCAAAGAGTCCTCCGAACTACTGGAAGTATGCATTTTGTGAAATAAGCTAGAAAATCAAACATAATATTTGGTCAATTAATCGACAAATCACCCCTACCAACTAGAGGGCGACTCAAATCGAGAATCAATGTTTGTAGAAAAAAAAAAAAGACACACCAAGAAGCAGGCTACATCGGACATCCAGCTCACCAACGACGAATCACCCCCCGCCAACTGGAGGACAACCAAAACCGAGATGGCAAGGGGATTTTCATGCTTATATCTATATAGTTAATAATAGATATATGCTAGTTTGCGAGTGTGGGGGAATAAAAAAAACATATATCATTGTATTTGGAAATTCAAGAAGAAAAAAAATTGTTTGAGAGTTGGAGAGAAAAAAGAAAAAATATTTAAAAACATACTAATTTTACCTTTATATTCTTTTAGTTTTTCAAAATCCAAGAAGTGTTGTCAAAAGTAAAATGTCATGAAATCCCAATATATGATCTTCACAGTTTTATACATATGGTAGTTGTTCATTATTGTATAACTTGATATTAAATAAATTAAAGTTGATTTTTGACAAAAAATACATGTATGCAAAAAAAATATAAGAGAAAACTAAATTATTAAAGGGAATAAATGATCTAAATTCTGGCCGTCTCCCTATAACTTTATCGTTGAAGAAGAGCTTTTTCAACAAGGTAAAAAACTTGAGAGCTTATTGCAATAAGGAAATATTTTAGACCATTGTAAAGCAATGTTCTATTTTAGAATCACAATGAGGTCATTTTTTCAGTGACCAATCAAGAAATCACATACTCATCTAGTAACTTTATAATTTTAGAATGTTAACTCAAACATGTTAACTTTACAAAAAGGACCCCAAAACATGCTCCACACAAGCATGTACATCCTAATACAAAAGAACTTTTATTAGTTTCCTTGTGCTAAATGACAATATGGATCCACATAGTCTCACATAAGCTTATTAATCCTAATACTAAAGTGGTTCTAATAGTTTAATTGTAATGAACAAAAACTATATATTCAAAGATCTACTTGACGGTAATCAGTTCCAACAATCAAAATAAGCTTTTAACTTTAAAAATATTTCCATCATCTCATAGCATACTAATATTCGAGAATAAGACTAAAAGGAAGTCATCAATTTGTCCAAAATATTTTTGTGCCCTTTTAATGGGCATCCAGAATGAGTTCTTACCTTATGAGGATTTTTAGTAAGAAAGATGTAACAAACATTAATCCAGCTTTCTTCAACTCCAATAGCAATCACCTTATCAAATTTTTTTCTTTTATACACTCTTGCTCTAGAATTGTAGAGAATGTAATTTCCCTCTCTAATTGCCTCAGCAACATTGTCCAAAAGTAGACTTCAGAACCTCAAGCTCTTCGTTATTCGAGACCTTTCTTTTCTTCCCTTGTGATTTTGTTATACCTTGAGGATGTTTATGGTCGCTATGCTTTGAATGTTGTGCATCAAAATTATTAGTTGAATAGTCAAAGTTTTCTAAACTTATCTCATTTTTAGACACCATCCGATCAATTTCAATAATACTTTCAAATATATACTACATTTGTCTCACTCATCCAAAACTTACATTTTTCTTTTATTGTTTCTTCTTCTCCTATTGTCCTATTTTTAGCAAAAAGTTCTCCCAAACTATCATAGTTATTGACAACTTTGTTCTTCTAATTTATAGTATCAGGTTTCTCATAAGAACATAGACAAATGTATTGATTTAGAATGAAAAGAAATAAAATAAAAAATAAGAAACAAATCCAGTTAATACTTACCTTTATAAATTGTTCCCAAACTTTAGGTTCAGCACACCAAACTTTTGTGATTAGATTCCAAGAAAAACCACTTAAGAAATCATAAAATTCATTAAAATATTGTTTAAGTGTTTCTATTCAATTCTTCAAATGATTTTTAGTGAATTCCATTTGAAATTTTTCCATCAATTCGATGATAACATTGTTGTATGCAAGGGTTTTAAAATTCTCATCCACTCAAAATCCTTGATAATGTTGATTCAGCAATGGCTTAATGAATGCCTCATCCATGGTTGTTGTCCATTTCATATTTTCCTTTTCCATATTGGGATATTTTTTTTTTGTATCTTTCTAATTACAATAGCTGATTTTCTAAACAAAAGAATCTCACAACAAGAACTTATAGTCAACATATATTAATAAAAGAAAATTCATACGACAAATTACAAAATTAAAATTTATAGTATTAGCTTCCAAAGATAAACAAAAAACATACTAAACAAAATAAGGTTCACATGAAAATTGATAATTAGACATGTAAATGTTAGAATGCATGCCAAATCTAATGCATGCTTCAATTCATAAAATGGAGCCAAAATTAGCGGAAGCAAAAATTGGGGATTTAGGGTTACCTCCGGCCATGCTCTTGTTCTTCACTTCCGATGAATCTAAAAGCACCAACACGATCCTTGGAGTATGCACAAGTCTTCTAAACCCTCAATTTCACTCAATAGATGGTGTGGAGTTTAGAAATTCGGATTTAGGGACCCAATGCATTGGAGGGGTTAATATAGGCTCTCAACCATCAAAGAGCCATTAAAACCCTACAATTATCACCCTAAATAATTGCTGGAGGTTATGACAATCCAATTAATTATTCAAAACGGAAAAACAAATTAATTGTATGGAGGTTTGAATGGGACACCAAAATCCGACCAAATGCATTCCCAATTCAAATTCCTATCATCCTTATTACATTTAATTCTTTCGGTTATGTTTTTCCCTAAATAATTTGATATTGAATTCATTGAATTCAATTGAATTTGAATTCAAAATTCTAACATTCTCCCACTTGGCCCAGCAAACGGACTTGAAATTAGAACCAAGTCAATTCTTTATGAAAATATAGTACACGAGTCATGGCGATAAGTTCTCTAAAAATGAGTATTATCTTCCGTGTACCACAATGCATTCTATTTTTCAAACCTTATGGTGACATTTACTTTATGAATAAACCCTATGTTTATTCGGATCCTTACTTGATAAATTTATCTCAAAATAATGTGTGCACAACTTTATTGAGAAAATTCAACTTTGAGTTTCATTCAAATAAGGTAATAAGCCCATATTTACAACATGATCCCTGAACCTATTTGGTGGCATGCCTTTAGTCAAGGGGTCAGCCAACATATAATCAGTGCTAATGTATTGGATTACAACTTTATTTTCCAACACTCTTTCCCTAATGGCTAAGTACTTTATGTCGATGTGCTTACTTCGACTACCTCTCTTATTGTTTTTAGCAAAAAATACAGCAGTTGAATTGTCACAAAATATACATAATGGTTTAGGTACAGAATCTCAAACCCTAAGCCCAGAGATGAAACTCTTGAGCCACACCGCATGTGACGTAGCCTCAAAATATGCCACGAACTCAGTTTCCATAGTAGAGGTCGCCGTCAATGTCTGCTTTACACTCCTCCACGATACAGCTCCGCCAGCCATTATGAAGATGTAACCCGACGTTGATTTTCAGGAATCAACATAGCTAGCAAAGTCTGAATCTGAGTACCCGACTACTTCCAGACTATCGGTTCTTCTGTATGTAAGCATATATTTCTTGGTGCCTTGTAGATACCTCAACACCTTCTTTGCGGCCTTCCAATGTTCCAAATCCAAGTTACTTTGATATCTACCTAACATCCCCACAGCATGCGCTATATCAGGTCTTGTACAGACCTGTGCATATATAAGGCTTCCTACAAAGGAATCATACTGGATGTTAGCCATTTGTTCCCTTTCTAAATTTTTCTTACTATATTGGTCCAAATTGAACCTATCCCCTTTAACAATCGGAGCTATACTCGGTGAACAGTTCTCCATTTTGTATCTCTTAAGTACTTTGTTGATGTAGGTCTCTTGGTACTAGAACTTGACGGGATACTTGATGGGTCCCTTTCAGGAGTTAAGTCCCGAAAGTAATCCCTCCCACTGACCAAGTCATTTTCTAGAAATTTAGCATTTCTAGATTCCACAAACCTAGTGTGGTAGGATGGACAATGAAACCGGTATCCTTTGGACTTTTCGGCATAACCGATAAAATATCCACTCACGGTTTTTGGATCCAGTTTCTTTTCTCGTAGATTGTAAACCCTTATCTCTGCAGGACAGCCCCAAATGCATACGTGTCTCAAACTAGGTTTCCAGCCTTTAAACAACTCGAAGGGAGTTTTGGCTACAGCCTTGGTTGGAACCCTATTCAAGATGTACACTGCCGTCTTGAGAGTTTCAGTCCACAAGAACTTAGGTAGTTTGGAGTTAGTCATCATGCTCCTAACCATATCAAGCAAGGTCATATTCCTTCTTTCAGCTACCCTATTCTGGTCAGGCGAACCAGGCATGGTGTATTGGACAACGATCCCATTTTCCTGAAGGAACCTTGCAAATGGACCTGGCGCTTGTCCATCCTCAGTATACCTTCCATAGTATTTTCCTCTTCTATCTGACCTCACGATCTTTATTTGCTTACCACATTGTTTCTCTACTTCTGCTTTAAAAATTTTAAAAGCATCCAACACCTCGTCCTTATGGCGAAGAATATAGAGATACATGTATCGGGAATAATCATCTATAAAGGAGATGAAATAACTATGATCATACGAGTCTGTACTTGGAGTACAAATATTCGTATGTATGATCTCAAGCAATTCTGAACTCTTCCTGGCACCCTTTTGAGTCTTGTTAGTCTGTTTTCCCTTAATGTAGTCTACACAAGTCTCAAAGTCGCTAAAGTTTAGAGTGTCAAGTACCCCGTCCTTTACCAACTTTTTTATTCTCTTTATGGAGATGTGTCTTAATCTCCGGTGCCATAATATTGAAGAGTTTTCCTCAATGACACTTCTTTTAACGCCTGTTTGTGTTATATTCATGCAAACATTATCTTGTAAAGCAATACTATATAATCCATCCAATAATGGACCATAACCAACGACATTTAAACCATAAAATAATGTCATTTTATTATTAAATTGCAAAGAGTAACTGAATTGTACAAGTTTTAAAACGGAAATTAGCTTCCTAGAAAACTTAGGTACATAGAATACTCTCTCCAATCTCAAGACATGTCCGCTTGCCAGAATGAGCTCGCAATCGCCAATGCCCTTTACTCGTGAGCTCATCTTATTGCCCGAATAGATGAGTTCTTCACGACCCACCAGCTTCCTTAGGTTTTGCAAGCCCTGTAACACATTTGTAATGTGGATGGTACAACCAGAATCAATCCATCATGTGTCATGAGAAACCTCAGTCATGCATGATTCATAACAAACTAATGAGATTTCCGTACCTTTACTTTCAAGCGACCGTTTGTACTTAATACAATCTTGCTTCATGTGTCCCTTCTTTTTACAGAAGAAACACTTGGACTCCTTCTTAATGTCCGTTTTCGGTTTTGTGCCGTTTTGATTTGGCTTGAATTTGTCCTTTTTCTTTCCTTTTAAAGCCACAAATGCACTTTCAGAACCCTGTTTCATCTCCAATAATAACCTTTCTTCCTCCTGCACACACATGGCCATCAATTCATTTATAGACCATTTCTCCTTATGTGTGTTGTAGGAGATCTTAAAAGGACCGTAGGGTTGAGGGAGAGAGTTCAAAATGAAGTGCACAATGAAGAACTCGGACATCTCAACCTCCAGGTTCTTTCGTTGAGCCGTAATGTCCCGCATCTGCATGATGTACTCGCGCACACCGTGGACAGTAGTGAGCCTCATAGAAGATAATTGCATAATGAGGGTACTGGCCAAAGACTTCTCTGATGCCGTAAATTGCTCGTCTATAGCCTTAAGAAGAGCATGGACATTGGTATGCTGATTGACCAAGCCACGAATACCAGCCGAGATCTTACTCTTTATAAACATGGTACTTAGGCAATTAGATCGCTCCCAACATTCATAAAGAGCCTTATCAGCCTCGGAACTAGTATCGATCACCGAAGGTGGCTCATCTTTTCGGATAGCATAGTCAATGTCCAAGCAACCTAAATGGAGAAGCATCATTTCCCTCCATTCCTTATAATTCTCTCCGTTTAAATCGGGAACACCGGATTTCAAATCTACGATTTGGAATACTGCAAAATAAATAAACATGCTTACTAACTATATGTGAGGTATTTAATATATATGTCTACCAATGCAAACATATAAAAATAAATCTAAGACATAGAAATTGTCTGTGGGCTAAATTTCTAATTCTATTAGATTTATTTGACCTTATGATATCAAAAATAATTTATTTCCTAATGCCTGTGGGCTAATTAGGAAACTACCAATAGTTAGTCTTTCTTTGATTATCTTATTATTTTCTACTTAGCCCTATAAGACGACCTCTCTAGTGCACCAAGTAGGTTCCCAGGTAGGTAGTAGGTCACATGGAACCGCTTAAAAATCAGCCAACCTTAGACTTATCCCCGTCTTTTTGACAGAACCAGCCTAGACATACACTAGATCAACCGCACTTATAGTATTATATAGAAAAGAGAATTTAATCAAATAGACTATTATTAAAAAATAGCTATTTTGATATTTTATCTCCAATTTTATTATTTTCACGCAACAAAAATTCTTGTAGGATAAGATTCATTACATAAAAATATTTTGTGACAAATTTATTCTTTCCCTAATGTGATCATACTTTTATATATAATTTTCTATTTAATTATGGTTGTTGTGGCAAAATCCTAATTAATTTTAGAAATTATATTGATCACTAGGATAATAATGTAACTCCATTTTGCCATGCCAAATACATAAAATTTTAATATAAAAATGCAACAAAAATTACTTAATGCATTTTATTAATTTTATACCTCCCCTTATGTACAAAATTATACTCAAAATAAATTTTATGTTCAATTTTCAAAAATTTGGATTTAGAATATCTTTTGAAAATTTTAGAAAATTTTTTTCGAATTTTTTTTTTTTGTCCCAAGAATTAAATTTTAAAATATTAGGGACCAAACTGTTACATTTCAAAGTTTTCCAAAAATGAGAGCACTTTACTATAACAATTTATGAAATTTCGAGGCCATAATGCAATTTTCAAAAATCATGGCAAAAATGCTCCTTTAAAAAAAAATGGTATAAAAAGCATTTGGCCAGAATCAAACCCTGGCACAACCGGATGCTTGGTAACCTAACCACCAGGCCAATACCACCAGACCAAGGCCCAGGCGATGATACATCTTCAATAAAATATTTATTTATTGATTTCCTTTGATGTATAGTAATTTCCATCATCTTCTTAACCCGAAAGTTGGAAAAATGGTCCCAACCCAATTTGTTGATTCTGGCGGATCCGGATGCTGGAAAACTACTGGAAAATTCAAAGATGCACCAAAAATTATTTTGAAAATATGGTTTTAACCATAATGTTACAAAAATTTCAATTTTGAAATCAATTTCTTGAAAACATTAAGATTTTTGACCCAAATATGCAAAAATCCAAAAACCATAATTGAAATTTTTAGAATGCATCCTAGAATGCAGACAAAGGTAAAATTAGCTCTGATACCAAATGTTAGAATGCATGCCAAACCTAATGCATGCTTCAATTCATAAAAGGGAGCCAAAATTAGCGGAAACAAAAATTGGGGATTTAGGGTTACCTTCGGCCATGTTCTTGTTCTTAACTTCTGACGAATCTACCAACACGATCCTTGGGGTATGCACAAATCTTCTAAGCCCTCAATTTCACTCAATAGATGGTGTGGAGTTTAGAAATTCAGACTTAGGGACCTAATGCATTGGAGGGGTTTATATATGCTCTCAACCATCAAAGAGTTATTAAAACTCTATAATTATCACCCTAAATAATTGCGGGAGGTTATGAGAATCCAATTAATTATTCAAAACAGAAAAACAAATTAATTGTGTGGAGGTTTGAATGGGATACCAAAATCCGGCCAAATGCATCCCCAATTCAAATTCCTATCATCCTTATAACATTTAATTCTTTCGGTTATGTTTTTTCCTAATTAATTTGATATTGAATTCATTGAATTCAATTAAATTTGAATTCAAAATTCTAATAGAAAAGTCACAAACAAAAATGTTATAATATAATCATTCCATATTTGAATAGCTATTTGTTTCCTTAATTTTTCTCCTTGTGCTGAATCTTCAGTACTTATATCTACAATAGTTTCTTCCTCTCATGGAGATTGTTGTGATCCGCTTTGTTAATGTATCCCATATCAGGATCAACTTCCATTAAAAAATTATGTTATATGCAACAAGCAAGAACAATTTGCGATTGTACATCAATACTATAAGTAGGTTGAATATCTCTAATGATTGGAAATCATTTTTCATGATGCCAAATGCTTGCTCAATTGCATTACACAATAAAGCATGTTGTAGATTAAACAATTTTCAATAGTTTTTGGGTTGTTGATTTGAGTATTCCTTTATGTGATACATTTCAATAAGATGTAAGAAGTCCGTCTTTCAGCATCAACAAAGTAATTTTTACATGTAAAAGTTAAGATAGTTATTTACTTTCTCATTAATTAAAACATTAACAAATAACTAAATATTATCATGAAATGATTAATTTATCTTCTCTACTGAATGCATTTTTTATAATCCTCAAATCTAATGTAGTCCCCTCCTATTCAGGCAAAAAGAAAAAAAGGTGAATCTCATGTGTAGGGAACATGTAGTTAGCATATTTTGTGTTGGATGCTCTTTTCTACCTTGGTATCTTGCTGCATCATTACTAGACACCTTGACAGATACATGAGTTCTATCAATTGCACCCACACAATCCTGACAATTATGTACTCTCTCAAAATTTATGGTTGTTGGTATTTTATAATTAAAATATAATGTTGTTAAGTAAGTGAAATCACCTTGAAATATAGATAAATCTTTCATCGTTAAGTATTTCAGGAGGAATTTGTTCTCCAGTTAGTTGTTGAAAAAACTGATCTTCCAATGCTATGATTGTTCTTAAAACTCTATGGAGATGATGACTAATGTTTCACTAGAATGACGATAAAAGAATGACATTATGCCATTTTTTACTAGAATTGATAATATATGGAGAAATTTTACAACTTGCTCTTCTACTGTTACTCTTTGAGTAGGATTTAGACTCCATGTGTTTGTAATAATTCACACAAACACCTAATTGTTTCTAGTCGCATATAGATAACCTTATTCAAATTCCCATTTAATATAAGTTATAACAATAATTCCTCTCATGTTAGATGACATTGTCTAGACCTATTTCTCATAGGTCGATCCACATAGTTTGTACGACAAAGTTTTTCAGAAATGATCAGTTTTATAACACGATAAACAATTCCAGCAGCAACTAACTACCAACTTCTTTCATGAATGTCACACTCTTCTACAAATCCATTTTGTTTCTATCCATCTAAAGATATTTGTATTAGTATGCTGATTTTATGAGTGATTAATTACTTATAACCAATGGATTCTATATATGCATATTAGAACTATGTAACTGACAAACTACTAGTTCCAAATAAACTAATGGAAATAACAAATTAACTACTTATTCCAAAAATCTCATCATTAATGTATATACAAGAGATGAATTCAATTCCTTAAAGAGTACCTTGATAAGAAATATGGAAAATTATGAATTTTTTATGTAACAATATATCTTCACAGAAACTCTATTAAAACTAGAACAAAAGAAATAGTCATTTCATAAATACATAGGAATATATCTATATGATAAACATTTAAATTTGAGTCTAAAATAAAAGTACATATTAGGGTTTATTGCAGGGGACATACTACGAAAAATAGAACTGAAATTTTTGTAATTTCTAGTTTTTTCTATAAATTCTCAATTATATCTCTAATATAGATTTCCAGATTAATCAGTAAAGAGCAAACCTTCAAATAAGGCAAATAATAATCACAATTTGCAAACCTTTAATCATTGAATAACTACAAAGATATAGAAGTAAGAGCAAACCCGATTCATCATTTTCATTTCTTGCTTAATTAATATTTTTGTTTACACTTGTCATGATATTTTTCTTCACCAATCAAGACAAATTATCTTTAAAGTATTTTTATAGTCAAACAATCAATCACAATATTTGCAACTAAATTTTTTCATATCATCCCCACAATTCACAAGTATTATAAAGATTGAAGATAGCAAACTTTTATTAATACAATGAAAATCAAAAGTAAATGAACAAGATTTATGACATGAATTCCACTGTAAATTTTAGAATTTAAGAGACCCATTATATCCATCATAGAAGAACCTTTCTTGAATTCCTTAATATCGGAAAACGATAAACATAAAAAAAGAGATCAATAGAAAATTGTTGATAATTGATGAAGAATTGAAAAGTCCAATGTTCTTCTGCTCTCAGTAGTTCCACAGTGACAAATACTGAAACTATTTGAATACTCTGAGTTTTGTAACCTTCACTTTAAGATGCATATGAGTTGGGGAATGTTTTATAGTATTTATAGGATATATCGGGTATAAATTTATTTTGTGTTAGCTTTTTAAGAGTATAATTGGTATATTGAAATTTACAACTCCCACTCAATAGCCCTTCCCTCCAATTTTTCTCATTTTTAGGAAGAAAGTTTTTAAACTTTTGGAAAGATTTTCTTTCTATCCTAATCATTTCTTTTTTGTTCCTCTTTAGCTATCAAACGAAGGAATCCAATAGCCTTTTTTCATAATATTTTCCTTTCTGCCCATTTTCTAACTCTCAAATGAAGCTTAAAACGACTAGTATAATGTACCCACTCACTTTCCTCTCTCCACCCTCTTTCCTTAGTGACCATCTCTCTAGAAAATACCACTCTCTCTTCTCTTTTTTTTTTTTTTTTGATTAAGCTTTGAAAAAAAAGTGACTTTTTTGCATTTAAATAAAAAGGTTGGTTTTAAAAATCATGCAAAACTTAAAAACTAGAATAATTAGATTAGGAAGAGAATGATTATGAACATACCATTAACCGATAAAATTAACAAATTATTCTCCAAATCAAATAGATTTTTTTCTTCTATATCTTGATAGATTAATCCAAAATGTAAAATTATAATGAATAGAGATGATGATTTTGAAAGTGGAGCTTTGTAGTAAAGAAGTAGATATAAAGAATTCCCTTTCTAACAAGGGTTAACAACATTATTGATTATAGAATGAATTGGTGAGAGTGAGAGAAGGAGACAGTAAATCTTATATTAACGACAAGGTCTTTGAGAGATTTGATGAAACTTTAATTTTGAGAACTCAAAAGGAAAGCATTTTCCATTGCTTGTTTTCGGCACTTAGAGAAAAGAAAGAGAGAGTAATTTGGGATGGTGAGCAGTTTTCCTTTTGCCTCCTATCATTATTTGGAGATGAAGAGGAAGCCATAGAGGCTTTCCTCAGAAAGCCAAAAAGGGTTGATCTCATTTCTTTACCATAGCTATGGTGAAGTCTCACATTAAGTTTGATCATAACTCTACAAAGCCAAATCCTGAAATTTTCTCTATGATCCTCAAAATTCTAATAAAGATCTTTGTAATCTTCTGTTCTTTATATATCTCGTTAATGTTGCCATCTCTTAACAATAAACATGAAAATAATAAATTTATGTGTTAAATAATTATGCATAAAAATTAATATGCATAGATCTTAAATTTCATGTTTTTCACATAATATATTAGATAGAATACATATCTTGATTCATTTGAAATATGTTGAAGAAAATTGAGACGTAATCTACAAAAATCCGAGAGAGAATGATTTTTCTCTCTTTTCCCTTTCTTAATGGTGGAAAACTTCAAGATAACTATTATCTTATGTGTACGAAGGTGTAGGGTAGAGAGAGGATCATACTCTTGTTTTTAAATCTTGAATAGTTGCCTCTTATCAAAGTAAACAGTCATGACTTTCAATTGAAGAGTTGTCATTAATTCAAAATTCAAGAACCATATATGTACCTAATCAATGGTCATGCATGTTTAGATATTTTATGAGTTATACAAGAACCCAATTAATGATCATGTAAGAACTTTAATATGAACTAGAATATCATGTGAGTTACATTAATTGAAATTCTGTTATTTGTAAACCAATAATATCGTGTAAGCCATATTATTTGGTTTTATATTCTCTCACTTGGCTCATATGATATTATTATCATAACTTCAACAAGAAATCAAAATGTAGTCAAAGATTTTTAAGGGACCTAGAATCCTGTTGGCAAGGGCAAGTTCAAGTTGTCGTGGAGATTTTTTATCTTATCGGGAGTGATTATCGAGAGCTATTTCCTTATTGAGAGAGACTCTCCTGAATGGAAGTTCATATTCGATTAAGAAAGGTTTTAAATTCATTAAAGATCTACTTTCTTAATGGGTAATCTCAAGTTATGTTTATCACGTAATGGAATGAATCATTCTTGCACCGATGGAATGTATCCACTAAGAAGTGGGATAATCGAGAAATCTAGGGATCGAGAACTAGAATGACCGAGAGCGCTTCCCGGGAGAGTAAGACCGAGAGGGTTGAGAGGCATGAGTTAGAGCATTCGACTGAGAGAGCATTCGATTGAGAGGTAAGAGTATGTTTGATTATTTATGGGCTTTATGATCTATAGAGCTCATATGATTCCGATATTGTGGTATTGGGCCATTGGACCATGTACCATCAACGGAAAATCTTAGAAACACTTTAAATGAGTTTAGAATATCAAAACTGTGACTTAATAAAAACATAATACAATGTAATTATTGAGATCCAATAACACTCATCCATTCAACATGTTCATAAAATGCATCAAGTGACAATCCTTTCGTTAGAGGATCTGCAATCATAAGATGTGTGCTTTGTTTAATTAACACTCTTTGTTTCAAAAATTTCTTCTTTAGTAGTAAAGTATTTACATATGCTTGACACCCTTTGAATACTTGTCGTTTTTAGAACAGAAGACTACTGTAACATTATCACAATAAATTTTTAGCGGGTTGAGTATATAGATGATAATTCTAAATCCTGAAATATAATTTTGTAGCCATAAACCATGAATAATGGCCTGAAAGCATGCTATAAACTCAATTTTCATAGTGAAAGTAGTAATTACAATCTGCTTTGCAATTTTACATGAAATTGCTTCTCCTACTAACAGAAACAAGTACCTAGGTATTTTTTGCTTGAATTAACATATTCAGTATAGTGTGAATCTGAATATTCAATCACTTCAAGATGATCGAATCTTTTATAAGTGAACATGTAAACCTTAAATCTTTGCAAGTTTCTAAATACTTTCTTTGAAGCTTTAAAGTGATTAATTCCAAGGTTACTATGATACCTACCCAACATTCCAACAGCAAAGTTGATGTCCAGCTTTGTACAAGTCTATGTATACATTAAGCTTCTAACAATTGATACATAAGGAATATTTTTCATTTACTCTTGTTCCAATTCATTTTTTGAACATTGCTTGAGGCTAAATTTATCATCTTTCTAAATTGGAACTTTCTCCATTAAACATTTATCCATATTAAATTTTTCTAGAATTTTATTAATATAAGATTTTTGAGACAACCTTAACAGTCATTGTCTTCTGTCATAGGCTATCTCTTTCGTATCATTCATTTCAAAATCATTAAAGAGATATCCATTAGTTTCATGTAATAAACTAAAATCATTAATAACAAGAAAAGTATCATCAACATTCAAAATTATAAAAATAAATTTACTTTCACTGATTTTTAGATATATGCACCGATTGATGGTGTTTTCTGAGTTGAAAGGAAGAAGAAATATGGGGAGAAAGAGAAGAAGAAAAAGCAATTAGAGAAATAAAAAATGGTTTTTTAATATCAAGGGTATTTTTGAAATTTTAAGTGCCTCTAATGCTAAGATTAACATTTAGAAAACAAAGTATAAAATTTCAGACTATGAAAGACGCATGGGTCGGTGTAGATATTAAATTCAAGAGGTGTGCTTTCGGATGAAATTTAAAATGTTTAATATAATTTTTTCCAGAAAAAAAGAAAAATTAAAGACACTATGAAAGGTGTAAAGGGCCGGTGGGAGGAAAGGGGTGGTTGGAACCCACTGCTTTTAATGCCTCCCACCTTCTCTCTCCAAAAGAAAGCGGGCGCCTACACACCCACACCCACACCCACACCCACCACACCCACACTTATTCTCTCTCACATCTCGACCTGGCTCGACGCAAAGTAGCGCTGACCAAAGCGTCAACGCCTTTCTTTCAAAGTTTGTCATTTCTAATTCTTCTTGCCCATTCTAAAATCTCACTCTCTCTCTCTCTCTCTCTCCGAGCTTCCACTAACCTAAAACTAAATGTGGGTTTGCTTTAATTTTAATAATAATACTTTTGTTGTTCCCACGAAATAATAAAAATTTTCGATGTCCCTGGAAAACAACACTTTTCCCTTTTTGAGAAATTCTTTTAGGGTAAGCTCACTCTATCCATCTCCCTTAGGGTTTCTGTGGAGAGAGAGAGAGAGGATAACTTCCCTTCCCCAATCGAAGTGCAATTTGGTTGGCGCAGCGTGCTGTAGAGAGTGATGGTGAGGCGACACGGCTGGCAGCTTCCGGCTCATACCTTTCAGGTACCCAACACTTGACGTATCTCTGTTTGTTTACTGTTTAAGTAACTTGCAATTTCTTTGGAAAATTTCCAAATTGAGCATTTAAACCAAGTTTTCAATTTTGATTAGGAGGTTGTGATGATTTCAGTAAGGGTTTCCTATTAGCGGAACTTACTTAGATACTACTGTAATTAGTGATTAACCAGCTTAGGGTTACTTTGTAACCAAAGTTGGTGAGGGAGGAAAGGCAGCAGATAAATTTTTCTACTTAGTGGCAAGATGATTTAATTAGATTATTATTTTCCTCTCAAGCAGGATTATAGGTATTATTATGTAAAATCTTCTTAATTTATTTAGTTTTCGGGAGTTGGCGGAAAGCCTTCTGGGAAAATTTCAGTTGAACCCTTTAAATTACCCTGTAAGACCTTAGAGGAGTGGTCAAGAAGTTTGGTTGAAAACAAGGCAAGATGAAGGAAGAAGACACTTATATAGGGGAGATTGTAAAGTGTTCTACTATATATCTCTTTTAAGAATTCTATCTCTAGTTGCATAATGGATTCAATGGGAATTTTATTTATTTATTTATTTATTTATTTTTGCTCTAGCATAGAGCAAGGAAGAAGGATACACCCAGTTTATAAAGATGGGTAAGTTTCAAGAGGTTCTGTCTAGAGGGTGTGGAGCGGGAAATAAATCTCTTGGTGAATTTATTAATTTAGAGATTTATGGTGGTGGTGTCTTTTTGTGGAGAATTGTACGTAGGGCAAAGTATGGGGGGGATGTTAGTTGGTGATGACCAAGAAGTTGTTAACCTCTTAGAGCAAGCAAACACAAACGGCAGAGTATATAGATAAATAGACAAGCAAAATAAGATTTACATATTTCGGCTATGTAGTTTACGTCCACAGGTGGAGTGATTAGTTAATTCACTATGTTGAAGATAGGTACAAAGTATGGAAAAATTGTTGTGCTGCTACCAAAAACCCCAATACACTTAAAACTCAAGGAGCTAAATAAACTGAAACCCTGAAGGGGTACGAAAGACATATAAAACCCATGGCTCCACCCCCTAGCCCCGCCACATAAGATATCCCCTATAGTTGAGGCATCCATATAAATTCAAGATCTAAATATAACACCTCCTATAAGTTGACAGTTTGCAGTCAGATAAATAAAAGGTGGTGAAGATCATTGCAGAAGTAATTTTAAGGTAGGGATGGAAGAGAGCTTCTATTTGGTATGATTTCTGTTGTGGTTCTGTGTCTCTAAACAATTGTTTAATACTGGTGGAGACAGAGATATTCATTCGTTTGCTGGTGTTGGTCATTTAATATGGTAATTTTTTAGGAAGTGGCTGCAACCTGGTTATAGGAAGATGTGTCTCTGCTTTTAAAAATATGTTCTCTATTGTGTTGCTTCTGCCTTCAATTTATAGCTGCTAGATGATCACTTGATGCCGTTTGTCCATTCTAGGTTTTCTCTTGATGTTCATACATTAGAATTTTGTGTGCAATTTTACAATTCACATGTTAATTATGTTAACAAAGATTGTACTTAATCACTATTTTTTGTAATCTATGAAGACATTTTAGGGACGCTGAACTCTTTTAAATGTTTGAGTCTCATTTTTTACAGTTTTAATTAATGTTTTACCATTCCCTTTTAATTTTCTTACTGTAGACTTTGTGATGGACAGGTTGTGGCCATTACAGTATTCTGCTTACTTGTTGTTGCATTCTATGCTTTCTTTGCTCCTTTCCTTGGAGGCCGGAGCTGGGAATTTGCTTTAATTGGTGTTTACTCTCCAGTGGTATGATCAATCCTTTAGTTCCATGTATCTAATGTGCATCTCTCTTAAATATGTGACGTGCATGCTTTTTCAAATGAAGATAAATAATTCTGGGGGAGATCTACATCTCGTAATTTTTCCTGTAGTGCTCTCTCTCTCTCTCTCTCTTGTGCATGCAGCAAGTTTGCTTCCTGGTTTTTCCCTCCATTGTCCTGATCTTTGTAATGTTGTTGTTTGTTTCAGGCCCTCATTGTTTTTATTCTTTATGTTCGGGCAACCGCAATCAATCCTGCAGATCCTGGCATAATGTCCAAATTTTATAGTGAAGTGGTCAAGCAATCCAGTGAAAAGATTGGCTCATTATCCAAGGACCTGCCTTCAAAATCTGATGAAATTGGCAATACAGCCCATTCTTCTCCTTCATCAGCATCTAGAAGTTCTATGGCCGCAGCTGACTCCACTAAAAGAAGTTCAATAGGAGAAGCTGGGAGAGTAGTGGAGCCTGCAGGCAGAAAATCATCTGGCCATAGTTTTGGTGGGTTTCTTTGTGCATTATTCGTGCATGAAGACTGTTGCAAAGAGAATGAGTCAGTTCAGCAACAGGGAATGAGTCAAGAAGCCTTATTTTGCACATTGTGCAATGCTGAGGTATCTCTCTATCGATTTTAAGTGTTGGATCTTCTGAGAACCATATAGATTTTACATTTTTTGTTTCCGGCATTTGTGTTGTACAAGGATTTGCAAAGCTCTGTGTTTGTATGACATCAATTGCAACAAATAATTTCAGGTGGTCGGGCACTATTTGTGTCTTGTACTTTTTAAATTTTTTTTTAAATTATCGATATGGGGTCACAAGATTGTACATCAGTATTAGAATTGTTGCATGTGGGTGATTTGTTATGAGATTGGAATATACATGAATATTAAAATCTAGATTGCTTCGGGTGTGTGGGAATGTGATGGATATAAATATTTCTTGTGTAAGATCTTAACTTCAAAACCAGAAATATATTAGAATAATGACAATTGTGGAGCATTTTATAGGAAAAACTTTAATTCGGTTTCCACACTTTTCCAAATAAAGGGTTTTTGCCAAGTTGACAAGTACTATTTTTTAAAGCTGGCTCATACAATGAGTTCTTGTTCATTGAGGAGGGCTCTCTTCCCATCTTCCAGATCACAAATGAGAGAAATGAGGTATAATATCTTTTTGGAAGAACTTTATAGAGTTGCCAAACACCCCCTAAATGGCAATTTTTTAGGCGTATGTTTGCATGGTTGTGTCACTTAAACTTGTGTATCTGGAAATTTGATTCAATCTACCTTATTACAACCAATGGTTGTCATCCTCAACCTACCTTCTTATGCTTTTAGTCTTCAGCTTTCAGTGCATGAGGTGGATCTGTAGTTTATATTCTTTATGTTCCCATAAGAGGCACAGGTCACTAGTTAATTTATGTATGCCTTGCCAGAGTCAATTTGAATCTGTTAACTACCTCCTTCGTTGTACTTGAACCAAAACTATTTTGAAAACTGTTCATTCTGCTTTGGACTATGTTATGACAGGTGGGGTGCCTATATCCTGTGTAGATAGAGGAGAAACAATTCTCATGATTTCTCTGCCTCTTTTTTGGTTGGTTTGGATGGAAAGGATTAAGGAAATTTTCTTTTCTTTTCATGATGAAGTTTTAAAGATCTTCTGGATTTCTTTGTTTATGCCTTTGATCTTGAATTTTTTTTATGTTGTTTGCTCCATGGCTGGGTTGCAATCTGTGATTTTCATTTTATAAAACATTTCTTATGTAATAAAAAGGAAAATGAAAACTAGATAATTAAAACTTTTGTCCGAGAATGAGGCATAAAGCTGGTAGGTTCTGTCTCCCTAAGAATTTTATTAGCTTCATATCGCCAATTGGTGTCTCAAGTGCCACATTCACTGTTTTTCATTAGATTTTTCTGTTCACATCATGTGAGTTGGCACCTAATAATTTATGTCATGTTGTGTCAACAAGGAGACAGCTAAGTAAAAGGCTTGCTACCATGTTCTCAATTTGAATCATTTTATCACCCTGTATGCATTTATGTATTGATTCAACCATAAAATGGCATTGTTGAGTTTGAAACCATATTCAACTCAAGATAAATGTGGCTGTTCTGCTTCTTTTAACCCCCCCAATAATTATGGACTTCCACAACCAATAGACAGGTGCATTGATGGTCTTCCGGTCTAGTATTTCATTTTAAGCATTTTATTTGGTATATGCCATTCATGTTTTGCATTTTGTTTAATATATGCTATTCACATTTTGCAGGTACGCAAGTTCAGTAAACACTGTAGGAGTTGTGATAAATGTGTGGATGAATTTGATCATCATTGCCGGGTAACAAACTTAGTGCTATTATTAACGGATTATTGTTGCGTTGCAAAGTTTAATTCTGTTTGCACCTTTCATATCGCTAGTAATTCTGGGACTTACCTTGTTATACACCATTGTGCAGTGGCTCAACAATTGTGTGGGAAGGAAAAATTACGTAACCTTCATCTCTCTCATGGCATTTAGTCTCATTTGGGTATGTTTGCAAGCCTCTCTTTCTTTCGTTTTTCCACTTCCTTCCTATTATGAGTCATTATGGGATTAGTATTAATTATGCTCTCTCTCTCTCTCACAGCTTATTATCGAAGCTGGAGTTGGTATTTATGTCCTGGTGCGTTGCTTTGTCAATAAGAAAAGCATGGAGGCCGAAATAATTGATCGGCTTGGAAATGGTTTCTCTCGCGCCCCATTTGCTACTGTTGTGGTATATTTCAAATCAGATATGCCTTTTTATGACTCCTACCTAATGTTGAGCTAATAGTATTACTTTATATTATGCAGGCTGTTTGTACAGTGGTGTCACTTCTTGCTTGTGTTCCTCTGGGTGAACTTTTCTTTTTCCACATGATACTGATGAGGAAGGTTGGTTGTCCCTATCCTTCATGCATATGGTTCTTTTTGTAGTATGCTGCTGGTCATTGAGAAGATGGAGCTAAAGAATGAACTTAAAATTCTTATACTTTGAAGATTTTCTTCTGCCAATTTTGTGTTCTGAAACTCTTTGTTGTTTTGTGTAAGGGAATGACAACCTATGAGTATGTTGTTGCTATGAGGGCTATGAGTGAGGCACCTGCAGGAGCATCTGTTGATGAGGAACAGCCAAATTTGCTATATTCACCTTCAGGATCGACAGCAACTGGGTTGAGTGGTGGGAGTTCACTTGGCCTGCAGTACAAGGGTGCATGGTGCACTCCACCTAGAATATTTGTTGATTATGAGGTATGTAAACATTTCAAGATATTTTTCTGATGAATGTGTGAAATATGTATGAGATATAGATGCATGTCTGCAAAGCCACAAAACCCATAATGATGATATATATTTTCATCTCACAATTTTATTAGGACCTTGCAGTAGGTGACATAGAGGTAACTTGTGTATGGTTTGGATGACTCACTGTTGTTTTTTGGGATAAACAGGGTCTGCTAGTCGTTCTAAGTGAACATTTTCTGGTGCTTCACTGACGCCTAAACATTTTAAGTCCAAACCACTTATTTGGTGTAGAAAACTATGCAGTCGCTTAGCCTCTTTGTCTTATTGCCTTGGGTTTGTTATGTTAAAGAAACAGATGCTGAGAAGACAAGGGAAAAAAGGGCCTGACCTATTAGTGACCATAATATCATTGGCAATATTGCACAGTTACATATACAGACAAGTTCTGTTCATGTCTTTTGTACTTATAATTACTAGACATGATTCTTTAGACCCCTTGTGGAATTCTAATCAGAGCATAAAACCCTTCTTCCAAGTTTCTCGGAGTAAAATTCTTCAACTTGGCATTTCCTCCATAATTCTATGAACGGGAAATTTTTCTTTCTAGTAAATGTGTTATAAGAAAGTGAAAAAATATAATTAATAATTGGTATAAATTAAGCCATGTTTTACGAGTAATGAATGATAAAAAGTGAGATGTCTAAGATAATAATAAGTGGACAGTGCATGTAACACCATGTTACTGACTTATCATCCGTAATTGCAAATATTGTAACTTTCATACATGTAATGAAGTTATATATTTCCAAATACATGTCCATGGTTATTACCTTCTATTCTCTATACTTTTCATGTCACGTCTCCAATTTAATAAAGAAGAAATTTCATTGGGAAAATATGGGTTGATCCAAATTATTGTAAAAGAGAAAACTGATTACGATAACATAGTCAAGCCCAAAGATAACTGGATGTACCAGTTGGAAGTGATAATATGTGCATTGCTACCAATGAGACAGAGGAAGATGTAAGAAAAGTTTGCAGTTGGTAGTGAGATAGGACAAGCTAGTAGATGGTATTACTAACAATACAGATAGATTTGAGAAAACAGGTCTATGCACATGACCTGAAATAGTTTGAGACAAGATTTAGTTGAATTGAATTATGTTCATTTTATGTCATGGCATGTGAATGTGCATTCCAGTTCAGTGCTCACTCTAAAGATTACCATGTGGGAGCAGCCCCATGTTCTTGTACTTGAAAACCTTGCAGTCTGACCATATGAACTTTTAACTGTTTGATTGTCCAAGAATCTTGAATAGTGATGTGTACTGGTTCCTACCATAAAAGCATTTTTTTTAAACCCAAAATTAAGAACATAAAAATTTTCCTTAAGCTAGCCTTTTATAAGTTTCTTGCCCAAAATGATGTTGAGGATCAGAAAGGGAAATGATTGTAATTTATAAGGAAAGGATAATTTCACATTCACACCTTACTAGACCATATGCAGTGGCAATTTATTTGTTACCTATATATTTATTTTCCAGGAAATGAATGCTAAATTTATGCAAAGTGTTGTCTATTTCTGCTGCAATTATATTCACAAAATTAAACATTTTAAGAAAATCATCTTTAAAGCATAAACGTATTGTCTAACAATCCCTTGGCAATTTCATTAGGAAAGAAGAAATAAAGAAAAACAAGTTTTATTCTATTTTCATGCTCTAATTTGTGTACATGGAACTGTTTGCCTTAAAACTAAACATGGCCAACTTGCTTGTGTTAGTTGCATGTAGTGGTCAGCTGTATGAGTTTGGCATATAGTTATTTATAGCATCGTTAAGATAAAAATGAAAACGAAAATTTGAGAAAAATGATAAAAAAGTCAAGTTTTCTAGTTACCAAGGACCTGACTGGATATCAGTTGCCTCTACTCAGAGAAAACGACATTCAAGCCAAAACTTACTACGATGATGGTCACTGTACCTTTGTCTGTGGAAAAAGTATGCAACAGTTTGAAAGACTCATGTCGGTCTAAAAATATTTGTCTTGAGAATTATACAAGTAGAATAACATAAAATAATACATTTTAGAGGATGTCGAGGGAAGAAGAGGCTTTCCCAACAATGCCTAAGCCTTCATGCTGGCTACTACCTTTTTCATTTACCTTTTTGCATATTTCTCTACAAACACACAATTATTTTTTCTGACAATGACATCCATTTCCTCACAAAGGGGTAATAGAGTCTCACTTCAACTCTGATTATATCAGGACGAGGTCATACATCATTTGGAGCCTGGAATGGTCCCATCAACAGTTGATCCAGATGCAGCAGGATTAGCAGAAAAAGGAAATAAGATGCCTAAAAAGCCTGTGAAGATAAGTGCTTGGAAGCTTGCAAGGTTGGACTCTAATGAGGCCATGAGAGCAGCTGCCAAAGCCAGGGCATCTTCTTCTGTTCTTCGGCCTATAGATGACCGCCATGTACCTGATAGTGAAATCAGCTCCAGTGGAAATATGAGTGTCAGAAGCAGTGTGAGCACAGAAACTGGTGGAAATAAAGAGTTGAAGAATGAGCTGAGACTATCTCCTTTACAAAGTTCTTTTGCTCCTAGTCTGGGTAGTCGGGATGAATATGAAACTGGAACTCAAAGTGTTAGCAGTTTTGGGAGTCCAAGCCATGTTCCTGAGGTAGTAACACTAAGTCCACTCCCACATAACCACCTCCCGCAAGGTCATGGTTTGGTTCCTTTTGGTGCGGCCACTGCAGTCCCAAGCTTGGGGAATGGAAGACCCTTGACTGGAAAGCCGCTGTTTCCTAAAAACAACCCTGTGTCTCATTCTTCCTCAGGATTTGATGAGAAAATCATGCAAAGGGGAAGTTCTACAGATCAATTGTTGCTCTCGGCGCCTGCAGCCTCTCTTCTTAGAGAAGTCAAAAGAACTTCTGTAGTATGGGACCAAGAAGCGGGGCGATATGTCTCGGTTCCCGTATCTGCTTTGGAGGCTCGCAATAGATCCTCCTTGCAAATTGGTATGTCAAACACGATCGCAGAAGCAACTAGTTTTAACGGAAGGCCTGTTGTTCCACCTCAAGAATCTTCTGCAGTGAAGGCTTCAGTGCAGCAATCTGACAGGCTTACGTATTCAGGGGAGTCTATTTTCTTTGGTGGCCCGCTTTTGAGGGTCCCAGGCAGTGATGCTTTGAGACAAGAGAAGGCTTCGGGTTCGAGAATCCAGGAAAGGGTTATGCCACACTGGCCTCGGGAATCTGTTTTTGGAAAGGAGGGAACCTCGAGCCTGCTTCCGGTGTTCATTCCAGGGGGTTCAGAGTCGAACCTTCCATCCCGGCCAGGCATGAAGTAGTTTCTTCTTGCGAGACTTAAATTTGGGAAATTTTAGGGAGTGGAGAACTGAGAAAGTCAAAAGGAATCTCCCGAAGGAGCTGCACTCTTGACGAAATCCTGATAAACCTTTCAGGTAAAGTTGCAACGGTGGTGCACCTGAAAATGCTTGGACGGACAGGTTTCTTCCCATGGTCGGTTATGCTTTGAACACATCAACATTGTATTATGAACTTTCATAGGTCAACTGACTCTCCCTTTCTCTCTCTCAATTCAATGGTAGCAGGGTGACCCCTTGTATTATAGAGCTTTAATCCATTCAGTAGAGCCGGTAGATTTGCCTGAATTCATAAGATGGGCAGATGCAGGCCCTCCTTTTTACCACTTGTACGACAAACTTCCACTTGTTCATTGGCCATTTTTCTACCAAAGCAGATGCAGACGGCCTCTATGAATTTCAGTTTCATAATTTTTATTACTCTCAACGTGGTATCCTCTGTGCCATGATAGTCAATCACATTTCATATCTACCGGGGACATGCAAATTTCGTAGCTAATTGTCATATCTAACCAATAATAATTTTTTTTATTTAAAAATTTGAGACTCTCAACTTAATTTTGCTTTCAGATTTTATTTCATTTGAGTCTCACTAAAATTTAAACCCATTAATTTATGTAACTTTTTAATTCATTTGACTTTTCTAGGAAATGGTCTCCCTGCATGTTAGAAGTTAGCCCGTTCCAAACTAGTATTTCCACCACCGTTAAAAATAATAATTAAATTTTCTTACTGTAACTGAAAATTATATTTACGATTACTCTATTGTAGGGTTATTTTTCTAAATATTTGATTTTGTAATAAAAATAATAGAAATATTGATATTTTTATTGGGATTGTCGAATTAGTGAAATCAATTTTCGGAAAATTAACTTTAAAATGACCATTTTTACGTTTTAGACAATATTCAACATACAAAAAAAATCGATTTTAAAGTTGATATTAGAGAAATTGACTTCACACATTATTTTTCTTTTTGTACCGACTATTTTTCGGAAGGGTAAAGGGTCTTGGTAGTACACAACCCTATGTGGTGGAACATTGGGTGAAGGGTCTTGGTACTGAGATCGATGGGAGGCATACTAGGAGTGTGCATCAAATATGTATAGCTAATGGCCATCTCTATCGTATCATCTTCATTTGCCTACCCAAATGTGGATGGATGACCTGCATGGTCAACCTGTCCAGAGGTCGAGATCTAATCATCACCAAATACTCTGAGTGCATGAGATGCTAAGTTTTTGAGTTGGATAGCTCTAAGATCGGATGCATCGAAGGCAAGTATATCATTAGATATGTTTGAGTGATCTTCCTTGCAATGGATTCAATGTAAAACAAATAATTGTCGAGAAAATAAAAGACGTAGTAAAAATAGTGATGTGATTTAGACTTTCAAAAACCTCTAACTGCAATGTTGTAGCACGAAATGCGATTAGATGACGATACGTTAAATTGCCCATGTATGTACGTGTGATAAGGCGATACTATAGCATGTAGTCCGGAGTCATCATTACCTAACCATAGAACGGGGCTCCATCCACAATGTACTCTCAATGATCCTCTCATCTCCTTTTGTGGGCTGTATGCACAATAATCTAATCCCGTCCTACTCTTCTACATCCATCAATGCAATGCAAATCCAATCTAGGTGTGTATTGACTGGTATACCCTTTGGATGTCAAACTGTCAAAAAGCCTTCTCCAGTAAATAATACTCGACAAGCTCAAAGCATATAAGTGAGATAGATGCATGCCAAATGTCCCGACCCTGTAGACAGTAGGTCAACGTTGCATCTAACTCCTACTCCGAGTATGGCTTCCATACGAACTGAACATGAGATGATAAAATGTAAATTGGACACATAGTAATGAACTTAATAGGATAATGAATTCTAGTATGATAGTTATGCACATAATAAGGTAACTTACCCCATCTTTCCTCATCTGATCTCGATAATCCCAAAAAACAAATTGTCCTATATTAGCAAAGTTATGCAGAATATTCCATATGTTTCCAAATATAGCAAGGTAAATCGACAATGATAATAAAAATTATATGTCACTATAATGATTCTCTTAGTCGTTTGGCAAGTTTGATCCAATTGGCTTCAGATCAACCACAAAGCATCTCATTAAAGTAAACACGGGTAACTTCTTCCACATCCAAAGCTGATCATCAATGAAAACAAAATGAAGTTAGGGATGAAGTGTAGGTACAAGAAAAATGTAGTTTTCAAATAAATGATGCCTATAAAAGTAGAATTGGCCCTGTAATTTGTTTCACTTTGACTATTGAAGCCCGAGACAAAAATCTGTACAATGCAGCCAAAATCGCACTGGCCCAATTAAATTGACCAGCTGTATCTAAGTCTCGCAGCTTTTCTAAGTACATCAACTTCAGCTTGGAGCTAGACTTGTCTCCCATAATGTTCCCCATCAACTGCATCATGCATCCTCATATATGAGACAAGACCAGTGGCCACTCAAAACCAGGATGTGGGGGCTGCAAATTCAAAGTAGTCGTAAGGGTCCTCTTCTTCAATCGATCACTATTAAAGTCCTCAATCCAGGGCATGAAACCTATAAGGCTAAGACAAAGACTCTGCCGCTCAGCTATGGTGCACTGAACATTAACGTAAATCACTGGCTCACCACCTACCAATAATCTCCACAAGATCTTGACATCCTGTAACGTAACGGTGCACTCACTGATATGTAGATGGCACGCGTGCATCTCTTGTCTCCATCTTTTGACCAATACCGATGGCCCGGAAGATAAATTGAGGTCTGAGGGACAGGTCTAGGAAAGCAGCTGAATTGAGGCTAATAGATTCGAGTTTGGGAAAAGGAAGACCAATTGACATTATATCATTGTGTTGTATTCACCGGCTAGCCTATTATGTCTGTCCATGTTGGGATGTAAGCATAATAGTGGATACACAGTCGAGCATTTATTGGGGATTACTTTCGTTGAGGAAAGTAGCTCGATGGATGTAATTAGTCTTGGATCTGGGGTGCAGCGAGTTCTTTTGATACTAACGATGGCTTCTCAATCATCCTAACAGGTGCATCGAGAGGTCTTTGCTTGCAGGTGTACTCGCAGGTCGCACGACGCCCAATCCTGTATGAAAGTCCAGCAGGGTGATGTGATCGCATGAGTTGTGATCTTGTGACGAATATTAAAATGTCCTCGCGTGCAAGTGGGAGATATTAGTTTAAAATGCCCACGAGGGGCATTTTAGACATTTGCAATAGGTTTAGTGGGGTAACTCCCACTAACCACTTCCCATGATACTCTCCATGTTGGTAGCATCACATTTTGAGTGAGTACAGGAGACTAACATCTCTTGTTACTCTCTGAGGAAATTCACCATTGATGACCTTGTTTTTGAGAGCAGCCATGGATGAAGATTGTGAGAGAAAAATATTCTCTAGAGAGAGAATATAGTGGGCATGAGAAAAATTCCGCGTAGGGAATTTTTCCTTCACGATGATCGCCGGACTGCGGGTTGCGACGTTGTGACATTGCGGTGGTGATTCGATTAACATCGTGATCACCATCCCGACCGCGAGATCGATCGATGGACGAACGGTTGATTTTTGGCTCTGTATATTCGAGGTATTTATATCCTATACCCAATCTATATTTATTTTTTTCCGAAAATTATTTATGAATGCTTCCGCTGCATGTTGATTCAATTAATTCAGATCCGGACGCGGGTCGGAACCCGAACCGGTCCGGATCCGTGGGTCGCGGGTCGGGAGACACGTGTCCGGGTCGTAACCGACCCGGACGACCCGTCCTCTCACGCTCCATTTCCCGCGCGTGAAGGACACGCTCCGCGCCCTGCTGCTTCACTCGCCTTCCTCGCGCGTGTATCTCACGCGCCCGCGGGTCTGGACTTCGTCTTCTTCGCCCGACAGTTCCTGCAACCGGGTCTTTCGACCCGGTAGCCGGAAAAACCCATTTCCGGCACCATTTTGACCGGATTTTTTATGGAATCTCTAATTCCATTTATTCCAAGCATCCTTGACTCGATTTTTGGAATTATTGTGCCCTAAACTCGGCGTATTTTGGATCCAAAAATTCGACCCTCCGCGGTCAAATTTAAAACCCCATTTTCCGACTACAAATATATGCAATATATATACCAAATTGAAGAGCATGAAACAAGGATTACAGATCTATAAATTTCATGCATTGATTTGCCCTAAAACTCGACAAATCTAAGGTTGAAGGGGTCGGTCACTATTCACGGCCGAAACATTCAACCGGAATTTTCTTCGCCTAATCGTGCTCAGAAAATTACGAAAAAATTATTTTCGTGTTCTAGGGATCATGGGAAACGCAGTGGTGTTCTCGGATTCACGAAACTCATCCGTGATCCGAACCCCAAATTTTAAACCCAATATTTTTTATACCCAAAAATTAACCCGAAAATTATTTTTAATCCAACGTATCGCTCTGATACCAATGTTGGAATTTAATTCGAGTCACATGCAGCGGAAGCATTCATAAATAATTTTCGGGAAAAAATAAATATGGATTGGGTATAGGGTAAATACCTCGAATATGTAGAGCCCAAAAAATCAACCGTTCGTCCGTCGATCGAATCTCACGGTCGGGATGGTGATCACGATATTAATCGAACCACCACCGCAATGTCACAACACCGCAACCCTCAGTCCGGCGATAATCGTGACGGGAGAAATTTTCCTACTCGAAAATATCTCAAACCCTCAATTAAAATTCTCTCTCAAGCTTTCATCCATGGCTGCCATCTTTTTTTTTTACGTACAATAGACTCTTTTCACAAAGGTGTTTCAACCATCATGGAGAGAATGGAGGGGAGTGGTTAAGATGTGGTTAGTGGGAGTTACCCCACTAACCTTAATGCAAATGTCTAAAATGCCCCTCATGGGCATTCTAAACTAATATTCTCACATTTTATGCACCCTACGAATCAACAAGACCCAAATAATTCGAATACATACCCCAAGACGAGCGTATGAATCAACAGACACCATACACCACAATCCGGGATAGCATCTCACCGTTTGGACTAGGATTCGATGCACAAAAACCCACAAAAAGTCACTTTTATGGATGTGGGACCCTCAAAAAATTGAAAAAATTTCAATTCCGGACAACCTGACGCGCCGCCGGAGGTCCCACGCGCCGCCACGCACCGGCGGCGCGTCCCCACGCGCCTCCACGCGCCGGGAACAGCTTCTGGCGCGTGCCAGACGCGCTGCGCGTCTGGCACGCGCTCACACGCGCGCTCTGCGCGTCGTCTCACGCGCCTGACGCGCAGGCGCGCAGGTCACGCGCCTGCACGCGCGCGACCCGCGGGCGGGTGTCGGTTCCGGATCCGAATTTAATTCGATGCCGTCAGTGAGATAGTTGTGACTTGTGATGCTTATTCTCACATTTTATGCACCCTACGAATCAACAAGACCCAAATAATTCGAATTATTTGGGTCTTGTTGATTCGTAGGGTGCTCTGATACCAATGTTGGAATTTAATTCGAGTCACATGCAGCGGAAGCATTCATAAATAATTTTCGGGAAAAAATAAATATGGATTGGGTATAGGGTAAATACCTCGAATATGTAGAGCCCAAAAAATCAACCGTTCGTCCGTCGATCGAATCTCACGGTCGGGATGGTGATCACGATGTTAATCGAACCACCACCGCAATGTCACAACACCGCAACCCTCAGTCCGGCGATAATCGTGACGGGAGAAATTTTCCTACTCGAAAATATCTCAAACCCTCAATTAAAATTCTCTCTCAAGCTTTCATCCATGGCTGCCATCCTTTTTTTCACGTACAATAGACCCTTTTCACAAAGGTGTTTCAACCATCATAGAGAGAATGGAGGGGAGTGGTTAAGATGTGGTTAGTGGGAGTTACCCCACTAACCTTAATGCAAATGTCTAAAATGCCCCTCATGGGCATTCTAAACTAATATCTCCCACTTGCACGCGAGGGCATTTTAATATTCGTCACAAGATCACAACTCATGCGATCACATCACCCTGCTGGACTTTCATACAGGATTGGGCGTCGTGCGACCTGCGAGTACACCTGCAAGCAAAGACCTCTCGATGCACCTGTTAGGATGATCGAGAAGTCATCGTTAGTATCAAAAGAACTCGCTGCACCCCAGATCCATGACTAATTACATCCATCGAGCTACTTTCCTCAACGAAAGTAATCCCCAATAAATGCTCGATTGTGTATCCACTATTATGTTTACATCCCAACATGGACAGGCATAATAGGCTAGCCGGTGAATACAACACAATGATGTAATGTCAATTGGTCTTCCTTTTCCCAAACTCGAATCTATTAGCCTCAATTCAGCTGCTTTCCTAGACCTGTCCCTCAGACCTCAATTTATCTTCCGGGCCATCGGTAAACAGACTAAAGTAGCAACACTGAACCAAAACTTCTAGAAACAGCCGAAAGTGATAAGGGTACATGAGATCCCACCCAATGGATCTCGGGTCTCACACAGTGGGAACGGGGATCAAAATCATATCAGTGTCTCAAATAATGCTCCCACTATCCCTGGTCGACATATCACACGCGGTATGAAACGCGTGCCACAGTGTTATTCCCCCATCTCTCAAAGGGCATATGTCAGATTTCTCTAACACTGTGCAGGTATGGGACTCAGTCTACACATAAGACTTTACCCAGAGATCTTAGAGAGAGTATCTCAGAGACAATATCACTAGTCGCAGGTGATATCTGAGATCTCAAATCTGGCTACTTACAGGCAACATGGATGTGGGTACGTCCATGCCTGGTCATATCGCATATGACCTCATCCCGAACACATATCGGGCGACTTATGTTCTAGTAGGGCCACTCTCGAGCCTCTTACGACTAGAAACCGTCTCATCTCCGCTCACTCGAGGCGGAGGTGGTCACTCGTGTGAGAGAGTCGACCATGCCTGCCTGACATATCATTTATCATAACATATCACAAAATATATGACAATTAAAATAGTGCAATAAATAAGTGACCCAATCATGCACACATGTCATATATATAACACAATAAGCATCAGTACAAGGTGAGAAATGTGAATGTACATGCAAACCCAATGATTCCAATATCTCATACAGGAATCTATCACAATGGGTTTATTGAAGGGATCAGCCAACATGCTGTATAGTAATGTACTTAATTTGTCACTTCACCCTTCTCGGTGATGTATCTCATAACGTAGTATTAGGTATCAATGTGTTTGGACTTATTGATACTTAGGGTCTCAAGTGTGGTCAAAAGGCGGCCTGATTTTCTCAATAAATCATCACTGGCCTCCCACTATCTGACACAACCCCTAAGTGATCCGGAAATCTCCGGAGCCAAACACTCTCCTGAACTGCCGCTGAGCATCTCATAAGCTCAGTCTCTATCGTAGATAGAGATATACAGGTTTACTTCTTGCTCTCCAAGACAGTAAAACCTAATATCGATTTGCATACGTTCAGATCACCAACCCAGTTGGTATCTGAATACCCAATAAGATGCAAATCACCTCCTCCGTAACACTAGAGGAGGTCCGCAGTTCTCTCGAGATATCTCGGAATCCTTTCACTGCTCTCCAGTGATCCCCTCTAGGATTCGATCGATACCTAATTACCATAGTGACTGCAAATCAAGCGTCTGAACGTGTACGCGACACTGCGTACATCAGATCACTCGGCACCGGAACAAGGGATTCTACTCATTTCCCTTGTCCTTTTCTGAGTCTTAGGGCATATGTCAAGAATTAGGCTTTAACCTTTTAGCGATAAGAGTATCTTTAAGGTTGTAGTCGATCTTCTCAAAGTACTCAAGAACTCTCTTGATGTTTGACTCCTGTGGAAGGATCAACACCTGTCTCGAGCGATCCCTCTGGATCTTAACTTCGAGGAAGAACTGAGTCTCACCCATGTTCTTCACATCAAGACTCGACAATATCCACGTTATCGTGGTCATCAGATACTCTCTGTTATTCCCAGTCAACAGAATGTCATTCACATGAGGACATGATCAAAAGAGCGTAAAAGGTATACGCGATGATCCTCCCCGATCATCATGAAACCGTAAGATATCACCTTCTCGTGAAATCTCAAACGTCACTGCCTGGATTGATGATTAAGGTCATATGTCGACTTCCGAAGTCAATGGACCTTGCCATCCTGATCTACAAGAATAAAGCCAGATGGCTGTTCCTTGTAGATCTCCTCATCCAAAACTCCCACTCAGGAGAACAGTCTCAACGTTCATCTGGTCTCACTCCAGATCCAAATCATGTCCACGACAATCGCTAAAAGTAAATGGATCGAGGTAACACGCCCTCAGTCTGAGTAACCCCTGGTTATCAGATAGGCCTTATACCTCTACACCGATCCGTCGGCCTTTTTCTTGATGTTGAGAACTCACATATTCTCAACGGCCCTACTTTCCTCAGGTAAATCAACTAGATCCCAGATCCCGTTGATTCTCATCAACTCCTCTCACCCATGGCCTATAATCAATGGTCCTCCATGGAACCCTCAAGAGCCTCTAGGACAGTTAAAGGTTTCTCGTAATCCTCAAGAGTCATACTGAGAGCCTCTCCCTCAATCGGGAAGCGACGGTTAGGTACGCATCCTCGACTACTCTTAAGAGGATGGGAAACCTTTTTACCTCTAGATGGATCGCTCCCACTAGAACCCAGATCCGTAATGGATTCTTGGATCCTGCCACTGGGATTAGCCAACCACTAGGCTCATCCATCTCATGAAAAGGTAAAGTCCCAATTGATTTCACCTCTCATAGGGAAATCACTTTCAAGAATCTCGGCATCATGAGACTCAATCTCAGTAAGAGTGCCATCTGTATGCTCATTAGAAATACATCTCTTTTCTCGCAAGCCTAACTCGCTGTGTAAATGCGAGAAATAGTGAACATACGATGCATAACCCCATAATCTCGAATGGCTAAGGTCAGGCTGCCTCCCTGTCCAAAGCTCATATGGAGTACTGACTGCGGACTTCAATAAAATACGATTGAGAACATAGACTGCAACCAATAACGCATCTTCCCAATGGAAAACGAGTAAATTGGTTTGCGCCATCATCGGCCTCACCGTCTCAAACAAAGTCCTATTCCTCTCTCGCGGCTACTCTACTCCACTGAGTAGCAAGGAATAGTCAGTTTCTCGTAATGCCTTTCTTGAAATAGAGCTCTTTAGACAAATACTCGTGCTCTCAATCGGTTATGAGTATCTCAACTCTCAGATCTATCTGGTTCTCAACCTCGCTAATTACCTCCTGAGGCACCTCAATGCCTTAGACTTGCGCGAGATCAAATAGATGTAACCGAAACACGTGTAATTGTCTATGAACGTAATAGAGTACCCAACACCATTTCAGGTTCTTACGTTCATAAGGCCACAGATGTTGGAGTGATCCGACTGCAATGGAGTCCCAGCCCTCATTGCTATGTCGAATGGTTTTCTTGTAAGTTTGCCATCTAGGCAAGACTGGTTAGCGGGTCCTACAAAACCACTCACTGCTAACCGGTTCATCCTCTCTCACACTAAGAGGACAACAAGAAATACCATTGACAAGAAATCATTTCCAGTGCATTCAGTCCCTCACGGACCAAAATAGAACCAATCATAGAATTGTCGTAATAAATGAAAATTATAAAATTTTCAAATTAACAGAGCATATCCTAAACTGAAATCAAGTTCCATCAAACTTTTGGAGCATAAAGGGCATACAGAGTCTAGCAACTTTGCAACTCCAACTTGCAAGTGCTACTCCCTCTGATGTCAACAAAATACTCTGTTTCAGTATGTAAATCCTCCTACTTGAGGACTCACCGGACAGAACTTTATAAGCGCGCTCCTATCTCGAGCAGCGTAGTATTATCAGTTTTCTCGGATAGTTTTCTTCTTACCTGAGGCTCGAGTCACACAGGAGTCCTTGCTCGACTCCATCGCATAAGCGTGACCCGAGTATGGCCTACTCGCCTCTAGATGCTCCTACTCGAGCTCACTGTGCCTATTCACATTAGTGAAAGTGCGAATACTTTCGTCGTATGTGAAATAGACTTTCATGATTTCTCATGAATCAGGTAAAGAACTAGATCACATCCAGTACAAGAAAAAAAATATCCGAAATGGGCTCGGTCACATTCCCCGACTCTGCGATCATACTCGACATTTTTATCAAATGTTGCGTCATCATATGATCAACCCTTTTCTTATAAGTTGTTACACTTATAAATCAGTATCCTTATCTCAGGATCTGTAAGAGCACCACAATACTCTTTATAGGATGAGCCAAACCGATAAAATCGTAGGATATTGCTCATAGACTGGGATCACATCATCGTGTATGCTACTCAGGAAGATTGCCCTGACTCGGCTATCATTCCTCTTTCATGCACGTAATGTCTCATAATCCCGTCTCCTCTGAGGTGTGGAACCCTCCCTGGAGTCCACCATCCCATGCCTCAGAATTTTAATTAGATCTTGCTCCTCGAGGATAAATTGAATCTACCAGTGAAAATCTCGTATTTATCACCATTCAATTTTATCCCCCTTGCAAAAATCAAATACGACAATTTTAGAAGCAGTCAGTGAGATAGTTGTGACTTGTGATGCTTATTCTCATATTTTATGCACCCTACGAATCAACAAGACCCAAATAATTCGAATACATACCCCAAGACGAGCGTATGAATCAACAGACACCATACACCACAATCCGAGGGACAGGTTTGAGGGACAGGTCTAGGAAAGCAGCTGAATTGAGGCTAATAGATTCGAGTTTGGGAAAAGGAAGACCAATTGACATTACATCATTGTGTTGTATTCACCGGCTAGCCTATTATGTCTGTCCATGTTGGGATGTAAGCATAATAGTGGATACACAGTCGAGCATTTATTGGGGATTACTTTCGTTGAGGAAAGTAGCTCGATGGATGTAATTAGTCTTGGATCTGGGGTGCAGCGAGTTCTTTTGATACTAACGATGGCTTCTCGATCATCCTAACAGGTGCATCGAGAGGTCTTTTGCATTGAGTGTACTCGCAGGTCGCACGACGCCCAATCCTGTATGAAAGTCCAGCAGGGTGATGTGATCGCATGAGTTGTGATCTTGTGACGAATATTAAAATGCCCTCGCGTGCAAGTGGGAGATATTAGTTTAAAATGCCCACGAGGGGCATTTTAGACATTTGCAATAGGGTTAGTGGGGTAACTCCCACTAACCACTTCCCATGATACTCTCCATGTTGGTAGCATCACATTTTGAGTGAGTACAGGAGACTAAAATCTCTTTTTACTCTCTGAGGAAATTCACCATTGATGACCTTGTTTTTGAGAGCAGCCATGGATGAAGATTGTGAGAGAAAAATATTCTCTAGAGAGAGAATATAGTGGGCATGAGAAAAATTTCGCGTAGGGAATTTTTTCGTCACGATGATCGCCGGACTGCGGGTTGCGGCGTTGTGACATTGCGGTGGTGATTCGATTAACATCGTGATCACCATCCCGACCGCGAGATCGATCGATGGACGAACGGTTGATTTTTGGCTCTGTATATTCGAGGTATTTATATCCTATACCCAATCTATATTTATTTTTTTCCGAAAATTATTTATGAATGCTTCCGCTGCATGTTGATTCAATTAATTCCAACATTGGTATCAGAGCGATACGTTGGATTAAAAATAATTTTCGGGTTAATTTTTGGGTATAAAAAATATTGGGTTTAAAATTTGGGGTTCGGATCACGGATGAGTTTCGTGAATCCGAGAACACCACTGCGTTCCCCATGATCCCTAGAACACGAAAATAATTTTTTCGTAATTTTCTGAGCACGTTTAGGCGAAGAAAACTCCGGTTGAAAGTTTCGGCCGTGAATAGTGACCGACCTCTTCAACCTTAGATTTGTCGAGTTCTAGGGCAAATCAACGCATGAAATTTATAGATCTGTAATCCTTGTTTCATGCTCTTCAATTTGATATATATATTGCATATATTTGTGGCCTGAAAATGGGGTTTCAAATTTGACGGCGGAGGGTCAGATTTTTGGATCCAAAATACGCCGAGTTTAGGGCGCAATAATTCCAAAAATCGAGTCAAGGATACTTGGAATAAATGGAATTAGAGATTCCATAAAAAATCCGATCAAAATGGTGCCGGAAATGGGGTTTTCCGGCAACCGGGTCGAAAGACCCGGTTACAGGAACCGTCGAGCGAAGAAGATATGCTCCAGACCCGCTGGCGCGTGAGCTACATGCGCGAGGAAGGCGAGTGAAGAAGCAGGGGGATGGAGCGTGTCCTTCACGCGCTAAATGGAGCGTGAGAGGAGGGGTCGTCCGGGTCGGTTACGACCCGGACACGTGTCGCCGACCCACGACCACGGATCCGGACCGGCTACGGTTCCGACCCGCATCCGGATCCGGAACCGACCCCGCCCGCGGGTCTCGCGCATGAATGCGCGTGACCCGCGCGCCTGCGCGTCAGGCGCGTGAGACGACGCTCAGAACGCGCGTGTGAGCGCGTGCCAGACGCGCAGCGCGTCTGGCACGCGCCAGAATCTGTTCCCGGCGCGTGGCGGCGCGTGGGACCTCCAGCGGCGCGTCAGGTTGTCCGGAATTGAAATTTTTTCAATTTTTGAGGGTCCCACATCCATAAAAGTGACTTTTTGTGGGTTTTTGTGCATCGAATTCTAGTCCAAACGGTGAGATGCTATCCCGGATTGTGGTGTATGGTGTCTGTTGATTCATACGCTCGTCCTAGGGTATGTATTCGAATTATTTGGGTCTTGTTGATTCGTAGGGTGCACAAAATGTGAGAATAAGCATCACAAGTCACAACTATCTCATTGACTGCTTCTAAAATTGTCGTATTTGATTTTTGCAAGGGGGATAAAATTGAATGGTGATAAATGCGAGATTTTTCACTGGTAGATTCAATTTATCATCGAGGAGCAAGAACTAATTAAAATTCTGAGGTATGAGATGGTGGACTCCAGGGAGGGTTCCACACCTCAGAGAGACGGGATTAGGAGACATTACGTGCATGAAAGAGGAATCTTAGCCGAGTCAGGGCAATCCTCTTGAGTAGCATGCACGATGATGTGATCTCAGTCTATAAGCAATATCCTACGGTTTTATCGGTTTGGCTCTCCCTATAAAGAGTATTGTGGTGCTCTTACAGATCCTGAGATGAGGATACTGACTTATAAGTGTAATAACTTATAAAAAAAAAAAAAGGGTTGATCATATGATGATGCAACATTTGATAAAAATGTCGAGTATGATCGCCGAGTTGAGGAATGTGACCAAGCCCATTTCGGATATATTTTCTTGTACTGGATGTGATCCAGTTCTTTACCTGATTCATGAGAAATCATGAAAGTCTATTTCACATACGACGAAAGTATTTTCACTTTCACTAATGTGAATAGACACAGTGAGCTCGAGTAGGAACATCTAGAGGCGAGTAGGCCATACTCGGGTCATGCTTATGCGATGGAGTCGAGCAAGGACTCCTGTGTGACTCGAGCCTCAGGTAAGAAGAAAACTATCCGAGAAAACTGATAATACTACGCTGCTCGAGATAGGAGCACGCTTATAAAGTTCCGTCCAGTAAGTCCTCAAGTAGAAGGATTTACGTACATAAACGGAGTGTTTTGTTGACATCAGAGGGAGTAGCACTTGCAAGTTGGAGTTGCAAAGTTGCTAGACTCTGTATGCCCTTAACGCTCCAAAAGTTAGACGGAACTTGATTTCAGTTTAGGATATGCTCTGTTAATTTGGAAATTTTATAATTTCCATTTATTACGACAATTCTATGATTGGTTCTATTTTGGTCCGTGAGGGACTGAATGCATTGGAAATGATTTCTTTTCAATGGTATTTCTTGTTGTCCTCTTAGTGTGAAAGAGGATGAACCGGTTAGCAGTGAGTGTTTTTATAGAACCCGCTAGCCAGTCTTGCCTAGACGGTAAACTTACAAGAAAACCATTCGACATAGCAATGAGGGCTGGGACTCCATTGCAGTCGGATCACTCCAACATCTGTGGCCTTATGAATGTGAGAACCTGAAATGGTGTTGGGTACTCTATTACGTTCATAGACAATTACACGTGTTTCGGTTACATCTATCTGATCTCGCGCAAATCTGAGGCATTGAGATGCTTCAGGAGGTTATTAGCGAGGTTAAGAATCAGTTAGATCTGAGAGTTGAGATACTCAGAACCGATTGAGAGCGCGAGTATTTGTCTAAAGAGCTCTATTTCAAGAAGGGCATTACGAGAAACTGACTATTCCTCGCTACTCAGTGGAGTATAGTAGCCGCGAGAGAGGAATGAGACTTTGTTTGAGACGGTGAGACCGATGATGGCGCAAACCAATTTACTCGTTTCCCATTGGGGAGATGCGTTATTGGTTGCAGCCTATGTTCTCAATCGTATTCTATTAAAGTCCGCAGTCAGTACTCCATATGAGCTTTGGACAGGGAGGCAGCCTGACCTTAGCCATTCGAGATTATGGGGTTATGCAACGTATGTTCACTATTTCTCGCATTTACACAGCGAGTTAGGCTTGCGAGAAAATAGATGTATTTCTAATGAGCATACAGATGGCATTCTCACTGAGATTGAGTCTCATGATGTCGATATTCTTGAAAGTGATTTCCCTATGAGAGGTGAAATCAATTGGGACTTTACCTTTTTATGAGATGGATGAGCCTAGTGGTTGGCTAATCCCAGTGGCAGGATCCAAGAATCCATTACGGATCTGGGTTCTAGTGGGAGCGATCCATCTAGAGGTAAAAAGGTTTCCCATCCTCTTAAGAGTAGTCGAGGATGCGTACCTAACCGTCGCTTCCCGATTGAGGGAGAGGCTCTCAGTGACTCTTGAGGATTACGAGAAACCTTTAACGGTCCTAGAGTTTCTTGAGAGTTCTGCGAAGGACCATTGATTATAGGCCATGGGTGAGAGGAGTTGATGAGAATCAACGGGATCTGGGATCTAGTTGATTTACCTGAGGGAAGTAGGGCCGTTGAGAACATGTGAGTTCTCAACATCAAGAAAAAGGCCAACGGATCGGTGTAAAGGTATAAGGCCTATCTGATAACCAGGGGTTACTCAGACTGAGGGCAAGATTACCTCGATCCGTTTACTTTTAGCGATTGTTGTGGACATGGTATGGATTTGGAGTGAGATCAGATGAACGTTGAGACTGTTCTCCTGAGTGGGAGTTCGGATGAGGATCTATAAGGAATGGTCATCTGGCTTTATTCTTATAGATCTGGATGATAAGGTCTGTCGACTTCGGAAGTCGACATATGACCTTAATCATCAATCCAGGCGGAAGTCGACATATGACCTTAATCATCAATCCAGGCAGTGACGTTTGAGATTTCACGAGAATGTGATATCTTACGGTTTCGTGATGATCGAAGAGGATCATCGCGTATACCTTTTACGTTCTTGTGATCATGTCCTCATGTGAATGACATTCTGTTGACTGGGAACAACAGAGAGTATCTAATGACCATGATGACATGGACATTGTCGAGTCTTGATGTGAAGAACATGGGTGAGACTCAGTTCTTCCTCGAAGTTAAGATCTAGAGGGATCACTCGAGACAGGTGTTGACCCTTCCACAGGAGTCAAACATCGAGAGAGTTCTTGAGTACTTCGAGAAGATCGACTGCGACCTTAAAGATACTCTTATCGCTAAAAGGTTAAAGCCTAATTCTTGACATATGCCCTAAGACTCAGAAAATGACAAGGGAAATGAGTATAATCCCTTGTTCCAGTGCACTGAGTGATCTGATGTACGCAGTGTCGTATACACGTTCAGACATTTGATTTGCAGTCACTATGGTAATTAGGTATCGATCGAATCCTAGAAGGGATCACTGGAGAGCAGTGAAAGGATTCCGAGATATCTCGAGAGAACTGCGGACCTCCTCTAGTGTTACGGAGGAGGTGATTTGCATCTTATTGGGTATTCAGATACCAACTGGGTTGGTGATCTGAACGTATGCAAATCGATATTAGGTTTTACTATCTTGGAGTAGCAAGAAGTAAACCTGTATATCTCTATCTACGATAGAGACTGAGCTTATGAGATGCTCAGCGGCAGTTCAGGAGAGTGTTTGGCTCCGGAGATTTCCGGATCACTTAGGGGTTGTGTCAAATAGTGGGAGGCCAGTGATGATTTATTGAGAAAATCAGGCCGTCTTTGACCACACTTGAGACCCTAAGTATCAGTAAGTCCAAACACATTGATACCTAATACTATGTTATGAGAGACATCACCGAGAAGGGTGAAGTGACAAATTAAGTACATTACTATACAGCATGTTGGCTGATCCCTTCAATAAACCCATTGTGATAGATTCCTGTATGAGATATTGGAATCATTGGGTTTGCATGTACATTCACATTTCTCACCTTGTACTGATGCTTATTCTGTTATATATATGATGATGCACACATGGTCGTAACCGACCCGGACTACCCCTCCTCTCACGCGGGAACAGATTCTGGCGCGTGCCAGACGCGCTGCGCGTCTGGCACGCGCTCACACGCGCGTTCTGCTCGTCGTCTCACGCGCCTGACGCGCAGGCGCGCGGGTCACGCGCATTCACGCGCGAGACCCGCGGGCGGGGTCGGTTCCGGATCCGGATGCGGGTCGGAATCGTAGCCGGTCCGGATCCGTGGGTCGTGGGTCGGCGACACGTGTCCGGGTCGTAACCGACCCGGACGACCCCTCCTCTCACGAGCTGAATGTGACCATATCGGTACAAGCCATAAAAACCAACGCGCAGCAGGATATGCTATGCACAAATATCAAGTAGTCATGCAAACCAAAATCCATGATCTGATTTACAAACATCCAGTTGGGTATCACTCTCACTCTCCTAGATAGTCTCTTAGCGATGTGTCGCCTGGATGTGTAATACACTGGGGTCATGTGGACCCGATTGTAATTTTGGATAATTTTGTCTGACCATCATCAAATCAGTGTCCTATTACATGCAGTTAGTCAGATTCGACTAATATAAGACCACTTATAAGATGTCTAGAGTCATAAAACATAAAACCATTCATAATATGTTTAGAACCATAATACATAAAATCATTCATAAGATATCGAGAGCCATAATACATAAAGCCATTCATAGGATGTCTAGAGTTATAATACATAAGATAAGTGGAATATATAAAACTATTGGAGGTGGTTTCGACTCCATAGATGATGACTCTGCTAACTTAAATGGGATGACTTGGTTGTCTGATGGTGTGGAACGACAAGACCTGCAAAGAACCGTCAGGTGCTCTGGTGGGGAAGACTCCAACATTCAAGTTAGAGAGTAGTTTTCAAAAATGGAAGAAACAAACTAAAAGAGAGCCCTATGCCAATTATGGTGTCTAAGTAGATAAAAAGTACACATATGCATACCTAGTTGGTTAGGTTAATGAAGTATATGTACCTTCCATGTGTGAGAGACATATGCATCCAAGGTGTCAAAACTCTAGTTTCCTTATGAGAGCCTCTTGAGATTATAGGAATTCTCGTATAAAATTCTCAAAGATTTCAAACTCTTATCGGTTTGGGAAATCTAGATTACCTTGCAGGTTCCTTTCCTTATCGACTATGAATATAGATCTCCTTTCTCTTTATGTAAGATTGCTTTCCGTGATTTGGGGGGGGAGTGAATATTGTCTTAGCAGATCGAATGACAATCATCAAGCACTGAGGAGGTATTGATGTCGATTAGCATGGAACCGGGCAAGTAACTACCGAGAAGAAATCTGGTCGGTGTGTGAGGATTGCTTAATAAACCATGGGATTGACTAGCCCTGGGCCCAGCATGATTTAAGCCAAGTGTCATAAAAAACCATTCATAAGATATTCAAAAATCATTTTGATCATACTACACGAGAAGTTCAATGCATATACGTGTCAAAAATCATTTTGATCATTCCTACTGAAAGCCTACAAACCAAAATCCATGATTTGATTTGCGAACGGCTAGTAGGGTATCGCTTCCACTCTCCTCGATAGTCTGTGAGCAATGTGTCGCCTAGAGGTGTAATACACTAGGGTCATGTGGATCCGATTGTAACTCTAGATAATAATGTCTGACCATTGTCAAATCAATGTACTATTGCATGTAGTTAGTCATATTCTACACCACTCATAAGATGTCTAGAGTCATAACGCATAAAACCATTCATAATATGTCTAGAGTGATAATACATAAAACTATTTATAAGATGTCTAGAGTCATAATACATAAAACCATTTATAAGATGAGTGGAATATATAAAACCATTCATAAGATATTCAGAAATCATTTTGATTATAGTACACGAGAAGATTAAGGCATATACATGTCGGAAATCATTTTAATCATTCGTACTGGCAGCGTATTAGTAGGAGTGAACCTCCAAGGCATGTGGACTAGAGCTGTTTATTCTCAAGGATAACAATTTCTTCATCTTGATTTCTATCTTCTTCGCTTTCCATATTTTAACTAATGTTGTCATCAAATTCTCAAAAGTTATGTTATTTCCCTCATTTAACTTATCAACTACACTAGCCTAATCATCTAGTAGAGAGTTTTTTGTTATATCTTCTCTCCCAAAAAACCATGATCCAAATGAAGTAACTCAAAGAGTTTTTCTTTCATAATCTTCAAATGATGTGGCAAAGTATGCATAAGATTCATTTTATAATTCTTCATGTTGTTTAACTTTACCAAACGCTCTGAAGTCCTCAATTCTCTGGCTTTCCCCCGAAGAATGGTAAGAGTGCACTTAATGATAAGTATATGTTGAAAAAATAGGGTCATTGTTAGATTTGACATGTGACCAATCAAAATATGATACTAAAATTTAAAACACCAATATTAATAGAAAAGTACATTGAATGCACACATAGTGAATGAAATCATTTAACAATCATACGTGATACATGTTTCACAACTTAAAGAAAAAAATAATTGTAACAATCTACTGGTTCAAACATGCCCTCTCTTAAGTCATTCCATATTTGGACAATTTTATGGCTATTTCTATATTCGCCGCAGGCCTTGCAATGGTGTGTTCTTCGCCTGTCTATCTCATTCCTAATAGGGGTGTTTTGTGGTCTCCTAGGCTGATGGATGAGCCATAAAACATTTATCACTAGATAAAAAGGACTTGGAGGCAAGTTGTCCTTGTGTCCCAAAGGATGAAATTGGTTGACATAAGTAAGCACCATGAATTGTGAAGTGTGGAACTTATTTATAAGTTTGGCAAATTCTTGCCCTATGTTCTTGCAAACCTTCCACATATGGGAGCAAAGGACTTTAAATATCACATACTTACCACATGTACATGACCAATTCACCAAATATATCACCAATAATGTGCACTTTCAAATTATCCAGAAACCAAGAACAATTCACCAAACTCTTCTCCTCTATGATAGCAAAAGTTGGTAAAAGTATGTGATTTGCTGCATTGGACCCCCAACAATAATAATCTTCTCTCTATACTTGTCAGACTGAAAAGCTCCGTCGATACTAATCATGAGTTTACAATACTTGAAACCATCAATACTTGGTTTGGATTCCCTGAACACTCATGGAATACACTATAACTTGCTTTGGGTGATTCAGAGTACCTCCAATCAACAATAGATCTCGAATTAGTTACTTGCAAAGCAGCCATGAACTAGGGTAATAGTGTGCATGAAGTCTCCCAAATGCAGTACATTAGCTCAATTATTTTTTGTCACCCCATCTAGGCCTTCATGTTTGACAAATTTACACTAAAGGCTCTCACATTCTCAACTACACCATAGACCTTGTACAATACATTCTCCTTGACATGATTCCTAATCAATTGTCCAATCATGTGTGAGATGAGATCTGGGGTGATCTACCACAGGTTATTTGGGGAAGCAAGTGTGTTTGGGATACATTTTTGAGATCCCAAGAAGCCACGCTCTTTTTTTAGCTATGTCCGCACAGGCCACAAATAGTTTTTCTTAGTGTAGAAGGAACACCACATGAACTAAGAAGTTGGCATACTATTGTGCACTCTGTAAAATCTATGTTCTTCTATTACCCAACAATTGACAGTGTGCCGGACCCTCTCATTTGTTTTAAAGACCATTCCAACCTCTAGAATTGATGTGTGATCGTTTTTCCACGTCGATCGATCAATGAAGTCTTCAACCATGTTCTCCCCTTCACCCATATCATGTAAGGATGGAATTCTAGCCCCCTCATCATCTCCCTCAACCATATAGTTCCCTTCATCTATTTCATCACCAATATCATCATTGCCACCCTCTGAATCTACATTTTCAACATCAATGAATGCTTTTAAAGGATCGTGTCATGTCTGTTGCTATTGGGTTGCCCGACGTCATTTGCATGGTGGGGCAAATTAGTATAGTTGGGAGGAGGCAAAATGACATCACCTATTAAAAATGCCTTATATTGGAACCACTCATCTCCAATTACCCCACTCCCAGTTGCCTCATTTATAAACTACATCTATGTCCTAGCATTGAGCTCGCTTCCAATTGCCTTATTCATAAACTTTGTGTATGTCCCAACATTGGTCTCTCCAGCCCCACTTGAACAACACACATGAGGTGGCTCTCTACGTGCACCCAAAATGGGCTCCTGCTCTAAGAACATGTAAACGGCTTTCAGTCGTAGAAAGCATTTTGAAATTGTTAACATTTTAGGCAAGAAATCATTATCCTCAATTGATACCGGGGTATAACTAAATGAATGCCCATGTGACTTTTAATTTGAATTGTGTAGTATCGATTCTAGTTTTTTGATGCAGAATTTGTATTAACTATTGCCATCTGATTTTACTATCAACCATGATGGCCTTTTTTGGTGTATATGGTACTCAAATCCATTTTTTCCTCTTACAATTTTGCCGCCCCAATGAAATAATAGTCTAACCAGATTGTCACCATATTTTCTTTGAATAGAAACACAAACAAAATGTGCAATACACAAGTCATCACTTAAGAGTGCTTTTGAAAGTTCATAAGGCAAAAGTGATTTTTCAAGGTAATTTAGGTATCAAAATGGGAATTAAAGCTATACAAAATCCCAGATCCAATTGGTGGACTTGCCTGTCCAGAACATGCATGTGCAGAACATTCACCACCAAGCAAAAGTGATTTTTCATGATAATTTAGGTATCAAAACGAGAATTAAACCTAAGCAAAAACCCAGATCCAACCAAGCAAAAACCATTGTCCATGCATGTCCAGAACATGCATTCACCACCAAGCAAAAACCCAGATCCAACCAGTGAACCTGTCTATCAAGAATAAGCATGTCCAGAACATGCACCAGCAAGCAAAAACATCCCAACGTCTATGTAGGTTTACATCAGCAAAAACCAAACCAGCACATCCGAGCAAAAACCCGACCACCATGTCCACAACAGCATATCCAAGCAGACAATAAAAAAATAAAGCAAGAAAAAAATAGAGCATAAACCTAAAAAAATTATATATCTATAGCAGAAAAAATTACCCAACGTCTATAGCAATAGCAAGAGTATGAGAAAAAAATAAAACAAAAAAATAATTACTGTCGCTAGAAATACATATGATGTTGTTGGGAAACTAGTAGATCCAGTGAGAATCAATATCTGGTAGCAACTTCTGATAGGAATTGGTAGCATGAGATGGCAGGATAAGTGGCTCGCATTGCAAGAAGGGAGAAGATCTCACTGAAATATGAAACGATCTCTGAGAAACCAACTTAAGTAAAGGAGAACTCAATTTTTGAGACATCGACTTCAAGCATTTTTTTAATATGTTGGATATTGTTCAGAAGGGTAAAATAGACTTTAAAGTTGATTTTTTAACACTACTTTTATGATCCGAATAAAAATATCAATATTTTTATTATTTTTACCCCAAAATCAAATATTTAGGGAAATAACCCCTCTATTGTGCCTAAAAAATGATATGATATAGGATATATTTGTTGAATGCCAAATCACTAAACTTTGAAATAATTACATGTTTACATTAATTTTAAAAAAACTGTGTTATTTTTATATTAATAAAGTCTTGATACTTAGTATATATTATGAAATTACTCTTGAAAAAGCAAACTAAATTTATGATTTATCATACCCTCATAATCTTAAACTAATTTTGTAAAATGATTTTTTAATTGTTATTACTTTATGTACCATTTCTAAAAGTACTTAATAGTACTATACTACTCCATGATAATTATAGATTTTGCGAAATGGGTAGGATACACTCACCCTTACTCTTTCACCATTTTCTCTCTCAATTGAATAATTCCATCCGTTGTTCTTTTATATAGTTAAAACTTTATCACACAATCAAATTCCAAATTTTCCTCATCTATCTTACATGAATATAAAAATATTTTCTATAAGTAGGCTTTGTGCTTCTAGAGGGCGGGCACTAGTAGGTAATGAGTTATGGTGGTGGAATAAGGAAGTTCAAACTGCTATACAAACAAAACAGGAGTGTTATAGAAATATTAAAAATATGAAAAATAATGAGACATTTGAATTATATAAAAATGTGAAAAAAAGTGAAAAAGATTATCTAAGAATCAAAAAATAAAGTGTATAATGAGTTATCTAAGAAGTTAGAAACTAAGGATAGAGATAAAAAAATTATAGAATTGCCAAATTAAAGGAGAAAAAGGGAAAAGACTTAAATAGTGTTACGTGTATCAAGAGTGAGACTAATAGTATATTTGTGAGGGATGAGGAGATAAGAAAGCGTTGGAGGGATTATTTTGATAAGCTGTTTCACATGAATGGTACAAAAAATATTGGTAATATCACGATACTTATAGAAGAGATCCATATAGATTTCAAATATAAGATTTATTCTCATGAATTAGAGGAAGTTTTAAAGAGAATGAAGAATAATAAAGTTTTAGAACCCGATGACATCTCTATTGAGGTGTGCAAACGTTTGGGGCAGGTTGTGATATCAATGTTAACTGATTTTTTTAATAAAATTTGACAAATCAAGAAAATACCCAAAATATAGAGGGAGAGTACACTTGTACCATTATATAAAAATAAAGGGGATATACAAGACTACTCTAATTTTAGGGAAATTAAACTTATCAGTCATACTATGAAATTGTGAGAAAGTGTGATTGAGCATAGATTGAGATTGGAGATAAGCGTGTCTCAAAATCAATTTGAATTTATACCAGGAAGACCCACTACCGAAACAATTCACTTACTAAGAAATCTGATGGAGATATTTAGGACACAGAAGAGAAACTTACATATGGTATTCATCGATCTAGAAAAAGCGTACAATAGGGTACCAAGATATATATTGTGGTGGGCGTTGATAAAAAATAGGATTTCCATTAGATACATCAATCTTATTAAAGATGTGTATGATGGAGTTATTTATTAATGTATGAACTTGCGGGGGGATAAGTGATAGTTTTTCGATAAATATTGGATTCCATCAGGGATCGACATTAAGTCCAATTCTGTTTACAATAGTGATAGATAAAATCACAAATAGCATTCAAAATGAAATACCATGGTGTATAGTCTTTGTAAATGATATAGTGTTGATAGATAAAACTAGAAAGAGTATTAGTACTAAATTGAAGTTATAGAGGGACACACTAGAGTCTAGAGAATTCAGATTGAGTAGATTTAAAATGGAGTATATGAAATGCACATTTAGTGATAGTTATTAGAACGATGAAGAAATAATTAGGTTAGATAGACATGATGTACCAAAAAGTGAACATTTTAAATATCTCGGGTCCATTATTCAAAGTGACGGCAACATAGATAGTGATGTAAATCATAGGATTCAAACGGGTTGGTTGAGATGGAGAAGAACATATATAGTTTTTTGCGATCTCATGATACCACACTCTCTGAAAGGGAAGTTTTATAGAATGACAGTCAGACCTGCATTACTATATGTCATCGAATGTTGGGCTATTAAACAAAAACAAGAATAGAAAACGGCTGTAGCTGAGATGAGTATGTTAAGTTGGATGTGTAGTAAAACTAAGAAATATAGAATTAGAAATGAAGAAATACGTAGTAAATTAGGAGTGGGTTCAGTTGTGAATAAAATGTAAGAGTATCACTTGAGGTGATTTGGGCATGTGCAACGAAGACCCAAAAATACACCAGTTAGAAAAATTGAGAGTTTAAATATATGAGATTTAGTAAAACAACGAGGTAGACTATTAAAAACGTGGAAGTAATGTATTCGCAAAGATATGACAGCTAAGGGGTTAACTGAAAAGATGATTTCAGAAAGGAACGAATAGCGTAGGAGAATTAGAGAAAGTTAGATCATTACTTTTTGTGTTTTTTATGAATTTGGATAGTATATGTGAGCGGTTTTTTTTTTAATCATCTTATATTTGTCTCTTAAACGGCCGACTCTAAATTTTGGGAGTAAAACTCAGGTTATTGTTGTTGTTTTCTATAAATAAACTTTGTCTACCTCTCTCCTCTTAAAGAGTGATAAAAGGAGGGGATTATAAGATCACTTTCTAAAATAGAATAATGTTAACAAGACACACATATTGTAGCATTAATTTTATAAGTTCGATTAACAAAACAAATTTACGATGCTAATATAACAAAACTTCATTGTAACTTAGTTTTTGCCCCTATACTAAAATTCTAACTTCATTCCTATAGCTTTTGGATTGAACTAGATATGGTCATGCTTCTGCAACTTCCTTCTCTGATTCTGAAACCATCAATTCTTGATTTTTGATTTAGAAGAACCAGAACTGAACCCTAATGGAGAATCAGGGTGGTTTGGAGGGTCACAGTTTTGGTTCCAAATGATTTCAGTTTTAGTTCCAATTTTAAATGATTTTGATTCCAATTCTAGAATTGGAATTATAAAAATAAAAAATAGATAATAAAAATTAAAAATTAAAGAAAAAGGGATCAAGAGTTTGAATTCAACTTTTGTTTTCAAAATTGTGTTCGTATTCTCATGAGATGTAAAGAAATCAAAATTCACTTAGTTTGCTTGCTAGACATGGTCAGAGTTTCATAACCATGGTTCCCAATTTTGGATTCCTGATTCAGAGATATCCAAATCAAACCTTTGGAGGTTTCGATTCCAAGTCCTAGATAGTGAACTGGTCAACGGTTATTCAAACCGTTGACCTTGGTTCTTCTTGTCCCGATTCCACAATTTAGTTCAAATTGTGGTTGTATTTAAATTGAACTCTATTTATCAATTAATATTAAATAAATATTAATGATTTTGTAATAAAAGTACAATTTTGATGGATTTAAGAGTTGTTTGCCTAAACTTATTTCAAATAGTTTATAAACTCTTAAAATTTATAAATGTTTTTGAAATTTAAAAGTTACTATATATCATTTTCAAAATAAATTATTAAAATATTTAAATAAATAAGATTAAGATGCTTTTAAGATATTTTGTGAATTCATAAGTTATTGTTGTATTTGATAACATTAAGTGATTATAAACTCCTTTTGAGGTTTATCCTATCTTCTTTGTTTGTAATCAATTCAAAATTAGTTAATTTTTTTCGTTTTCTATATTATTTTCTTTTACAAAAGGACTTTTACAAATGGATCATAACCAAAGTGTTTTTTTTTTTCCTTATCATAAGTCCTATTTGTTCTTGTGTGTGTGTGTAGATATTATACATACATGCATACATACAAATAAATATCTTAATTACCATTTAAATGATTCACACATATTAACGATATATATAATTTTATCACTTGCATTGAAATTGACAGAGTTCTTTTTTGAAGATGAAAATCCATGAAATTCCAGGGTATTCATAAGATTTTGTAATACTTTTTTATTCTTTTAATTAATATAGAATTGACATTGACCAAAGTTATCTTGAAAGTATACTTCTATGGAAGAGAAGCAAATAGGCTTTCAATAAAATTAAAAGATTATGGATCAAGCATTGATCATCGAAACCGAGTATGTTGTAGCTGGTTAGTGTTGTGCTCAAATTTTTTGGATTAAGTATAAGTTAAAAGATCATAGATTAGAATTAGATTGCACTCCCATAAAGTGTGATAAAACTAGTACAATAAATTTAACTAAAAATCTAGTCTATCACTTTAGAATCAAACATATTGAAGTGAGCTATCACTTCATTAGAGATCATGTATTAAAGAATGATATTATTTTTGAATACATTGAAACAGTGAAACAAATTGTGGATATATTCACCAAACCCTAGACAAAAAAAGGGTTTATAGTTTAAGGAGAGAACTAGAGATGATGAATTTTGAAGAATAAACATTGTTTGATTGATTTGATACGTTTATATAATGATTTTTACTTGTCTATGCATGAACTTGAAAATCTAAGATTGACAAGTCAACTTATTTAAAGTGTGAGTCAACTTATATTAAAACAGATAACATTAACTTTGAACTTTGAAACAAGTAAATTGACTTGTTTGAGTGTATGAGTCGACATGACTTGATGACTCAAGGTTTGGGATCTCATCATAGTGTTAATGAGTCAACTTGTGAAGGCCACAATTCGACCTGGGATAGCTTAGAATGCGCAACACCAATCTCATAAGTTGACTTATTAAATGTATCTAGTCGGCTTGTACTTAGACTTTGGATTAGACCACCTTTTTTGAATCCCTAGGTCAACTTGTCCCCTACTTTAGTCGACTTATCCTTAATACCTTTAGATTTAAAACGTCAATAAGTCAACTTATCTTATGTATAAGTTAACTTGTGTTCAGTACTGTAGGTTCAAAATATAAGTCTAAACTTAACAAGTTGACTTATTCTAGAAATGAGTCAACCTGTTGCAGTTTAGAAACTACAAATTATTATACAGAATACTCAATGAGTTGACTTGTTAAAGTCTTCAAGTCAACTTGCCATAGAGATATCAAACATTATATATTAAAACCCAAACCCTAGCCGATTAAAAACATATTCTAAACCCTAACCATCGATTCTCTTTCTCTCTCTCGACTCACAAGGTGATCAAAAACCTTCAAAAGTTAAAACTCTAAACCCTTTTCAATCTCTAAGCATGCCGAGATCTAAGAATTCCTTGAACTTCAATCACACCGACTTCCAATCGAGAGAAAAATGTAAGTTATTCAAAGAAAACTTCTCTTCTATAGTTATTAATTATTCTAGACTTATCGATAGAGATTTCTTAGAGAGTATTAATTTCCCTGAGTATATTAGGAAAACTTGCCTTAATAGTATCATTAAACCATTCTCTCCATCTTATGATAGGCTAATAAGATTATTCTGTAACAATATAGAGGCATACAAAGGGACTCACTAAGATAGAAATGAGAGTGAAATAACCATAGGAGATCATACCCAAGATAGGAATGAGAGTGAAATAACCATAAGAGATCATACCCAAAAATGTATATTCAGGACCTATGTTGAAGGAATGGAGATCACAGTCACTCCCAAAATACTATGTAGGATAAATAGCCAAAATTGTGTGACCTATAGTGAATGTGAAGAGTACATGAGCATGGAGCTTTTGGACAATGTAAAGGTTGTTTTCAAAAACCCTAACCTTCAAGTAGTCAACACCAAAGTTGTATCTTAGACCTACATGAAAGGTTATTCCATTTAATAGTCACTCATTCCTTGAGATTTCTAGATAATGGTCTTCTTAATGCAAAACAAAAATCTTAACCTTCATTTTCTAGTTCCTCTCCACATAATGGCCATAGGGAATTTTGATAAAGGAAATATGCCATATACCATATTGATTAATAATCTCATATCCATGTATGATGTAGACACCTCTAGAGAGATTGGAGTTGAATTGAACCCCAAACATAGTATTAGAGCCTCCTCCCTCATTAAAACAAAATAGGTGGAAGATGATGGGGTATGGAGAAGAAAAGAAGAAAGGGGAGAAAGAGAAGAAGTTGGAGAGATCAATATTTGAGCTCCTGGGTCTACAAAGCCTACACATCCCACCTCTGAGCCTTTTGATCCTATCGATACATCCTGCCACAAGCATTAGCCATTTATCATGGAGAAGTGGATGGAGGACACACCACGTCTTCATAGCCTGTGACTTTGGAGATGATTTGGGGATGTCTACAGAGGATACAAGGGCAGATTGATCGAGTATAAGTAAGGTGGATGCCTTGTTTAGAGATAGAGATCCTATTGCTTTCAATGAGTCAACTTGTCTTCTAATTTAGCTTACTCATACATTAGTTAGGTCGATTAATCTAATGAGCAATGCAAGGATAGTGTTTCATGTTCCAAAGATGATTGCAGTTAACGTTAATGCCATAGATCTAGGCTTTCATGAGAGGATTTTGCATCTGTTAATCACTCATGTTTTAGACCTAGGGGAGGAAACCACAAGATAATCACTCAGGAATATTTTTGGTTGATGGCTTGCATAATGAGGAAGAAGAACCCAGGCATACTTTTCTTGATTCCCCATTTCATAATGGCTGCCCACAAAACTAAGAGTGCCAATCTTCTTTATGTTAGCGTGATCATTAATATTCTTGGTGCATATAGCATAGATCTGAGGTCGGTTTGTCCTCATTACTTAAGGCAAAGTGGGTTTGTAAAGACAATAGAGAATGGATGAGGAAAGATGCAAAAGAAAGGAAGAAGAAAGGGAAAAGACCAATGGAGGAATCTGTTGGGGAGGAAGACCAAGAATTAAAGCAAGGGGGAGTATTGGCTATCAGTGGAGTAGGAAGTTCATCTGGTTCTAAACCAATAACTCTAGAAAATATCTATAACAAATTAGAGAGGATTAAAGATAGCACCATGAGAATCAATCTAAGGCAAGTTAGACTAGTGCAGCATAATATTCTTTTAGCCTTAGAACTCCAAAAAGTGGCAGACAGAGTAGACTCCATTGCCAAAGGAAAGTTTTCTCGTGATTCAAGACCCAGCTATTCACTCTGAAGACTAGGTCCGCTTCTCTACCTCCTATGGGCATTTTGTGTGTTTTTATGATGTTTTCTTTATGTGTTTTCTTTGCTTTTTTGACATCTATGTGTTTGAAACATGTAAGTTTAGGGTGTGGACTTATCATGCTTTTAAAAGAATTTGGTGTCTTCTTTACTAACTTTGGCTCAGTTTGTAACCTTGCTTGCTGATGGCTATGATAAATTATATGCTCATTTTATTTAATGTTGGCTTTGTGTATTTGCTGTCTAGAATATGCTAATGCTTATCATACACTTAGACACTTAGACACTTAGACACATTTTTAGGAGGAGTTTTGATACTTGATGATAGGTCAATGACCCTAAGTTCGAGTCATTTTTTTACCCTTCTAGTTTAGTACGTGCCAACCCATTTATGTTGTGACAAAAAGGGGGAGATGGCTAGATAGATGGTTAGATAAAGGGAAAGGAGAAATAGATCTTAAAAGTAAGCCACATGCAGGTCACATGCTCTATGCATTTTCAGACCTTGGGAGTTTTGTCATTATCAAAAAGGGGGAGATTGTTGTACAAATGGTGTCTTGATGATGATTATGCAAGATAATTTGAAGAAAAAAAGACTGAGCAATCTAAAAATATATAGGCAATCGAGCACTCGATACCTAGGGAAATACATAGGTCAACCTCTTGAATGAATAGGTCGAGCTGAACATATCTTAGAGTTGGAACATCTTTGTCTAAGCCAACTGACCATTTGACCTACATAGACTCAAAATATTTTGTTTGAAACTAAACAAGTTAACCTTAGGGAAGAAGTTTTCATCTCAGGCAATGCACTTCACTAAAGTTAAGAACTGCATGACATTAGGTTGATTATAGTATAAAATATGTCGATCTAAACTTGAATTAACACATATATATATATAAAGGCTAAGACTAAAACAGGTCGACCCTCACATGGGCTAGGTCGACCTAACTTAGTTGAAAACACATAGCATGTTGACCAGAAAATGAACTTGTCGACCCAGGAGCTCAGGTAGACCTACAAAGACTTAATTGTTGACAAATTGACTCAGTAAATCAACCAATTGGAACACCATGTCGACCCGAATGCAGTTAGAACACAAGTTCAAACTTATATAGGTCGACCCACTTAAAGACAAGTTAACTTATTCATGGCCAAGATGGAGAGAAAAGCCGACCCTCTCACAAGCATGTCGACTTGCCCTTAACTAAAACAAGTAGTCATTGAACATAGCAACACATTTGTCAGCCTTGGAACTTTAATGAGTTGACCCATCTTCGTTTGAGTTAATCCTTGATGATAAAATTGCTTTGAATTGTCCACCTATTTTATGATAACTCTAATGTTCCCTTTCAATCCACTGACACTAGGAGTTAAATTGACCAACCTATAGCTACAAGCCAACCTGAAAAAAAACATGTCGACCCAAGGATCAAGGTTTTAAGGAAATTCAAAGCCAATGGCGACCATGAAGGAAGAAAGGTTGACCCAAGTTTATGTATAATATAGATCACTCTACATAGGCTAAGAAGCACAGGTCGACTTAGACCTAGGCTAATTAGTTTTTAAAGTTACATAGGTTGACCCAAGAAATGTATATGTTGACCTAAGACTTTACATATAAGATTTCTCAGAATGTAGGTCAACTAGGATCACACACAAGTTTACCTATACCCTTTAATGAATCAACCCAAGGAATTGACAGTCGACCCACACTTATATTCTGTGTCCAAGTAGGAAAAATTTTTTCAAAACTAAGTTGACCTAAGAACTTAATTATGTCGACCTAAAGCAACCACTCTTTAGATTTCAAAATGGTTAAGCTTTCGAATGTTTAATACATGCATGATTAACTCAGATTAACCAAACTTAATACAACATATAATGTCTGATTAAAGTGCCTGTTTAGTCTAACTGCTCTTGTGCAACAAAAACAAGATAATTGATTTGTTAACAGATTGTGATAGTAAAAGCAAATGAACAGAGAGCAACAGACAAAACATTTAATGAGGTCGATGAAGAACATTTATGAAAAACATTCAAATTCAACCACCACACAACGGTTTACTTTAATTCATTTATAAATGCCGAAGTAAAGAAGAAATAGAGGCCGATGACTTGTTGATGACTTGATTAATGAACGTATTGAATGCACATCCAACGAATACTCTAAGTACTTTGTTTCTAAAAATATACTGTCTATTTTTCATTCATCTTTCAATTTCTTGAGTAAGTTCATATCTTGTTACAATCGAGGATAAAAACCTCATTATTGTATATATATGTTTTGATGATGGGAAAATTAGCTTAAATTAGTAGGAAGATGATCAGGACAAATTGGTTAAAAATCAGACTAGATGTGTTCTCCAAAACTGTTAACAGATATCATAAACTATTCGAAAAATAATCATAGAATAGTGTATATAAGCCAACTAGACCATTAAGGTAGTTGACTTGTTTAAGAAAAACACAGGACAAAATTGAATATAGCCAACTATCCCATAAACCCTGTTAACCAACTAAAGTTTGAAATCACATAACTAGTTGACTAATCTCTTGATTAGTAGACTAAATAACATTGGGCTATGAAAACCATTTTGATCTTTGACAAGTTAGTCGACTAAGTAAATAGGACACGTCAACTAATACACTCTACACTTAGAAATTTTTTTAACCTTAAAAACTAGTTGACTAATCTATAAAGGTTGTCGACTAAATTTTTGAATACCTAGAAAGCCCCCTTTTGATCATTAAAGAAAATTCAAGTAAACATCTTAGAGATATTGATTAGATCCATTAAAACTTGAAAGAAAACATAGTCGACAAAACAAAAGTCTTAGTCGACTATTAGGATCAAAAGGATAGAAAGTTTACAAAGTAGTTGACTAACACATTAATCTAGTTGACTAATACTGATATTTGACATATACTTGAGATCGATCTACTTTCATATCCTTTGTAAACACACTAGTCAACCAAAGCCTTATCTCTTTTGACTAAATAGATTAAGTTAGTCAATTTGTAACTAAATGTAGTCTACTTCCTATGAATCATAAAATACATCATTCGACTAAATCCTTTGATCTTTCGACTAGGCAAAGAATCTAGTCGACACATGATAAATTTTAGTCTACACGTAATGCACACAGTGAATACAAACACACATTAGTCAACTAAGATAGACAAACTTTTGACTAGATGATACAACAGTCGACTAATATACCAAAGTAGTCGACTAACTATATTTGGACTCGCAAATAAGACATATTTAAAGAAAATTTAGTCGACTAAGTTTAAATATTGGTTGACTAATCATTTGTATAAACAGTGTAATAGTTGACTAATACAACGAGTTGTCGACATCATAGAATCAAATTTTAAAATTCAAATTTGATGGTCGACAGAATGCTAATGTTAGTTGACACTTTGCTTCTAACATTCACTTCTATAGAAAAGTAAATGGTGGTTAAAGCATTAATGGTTCATTAATGGCCAACATTCGAAAGCTCAATAATCACAATGAATCTATTGTTCAAAGTAGTAAATGAGGTGATAAAAAACCTCAGACTGATCTTTTGAAAGGATTGACGAATGCAACAAGTTTGATCCAAAAATTGATTATTCTTCTTTGAACATTCTTTAGTCCGAACTCTATAAAAACTTTTTGTGATCTGTGTACATTTTACGAAGTTAAAAGTCATACCATTAAGGGTTACTGTTTTTATTATTCATTCTTAAACTTTAATCATCATAATTAGACAAAGAGAATGGTTGTCTCTTTGTTGTATGTACTCTGTTGTATACTTCTATTATAAGCCTTGGAGAGGCAAGATTGTAAGGTATAATTAGAACCTCTAAATCTAGTTGTTTGTACTATTTGAGTAAAATAGTGAAAATCCATGAGGGTGTCTGGAGTGGACGTACACCGATTGGGTGAAAATACTATAAAATTGTGTCTCCTATCTATTTATTTCTTTCTATTTTTTCTCTACTTTGTAAATCTTAGTTAACCTAGTAAATACAAAAATTCGTAAACAACCTATTCAACCCCCTTCTAGGTTGTTTTATAATTGGTATCAAAGAAGGTGTCCAATTTTAGGTTTCACAACCTTAGACTAAAGATCCTTACCTCTATCCCACTTTCAAAAACTTCAAATGGCACTGAACGGAGACTTTGTTCCAGTTAAAGCTTGTTTTACAAATAGAGCTCCCTTCTTCAATGGAAGTAACTTTAGTTACTGAAAACAAAGAATACATAATTTCATCATAACCCAAGGTCTTACTACTTGAGAAATCATTGAAGAATGGATTAAATTCCTAACCAAAGAGATCGATGGTATTTGTGTATCAGTGAAATTGAAAAATATGACATGAGATCAGAAGAAAGCGTACCAAGCCAACTATAAAGCCATCAACCTTCTTTACCTTGCTTTAAGTGTCAATGAATATAATCGAGTCTCATCATGCATTATAACCAAAGAAATTTGGAAGAGACTTGAAGCAACCTATGAAGGGACTAATTAAGTTTGTAAGAGCAAGATCAAACTATTAAAGCAAGAATATGAAGCCTTCAAGGTGAAAAAAAAAAGAAATTGTCATTGAGCTGATAACACTTTTTAATAAAGTTATAAATGAACTGAGATTGCTTGGAAAACGAATTCCTCAATAGGACATGGTGGACAAAGTTCTAAGATTTCTACCTAAATCTTGGAGCTCAAAGTCACAGTAATCGAAGAATCCAATAATCTCAAGACACTAACTATGGACGAGCTTGTAGGGTCCCTAATAACACTTGAAATGAAATTAAGTGTAAAAAATTCAGTTAAAGACGAGAAAGAAAAGCTCTGGCTCTCAAAACTGAAAGTGAGGAAAGTTCTTATGATTCAGAAGATGATGTTGAAGAAGATCTTATCTTACAATCCAAGAAATTTATGCTATGGAGAAAAAGGAGAAACAAATCAAACTTCAAAAGACCAGACAAAAAGGAGGAGATCAGGTGTTATGAATGTAAAAAGATCAGACACATTAGATCTGAGTGTCCTCTACTAAAGAAATTCAAAAAGAAAGATAATAAAGATAAGAAGGAAAAGAAGAAAAGGAAAGCTTTAGCGGCATGGAGTGATAAAGATAGCTCCTCCAGCGAAGACGAAGCACCTGAGAAGCAAGCAAACTTGTGTTTCATGGCAATTGATCAACCTTCTAATGACGAGGTAACATCTACTTCATACTCCTCTTGTTTTGATGACAATAATGATTTTTTTAATAGGTGAAAAACAATTATGGAATCTTTTAGAGAAATTAAGAAATTGGATAAAGAAAACCATGTTCTAAGGAAAAGATTAGCTAAGTTAGAGCAAGAAAAAGATAAACTAATAACTGAAAATCAAAAGTTACTAAACCAGAATGACACTCTAATATAAGACAAAAATTGTTTGCATGATAAAATTAAGGAAAATGAAAAATTGAAAGCTGAAATTGAAAACTTAAAAAACATGTTGAAAAGAATGAATCCAAATCAACTCTAAAAGATGACCTCAAAAATGAAAAAAGACAAGAATCAAAAACTTAGCTCAATTCTACATAAGTTCATTTAAGGGAAAGAAAAATTAGATTTCATGTTAGGAGCTCAAAGGGCTATATATGATAAATCTGTCTTAGGCTTTAACTTTGTAATAAATTAGAAGAAGCTTTACATTATCTTTGTATCTAGTTCAGAGTCTAATGAAATCAAAACAAAATGTTGTACCTGTATGAAAACTGGGCCCAAATCTGAACATTGTAAGTTGAGAAAGCAATCTTGCCCACTTAAAAATGTAAAATCTACAAAACACACAAAGTGTGCACATTGCCACAAGAGAGATAATGACACTAATGCATGCTAGTTTAGTAACACCACATAAAGGAAAAGCATTTTAAAGTAGGTACCTATGGTAGATAGAAATGGTATTTTGACTAACTTAACCGGACCCAAGAAAATTTGGATTCCAAAGACACAAACATGATTGATTTTTCTCTCAGGCATATTTGAAATCTAAGGAAGCAATAAATTCTTCCTCCTGGTGCATCGATAGTGGTTGTTTAAGACATATGATAACGGATGCATCAAGATTCCCAAGTCTAGAAAAGAAGAAAGGAGGAAAAGTATCCTTTGGGGACAACTCAAAATGCAAGATTATTGGGATTGATAGAATAGGTAAGTCCTTTTCCTATACTCAAATTAAAAAATATTATACTTGTTGATGGTTTAAATTTTAATTTACTCAGTGTGAGTTAATTATGTGATAAAGGCTATAAAGTCTGCTTAATTATCAATAAAGAGACAAATGAAGTAGAATTTACTGGATATAGGAGAAAAAATATATATATAATAGATTTGGACAATCTGAGAACCGAAATGAATCTTGATTGGTTGCAGTAAATCAATTTAACTTTTGGCTATGACATAGAAGGCTAGGACATGCTAGCATAGACTTAATTTCAGGACTAGCCAGAAAGGAGATAATAAAAGGTCTTCTAAAACTTAGATTCGAGAGAGATAAATTATGTGATGCTTGCATGAAGGGCAAGCACACTCAAATCTCATTCAAACCTAAAAATATAGTGTTAACCTCCAGACCTTTGGAACTTCTTCACATAGATCCTTTTAGACCTACTAGAACTCATAGTTTAAGAAAGCACAATGGCTTTGTTATCATTGATGACTATTTATGCTTTACTTGGGTATTGTTCTTAGTTAGGAAAGTGGAGGCAAGTGAAACCTTCATTAAACTGTGTAGAAAAATTTAAAATGAGAAAGAATGTTCAATTAGAAACATTAGGAGTGATCATGGTAATGAATTTGAAAAAAAAAAATGGAAGAACTTTGTGGAAAATATGGCATTAACTATAACTTCTCACTCCTAGGACACCTCAATACAATGAAGTTGTTGAGAGAAAGAATAGAACACTAGAGGAAATTGCAAGAACTATGTTCTATGAGCATAATTTACCCAAGTATTTTTTGGCAGAGACTGTGAATACAGTATGTTATATCTTAAATAGAGCCCTCATTAGTCCAATCCTTAAAAAGACCTTATATGAGCTTTACAAAGGGAAATAATCAAACATAGAATATTTTCGAGTATTCGGATACAAGTGTTATATTTTAAATAATGGCAAAGAATCTCTAGGCAAGTTTGATGCCAAAAGTGACTAGAGAATTTTTTTGGATTATTCAATTTCAAGTAAAGCATATAGTGCATTTAATAAAAGAACAATGACAGTTGAGGAGTTGATACATGGAAAATTTGATGGAAATGATGATCTAAACAAGAAAAGTGTTGGTGATGATGACTTTATGGATGTCACCAAAGAATCAAAAACTTTAAAAATTAAAAAAGTTCAAATAGAAGAACACAAGCCAGAGAAAGAACTAGAAGAAGAAAAATAGGAACTTCAGGAACAAGAAATAAGGTATCCTTCTATTAATAAAAGTGTCAACATAGAAAATATAATAGATAGTGCAAGCTCAAATATCAAAATCACATCAGCACTGGAAAATCAATGCAAATATGTAGCATTTATTTCTCAAATAGAACCTAAGAATGTGGAAGAGGCCTTAGAAGATGAAAATTGGATTATAGCAATGTGATAGCAATATTTTTATATACTTAAAATACTATTTTAGCCATATTTATGACTTTTAAGACTGTTATAAATTTTATTTTATCACATAGAAAATAAAATAGGAACTTCAGGAACAAGAAATAAGGTATCCTTCTATTAATAAAAGTGTCAACATAGAAAATATAATAGGTAGTGTAAGCTCAAGTATCAAAATCACATAAGCACCGGAAAATCAATGCAAATATCTAGCATTTATTTCTCAAATAGAACCTAAGAATATGGAAGAGGCCTTAGAAGATGAAAATTGAATTATAGCAATGTGATAGCAATATTTTTATATATTTAAAATACTATTTTAGCCATATTTATGACTTTTAAGACTGTTATAAATTTTATTTTATGATATTATACTAATTAATTTTGTGGGTTTTGATTTAGAAAACTTTGAGCTTCATTAAGGAATTTCGGACTAGACAGACAGTTGTTAGGATTTTAGGCATAACATTTTACTCTGATATCCGATTGTGGTGATTCTTATTGGATTTGAAACTAGACTTCAATTCTATAAATCTTATGAAGAGTCTAGAAGTTAATTTAGACCAAAACTTATCTGAAAATTGAGTCAAAGTTGCTGCTGTGTTGAAAAGAGAAGTCCTTGTTAAAGAAGGCAACTGCTTGAGGTTATCGAATGAGAGATTTAAGGGATAAAGTTACTGAAACTCCAGGAGTCTTCAAATTCAAGGATAGAGAGGAAGTTTTCAAATCTTGGAGAAGAAAGTAGATAATGTTTATCACAACAAAACAAGTCTCCAAATCAAACAACAACACCAATTTTTCAAGATTCTACGACTTAGGGTTTTAGTCCTATAAATAAGAGGGCATCCCTAAGGCAGAAACGGACCACATCCTCTCCACATGAATTTCTTGATATTCTTGATTTTTTTAGTATGTCTAGCTAATTTTCTTATTCATAGGACTCAATGAATTCTGTTCTTTAATTAATCATATGGTCAGAAATTGTTCCTTAAGATTTATTCGCATGATTACTGTTTGATAAAATTTTATTGTTAAGTTTAATATTTCAAACGTTTTGAAGCTATTCATTTTGATGATTTGAGATTGAATACATGCATGATCAATATAATTGTAGGAGCATAATCCAATATAATAAAATTCACACGAGCGTATGAGATCGGTGGAAGATTAATTCTGTGTATGAGAATTTAGGAGAAACCCTAGATTATAGATTTTCCATAGAACTTAATTCTATTCGATTTAATCGAAACTGCATGATCATTGGATTTTGGTTTATTGAATTAGGGTTTCATTACAAGACCTTTGGATGAATCTAATCTTGAAGAAATCTGTCATCATCAATAGTAATTCTTTAGTCAGTAAACTTAAGAGATTTAAAAAGATTCGATTAGGTAAAAGATTAAAATAGATGAAATTGATGTCATAGGGTTTGTTTTATCTATTGATTTAAGTTCTTTAATATTTTCATAATTTTTAATATTCTTATATTCATGTTTCGATTTGTCCAACTTAGATAGAGTAATTATAACTAGAAACATAAAATATTCTCGTGGGAATGATAAAATGCAAAGAACACACAACAATTTTTATAGTGATTTCATTAAACCTAGTGTACATCCACTTCCAAACTTCCTCCTGGATCTTTCACTATTATCTTAATAATACAAACTTGATTACATATTCAAGTTAGACCTTTTATAGTGTTTATCCTCAAATACTAACTTCTCCAACCTTACAAGGGTTGATTCTCTCTTTCTCTAAATTCCAGACCATGAATACTTCAAGGGTCTTTGAAATTCTTAGTACAAGAGAAGATAAGTGTTACGGATAATGAGGCTTCAATTCTTGGTTGTAACAAGATATGAGCTTATGAAGGATTACACTCAAGGAATTGAAAGATGATGAAAAAAAGAGCGTATTATTAGAAACAGAGTACCTTTGGCAACTAATCTAACTTTATTTCTAGTGATTGTACAATGTTCATCAAGTTTATTTCTAAATACTCATTTAGTTCCTATGACAGATTGATCATTTGGCCTAGGAACTAAGTTTCAAACTTTGTTTTTTCCGAATTGATTCAATTCCTCCTACATTGTGATTCGGATATCATGATTTCGAACTACATCTCCTCTTTAGACTAAAAATATCCTCTTTGGACTACATCTCCTCCTCCTTTGTTAAATCATGTATCTCAGACTCCTCAATCTCCTTTTTTCCTACTTTTCTTTGATTTCACACTCAAACAACAATTGTTGTTTTTGAAAATGTAAGTCATTGTTTTCTTCGCCAATCACTTGCCTTCGTTTAGTCCATATCCGACTGAAGCTGATTTCAAAGACATTAAGGGAAATTGAAAGCAAAAAGATTTGATAATGGCGGAGATGGCTAAATCAAAAAAAGACATAGCAAATTGAAAATGAACTGAACAATGACTAGTGTGAATTAAAAATGGAGAAATTAAGGCAATCATGGAATCTAGAATAGAGGTAACTATGAATGGTGTAGACAAAGGTTATATAGAAGACTAAACTGGAAATAGTCGATGATAACTGTAAATTGAAGGTCTGATCCCGAACCAAGAAATTTCTAGGTTTTGGTTATGGTCTCCCTTTGTCTACCATTAATTCTGATGAAAAGTTATCTACTTTTATTTCGTATCTTCTTCACCTAACCAAGTTCAAGCCATTTCTTTAGCACTTTGATTTCTATCTTCGTCACTATCGACAATGGTCATCTGTCTTCAACTATTGACTTTGCCAATTCTTTGCCTTTAAGTTGTGTTTTTTGAATTCCCTGCCTTGGAAATCTTTATCTCTACCATAATTCATTTGTTGTCCTTGATTTTATTTTCTCTATCATTTTCCTAGTTCGTTTCATCATCTCCAAATTCAAATTTTGTTTACTTATCACCGTTGCTTTGAATTGTCGTCATCTTCATTGTCTCCATTGTCCATCATAGCCACCATAGGGTCTTCTCCACCCAATCACCACCGCAGTTCATTCTCTATACCATTCATCATTACTGCCATTGACAGGTTCCACTTTTTTGCCCTTTATTTTATCACCATCATCCATCAATTGCTAATGTCCATCTATCATCTTCTTCAATCGCCACTAGGAGTGTTGCTTATGTTAGTTGCCATTGTGGATATCATTATCATCGAATATCTCCTTTGTTTGCGAATCCAATATTGACTTTTTAATTTTAGGTCTTGTTTGGCTTCTTTGTTTGTTTGTCTGTCTCTCTAACTCTCTCCCTCTTCCCTTCTATGATGGTGATATCAAGAATGTAAGGAATTCACATGAATCAATTTAAATTCCAGTTGGCCCGGTGATGAAGGCTCAAGCTAAATAATTCAAAGAAGAGTGGAATAATTTAATCTGGAGGGTTTTACAATAAGACGTTAGAGTCCAAGTGAAAGAAAAATCAAAGGGGGTCTTAATTATGCTCATTTAAGCCCAATTAGAGTAATAAAAGGCTAAAAAACATCCAAGATCAAAGGAGGATCTAAGTAAAGGAAAATAGGAGCAAAGAATCATTCAAAATATGAAAAAAAAAAAAAACTTTTTTCAAAATATGTTTTGACAAATTTTTAGGCAGTTTCCATTAATTTTTTTGTTTTGGTCAAAATATGGAAAGATTTGGTCAAAATAGTTTACTTTTACTTAGTTTTCTCTTTTTTTTTTATGTTTATTTTCACGGTTGAGGAAGTTATTTAAATTCTAATTGCCATTTTGGGGATTACTTCCAGCCTATAAATAAGTAATTACAAGTTATGTAAAGGTAGAACTTTTTGGAGAGAACTAATACTATTGTGAGGTTTTTTCGCACAGTTTTGTTCTCTTGAGAACTCTTTGAACTTATTCAAGATAGGTTACTTGTTTAGGTTTTTGATTTATCCATCTAAATTTTGAACCACTTAGGTTATGGTGCCATTTGATCCATTTTTATACTAAGCTTCTTGTTTTAGTGAAAAACGGGTCTAAAGTCTTATACCCTAAGTTATTCCTCCTTTAGGGCAACAGATTAAGATCTTTATTTTCACTGGTTCGATATCATTTGTCGGGATGATTCTTAGGCTATATTAAATTGTTTGTGGGTTCTCATCTGTCTATACCCAATAGGTTCATATCAATTGGTATTAGAGCAAATTTAGATTAACTTTTGAATTGTTTTTACTTGTCTATATATATATATTTTATCTTTCTTTTTTTCTTGTTTGTGTTTTTATAAATCGGGTCTTCAAACTCTAATTCCAATTTCAACTCATTGTGAAGACAAAAATTCTTCATTTGTGGGTTTTTTGTTATTTTGGTGTCTTTAGTTCTTGATTTTTGTGTTGCCACAGTTCAAAGAAAAGAAGGGCCATGACTTAAAAAAAAAAAAAAAAACGAATAGGCCGTGAAAATTGATTAAAGTAGGCAGCTTTCAAATTTTTTGCATCTTGTTCTCAAAGTTAACAATTGTTCATTTTGTAATCTTGTTCACATTTGGTGAGTCTCCTAAATTGTTGTAACCAAATTTAATAATTTCCAATTAGGGCTTTCTAAATTTTGTGCCATTGGGTTTTGAAATATTTTCTTATTTATACACTTTCCTAATTTGAATAATTTCCTTATTGGTTTTCTTTCCTAAATTTAAAACTTTCCTTATTTGTTCACCTTCTTTACTTGATCTCTTTTCTTATTTGTGTTCATTCCTTATTTATTTCCTCCCTTATTTGTTTATTTTCTAACTTGGAATTTTTTGAATTTATGACTTTCCTTATTTCTCACTTTTCTTTCCTTGTCATTTCCTTCTTTGTTTCCCTTGTTATATATTTTTTTTCATAAAAGTTTTTAAATTTGACAAGACAATTATTTTTGAGTTAAATTCTTAAGTTTAATAAAATGCTTAACTAAGTGAAGTGAAGGGGTAAAAGATAATAGAGAACTCATTAAAGATAAAAACCAAATAGAAATTAAGTGAAACATGAGTGGATTTGAGTGAAGGAAACACGTGAGGAAGTGTAGTGAGGTTCTTTTCTATTTTATCCTAATCTTATCTTACAGGTTTTAATCACGTCTCAAAATCAAGAGGATAATACAAACGAGGAGGTTCAACCATAGTTGGATCGAATTTACAATTACAAGTATTTATGAGGGACATAAGACGGATGATAAAGAGGGAGTTAGATTTTATACATGAAAGGTTGGATAAGGTAGAAAAGGGGACACAAAGGGGGTAGCCACCAATTGCTCTGAACCCTCTAAGGAGGAATAGGTTTCATCAAAGGGAAGTTGAAGTTGTTGATGAGTTTGAAGAGGACGGGTTAGAGAAGGAGTTTGATAGGTTGTCAGTGAGCAGCAATAGAAGATTTGGTCAGGATAGAGAAGTTAAGAATCGGGTAGACAATAACTTAGGGAGTATCGAGATAACAATTTTGTTATTTTAAGGTGAAAGTGATCTCGAAGCATACCTTAGGTGAGAAAGGAGATGGAGCTGGTTTTTAGTTGTCACTACTATTCTGAATTAAAGAAGGTAAAACTTGCTACCATTGAGTTTATTGATTATACAATTTTGTGGTGGGATTAATTGTGCATCAATAGGAGGTGAAACGGGGATCATCCTGTTGAAACTTGGGATATGATAAAGAGTGATGAGATGACGATTTGTGCCGAGTCACTTCTATCGGGATCTATACCTCAAGCTACAAGGTCTCCACCAAGGTAATCGAAGTGTAGATGATTATTATAAAAAGATAGATATGGCTATGATTAGAGCCAATGTAGAAGAAGATTGGGAGTTGACAATGGCCAGGTTTTTGAATGGTTTAAATTGGAAGATTGCTAACATGATTGAGATACATCATTATGTGGAATTGGAAGATTTAGTACATATGACAATCAAGGCTCAGAGATAACTCAAGAGAGATGGTACATGGCCAAGACCAGCCTCACAAATTTCGAGTTTAACATCTTAGAAAACGAGCTACCTAAAAAAAGAAGAAAATCTATCCTTTCCCAAGGTTAAACTTAAGCACAAATCAGATGCCTCCACTATGACTTCTCAAGATAAGATAGCCCCCACTTCAACTCATTCTAGTGAGGTTAAATGCTTTAATTGTCTAGGAAGGGGATACATAGCTAGTTAATGTCCAAACAAGTAAGTTATGGTGATTTGAAAGATGGTGCAATTGAGTCTGAAGATGAAGGTGACATTGATTACACACCCCCAATAGAAGATGCTCCCTTGGGATATGAGAAGTTTGGGGCCAAAAATGGTGAGATGTTAGGACTAGTTACATACGGAGCTTTAAGCTTTCAAGTAAAAGGAGAGGAAGAAAAAATACAGTGAGAGAATATGTTTACACATGTTACCATATGAAAGACAGGGTATGTATTTTGATTATCGATTATGATAGTTTTACTAACGTTACTAATACTATTTTAGTAGAAAAGTTAAACTTACCAATCACTAAACATTCCTAACCATACAAGCTGCAATTGCTGAATAATAGTGGAGATGTGAGAGTTACCAAATAGGTTGTTGTGTTATTTCGAACTAGTAAATATGAAGAAGAGGTATTGTGTAATGTGGTGCCAATGTAGTTGGGTATCTTTTGTAGGAAGGCCATGGTAATTTGATCGACATGTGCAATATGACGGAACAAGTATTTATCCATGTGGAATCAATAAAAAATCACTCTAACTCTAATGACACCAAAACATGTTTATGAGGACCGAGTGAAATTACAAAAATTGAGTGAACAAAAGAAATCGAAAGATCAAAAAGAGCTAAGAGAACAACATAAAAAAAAGAAGAGAGAGAGAGAGAGAGGCTAAATCTAGTGCGGAAGAGAAAAGAGAGAAAAATTTAACTAATGAGGTAAAATCAAAGAGAAAACAAAGGAATTTCTATACCAAAACAAGTGAGGTTAAGCGAGGGTTGCTTTCAAAATGGTCAATAATTGTACTCTTGTACAAAGAGACCCTTTTAAGCACTGAACAACTTGACCTTTCTTTGTCTAGTGTTGTTGTTTCTCTTTTGCAGGAATTCGAGGATGTGTTTCCCAAAAAGCTACCCCAGGGCATACCACCTTCTGAGGGATTAAACATCAAATTGATTTCATGTCCAGTGCATCAATTCCAAATTGTTCAGCATATAGGAGCAATCCAGAAGAGACGAAGGAGCTTCAAAGATAAGTTGAAGAGTTGATGGAAAAAGAATATGTGAGAGAGAGCATGAACCCATGCCCAGTTCTGATAATTTTGGTGCCTAAGAAAGATGGAACATTGAGGATGTGTGTTGATTGCTAAGCTATCAACAAAATAATGGTAAAATATAAACACCCTATTCCTTGTTTAAGTGATATATTAGATAAGCTGCATGGTGCTTTTGTGTTTTCTAAAATTGACATTAAGAGTGAGTATCATGAAATATGAATGAAAGAAGGAGATGAATAGAAGATAGTGTTTAAAAATAAATATAGATTGTATGAGTGGTTAGCCATGCAGTTTGGATTAACCAATGCGCCTAGTACATTCATGTGTTTAATGAATCATGTTTTGTGTAATTTCATTGGTAAATTCATAGATGTTTATTTTGATGATATGTTGGTTTATAACAAAAGTTTGCATGATCATGTCACATATTTGCATTTGCTTTTGGATGTGCTTAGAAATGAGAAGTTATATGCTAACCTCAAAAAATTTACTTTCTGCACTAATAAGCTTGTTTTCTTAAGTTTTGTCGTGAGTGCTAGAGTTATCGAGGTTGATGAAAAGAAGATCAAAGCCATTCAAGATTGGCCGACCCCCTCCAGTATCAATGATGTTAGAAGTTTTCATGAGTTTGCTAGTTTTTATGGGAAATTCATGAAAGATTTTAACAGTATCATTGCATTGTTTACACAAATCATCAATAAGAATATTGCAATCCAATGGGATGAAGGACAAGAGAAGGCGTTTCAGCTTATCAAGCATAAATTTATTCATGCTACTTTACTTACTTTACCTAAATTTTTTAAAATGTTTGAAATTGATTTTGATGCTTCTGATGTAGGTATAGATACTGTTTTTATATAGGATGGAAGACCACTTGCATACTTTAGCAAAAAGCTAAGTGAGTCTGCACTTAACTCTCTTACCTATGACAAAGAGTTGTATGCCTTGGTTCGAACTCTGGAGATATGACAACACTATTTATGGCCAAAGGAATTTGTGATTCATATAGATCATGAATCCTTGAAACATTTGGAAGGCCAACACAAGCTGAATAAGAGACATGTTCGATATATTGAATTCATTGAGACTTTTTTCAACGTCATTCGGTATAAACAAGGTAATGAAAATGTGATTGTAAATTAGTTTCACATAAGTTTGCCTTAATCTCTACTCTTGATACAAATTTCTTGGTTTTGAGTACATTAAGGAAATTTATCTTGATGACTATAACTTTGGGGAGATTTATAAAGATTGTAAAAAATTTACAAAGGGTAAGTTCTATAGGTATGAGAACTTTTTGTTTAGAGAAAATAAGTTGTCTAATTGTTCATTGAAAGAGTTGTTAGTTTGAGAATCCTATGGTGGAGGGTTAATGGGATATTTTGAAGTCACTAAAACCTTGGTTATTTTATAAGAGCACTTTTATTAGCCACATATCAAGCGAGATATTGAGAGACTTGTGGTAGATGTGTTATGTGCAGGCAAATGGTCATTAAATGCCCCTACCTATTCCTAATTCACTTTAGATTGATATTTCGATTGATTTTGTTTTAGGTTTACCTAGGAGTAAGCATGGACATGATTCGATCTTTGTGATTGTAGATTAATTTTCTAAGATGGCTCATTTTGTCTCTTGTCATAAGTCTAATGATACTTCTTATATTGTAAATTTATTCTTCAGGGAGATTATGAGGTTACATGATACACCTAAAACAATCGTTTCAGATCAGGATACTAAGTTCTTGAGTTACTTTTAAAAGACATTATGAGAAAAGTTAGGAATGAAACTTTTGTTTTCTATTACTTATCATCCTCAGACCAATGGTTAAACAAAAGTAGTTAATAGGACTTTAACCACTTTGTTGAAGGCTATCATTAGTAACAGCATTAAGATTTAGGAAAATTGTTTGTCACATGTTGAGTTTGCTTATAATCATATCATTCATTCTACTACTAAGTTCTCACCATTTGAAATTGTTTATGGTTTTAATCTTTTTAACTCTTTTGGATTTATCACATTTACCTATTTTTGAGCAAGTGAATTTAGATGGTAAGAAGAATGTGGAATTTGTAAAGCAACTCCATGAGAGGGTACAGTTCAATATAGAGAGGAGGACTGAATAATGCATCAAGCAAACCAACAAGGGACGTCACAAGCTGGTTTTTGAGCTTGGTGATTGGGTTTGGTTGCACATGAGAAAAGAAAGATTTCTGACACAAAGACGTTCTAAATTGTTGTCCCGAGGAGATGGTCCTTTTTAAGTGCTAGAACGGATCAACGACAATACTTACAGACTTGACTTACTCGGTGCATATAGTGTTAGTGCCACTTTTAATGTTATTGACTTGAGTTCTTTTGATGTAAGTGATGATTTGGGGACAAATCCTTCTCAAGAGTAGGGAATGGTGAAGACATCAAGGTTGTAAGGAATTCACATGATGCAATTCAAGTTCCAGTGGGTTCGGTGACAAGGGTTCATGCTAAAAGATTCAATAAAGAGTTGGATAGCTTAATCTAGAGGGTTTTATAACAAGAAGTTAGAGTTCAAGTGAAAGAAAAACTAAATGGGGCCTTAATTATGCTTGTTAAAGTCCAATTGTAAGAATACAAGACCAAAAACCATCTAAGATCAAAGGAGGACGTGAGTGAAGGAAAATAAAAGCAAAGAATCATTCAAAAAATATGGAAAAGACTTGATTAATATATGTTTTGACAGATTTTCAAATAGTTTCCATTAGTTTCTTTGTTTTGGTCAAAATATGGAAAGACTTGTTCAAAATAGTTTACTTTTATTTAGTTTCTTTTTTTTTTTCATTGTTTAGGAAGTTACTTAAATTTTAGTTCGATTTTAGGGGCTACTTCTAGTTTATATATATGTCATTACAAGTTATGTAAAGGCAAAACTTTTTAGAGAAAATTAATAACACCATGAGGTTTCTTTATACAGTTTTGTTCTTTTGAGAACTCTTTGAACCTATTCAAGGTATGTATTTCTTTTAGTTTTTTGACTTACCAATATAGAATTTAAGCTACCTAAATTGTAATATTATTCGATCTATTTTTATATCAAGGTTCTTGTTCTAGTGAGAAACGGATCTAAGATCTTATATCTTAGGTTCTTCCTCTTTTAGGACAACGGGTCAAGATTTTTATTTTCACCAGTTCGATATCATTCATCGGGATGATTTTTGGCTATATTAACTTGTTTGTGGGTTCTCAGATGTCTATACCCAATGGGTTCACATCACTCTCTCTCTCTCAGCAATATGAGGACCCACCTATGCTGATGTGGATCAAAGCTAAAGTGAATTGCTAACATGGCACTGCCACATTAGCAATTCATTGATATTGCATTGATACATTAGCATTTCATTGATATGGCATGTGTAAGTGTTGGTTGGGCTAATATGGTAGGTGCCACATCATTATTTTCTATATGCATGTGTTGTTAGATCAATAAGTAACATTCCACCTTAAACACCATATAATTCCAGCTCACCATTTAACGGTCAGCGTGGTGACATTACTAAAGGAAGGACCAATTTTTTATAGGGTAAATCACACTTTTTTCCCTTGTAGTTTGACGAAATTCACATATTACCCTATGCTTTAAAAATATCCATTTATCCTTGTGTGATTTTCAAAAAAATGGTAAATGGATGAAATTTTACAAAATTAACAGAGATGTAACAGAAATACATAAAATGTCAATTATAGCTCTCACATTCTCTCTCTTTCTGTTCATCTTCAACTTCCAATACACAAAAAAAAATCTTAGTCTCTCTCTCTTTCTCTATGCAAATCTTCAAAATCCAGAAAAGTTCACCTAATTTGTCCAAAATCCAAAAACCTCAAAATTAAATCCTCATTAATACACAACCGAAAACCCAAAATTAAACCTCATCTCCCATAAGCTATCACCAATGTCTCTCTCTCTCTCCATAGAACTTCATCCAAAATCCAAAATCCAAAAGGTAGAGAGATTTGAGAAACCCCAATATGAGATCGAAGAGCTTCCAAAGAGAAACAAGATGGACCAGTGATATTTTTGAAGAGAGAAGATTTGATTTCATCTCCAACGATGAAAAGAAAGTCGAGATATGTGTAGCCGCCATTAACATGAAGCTTTAGAAAAACAGAGGAGCTTGAATTTCTTTAAAAAAAAAAAAACAGACTGTTTGTAGAGCTTAAAGCTTTGAGGAGCTTTGTTCCAGCAAACCCAAAAATTAAAAACCCACTCTCTTTGTCTGGAAAAAAAAAAAAAACCCACCTTCAATCCATCGCATCTTTCTAATTCAAAGGACTTTGAACTTTATAATGGGAGCATTGTTGAACATTTAATAGAAACAGAACTTTTTGATCCCTCAACCTCATTATTTCCAGGAAGTTCAAGATATTTGCCATCTTAATCATAGTCACAAACAAGACCACATGGTGTTCCATAGACAAAATCCTTTTGTAAAAGCTTAGAAACAGTTTCAAAGTTTTTCCCAACATCATTAAAATCTTTCAACTATGTAGTAGCTATGGGCATTGAAATGCTAGGATTATGATTCTTACTTGACAAAGCACCTTTTTCTATGATACTTATTGGAATTGTTTCACCTTGTTCCATCACACCAATTCAAATCCTGATGGATCCTCCTATCAACTAAGGACAAGAGAGAGAGAAAGATTGGGGAGGGTTTTACTTGGTTGTGTTATGTTTTCTTTTGAATATTTTGACTTTGACAGGAGGGGAGAGGAAAAATGAGTTTGTTGCTATTGGCGAAGAGAGAGAGAGAGAGTTGGCTTTGTTGTTGTTGGTGAGGAAAGGAGAGAGCAGAGAGAGAGAGAGATATAGGAGAGAAAAATGAGTTTGCTAGTATTGGCAAAGAGAGGAGAGAGAGAGAGAGAAATGGGTTTTATTTACTGCTGTTGGAGCTTGTTAACAATAATTTTTACATACTTGAATTATCTTATTTTACGTATTATTTATGAATTTTAGGATTATTTTAAATCTTATTTTATGATTTTACACTGATTTAATTCATGGGTTTTGATTTAGGAAACCTTGAATTTACTTTCTAAATTTCGGATTGGACGAGTAGCAGTTAATATTTTGGGTTTATCTCTCTACTCTGATACTTGATTAAGTTGATTTTTGCTGTGTTGGAAAGAAAACTTCAAGGCCTACAAATCTTGTGAGAGTCCATAGACTAATTTAGGCAGGAGCTTATCCAAAATTGGGTCGAAATTGCTGCTGAAGTGTTGAAAAGTTAATACCATGCTGAAAAAGAAAATTTGAGCATATTAAGGAGAGAATTTTGGGATTCGGTTTCTATTTACTTCAGGAGTCTCCAAATTCGAGGAAGAGGAAGTTTCTAAGTGTTGGGAAAGATAGAGATCCTTATCATGTAATAACAAGTTTCCAAACCAAACACAAAAGTCTAGCGTCCTAAAAACTCACACCTACAATTCTTTTAACATTTTTAGTCTTATAAATAAAACAACCCTAGGGCAGATAGAAGCATTCATTCCTCTCTGATAACTTTCTCTATACAGATTTTAGAGTTTTATTTTCTTTAGTATGTTTAGCCAATTTTCTTATTCCTATGACTTGATTGATTCTATTCTTTAATTAATAGGATAGTCTAAATTTATTTCTTTTCCTTAATATTTATTGGTGTGATTATTATTTGATAAGATTTTATTATTGATCTTAATGTTTCAAAACGTTTAGATCTACATTTTATATGATTTGAGATTGAACGTATGCATGACTAATATAATTATAAAAAATTAATCAAATACAATAAAATCTACATAGAATTATGAGATCGATAGATAATTAATTCAATGTGTGAGTTTTAGAGAAAATCTTAAATTACAGATATTCCGTAGAATTTAATGCAATTCAATCCAATTAAAATTGCATGACCATTGGGTTTTGGTTAGTCAAATTTCATTGCATGATCATTGGGTGAATCTAATATAGAAAAATTTGTCATCATAAACAATAACTCTTTAGTTAGTAAGTTTAGGGAATTGAAACAATGTGACAGATTAAAAACATATGAAATTGAGGTCTTAGAGTTTTACTTATTGATTCAGGTCTTTTAATATATTCATTATTTTTTAATATTTTCGTAATTGTAATTTGATTTGTCTAACTTAGATAAGGTAGTTTATAATTAGCAATACAAAATATTCTTGTGAGAGCGATATTTGCTCGCATTATACACAACACTCGACTAAGATATATTTGTTCAAAATCATGATATTAAAATCGCATACCAAGCTTGATTTCAATGGCGGCCATGGCTGCTACCGGCCATAGGGGAGAGGAGAGGAGAGAGGAGAGAGAAAGAGGAGAGAATGTGAGAAAATCGGGGGTAATTTTGAAAAAAAATTAATTTTGTAAATCAACTCAACATTTTTCGGTACGTGATTCTCAAACTCCGTAAAATCCAACTATTTTTGTCACTTTCCAATTTTTTGAAATCTATAAGAGAATAAGTAGATATTTTTCATCATAGCGGTAATATATGGATTTCGATCAAATTATACAGGGAAAAAGTATAATTAGCCTTTTTATATTTTCCAAAATTTAAAAATTTAATCGTTACATTTTGAAATTCAGATATCTAATTGTGACCTAAACCCCTTTTGATATATAATTTTCTCTAAGTTATATTCTAGAGCTTTCTTTTTTATTTTGTCTTTTTTTAGTCATTGTTTTATTAAAAGAAAAAGAGTATGGATTTTTACTAAAAACCAAGAAATGATTAAAAGATCATTAAAAAATTATAACGTATATTATTATGTATCAACGAATGAACCTTATTTATTACTTTTTTTTTTGAAAGAAAATTATAACTTCATTAATAAATTTAAGATTTTATTTGATATTTAAAGATGGATTCAGATCTTAAGTAAATAATTGATGCTGTAAAGAAGATTTTCTGAATGAGATGATGATAAATAAAATAAAATATTGGTTGCAATAATGATGAATGCATTGGATATGCAGATGTTGTGTTTTTGAATTGGAAATGAAAAGGATTTAGGAAGGAAAGGGGGAGTGAATGTGGATATTTACTTCAAGAATTACGGGGGCATTTTTTAAAGTGAGGGACGGCAAAGGTGAGGCGGCAAAAAAGTCCAAAAAACGGGCATTCTCAAATGGAAAAATTGGGTTGGCATTGGCACCTCAAAACGGTGGGTCCCTCTCAGCTCATGCAGTTTTAGGCCATTAGTCTTGTCCCACAGGGCCACTCACTCCACCGGCCAACCCATTGCCCTCTTATATGTCAAGATTCTCTCTCTTTCTTCCCTCAATTTTCATCATCACCAACTCTCTTTCTCTCTCTCTCTCTCTCTGGTGGAACACAGAAAAAGAGAAAATCAGGAAAACCAAAAGCGTTTCGATCCGAAAAGCTAAACAGAATTGTCTCTCTCTTCTTTCTTAGGTATCGTTCCTGTCTCTCTCTCTCTCTGTACTTGTTTACTTTTCTCTGTGATTCCGTGATCACCTCTGAGCTTTCATTTTCTGATGTTGCTTCAACAGTTCAAGCGTTGAAGCATCTTTTTTCTTTTGTTACTGTTATTATTATTATTTGTTTGCGATGAAGCAAGCTTAGAAGTGATCTGGTGTTTCGATGGAATGGAAATCAATTGTTTGGGTTCAATATGATTCGCATCTGTTGCTTCTTTTGATTGAATCGAATCGATCGATTCGATTCAAAACAAAGAAGAAGGCTGTAAGATGCCTTTGACTTGACTAGTGGAGACTCTCACTCTCTCCCAGCCCAGACGCGATCTGTTTCAATATCAGATCAAAACCATCGCCTGCTGAATTTGTGATTTTTCTAATTACTATCAATCAAAGGAAAAGAAAAGAAAAGAAAATGGGCGCTTTTGCTTTGATTTAGGACTTCCTTGATTTTCAAATCTACCTCAAACCCAGGTTTTACCACCTTCAATCTAAAACATGGGGTGCCACTTTATTTTCTTTTTTATGTCATTAGCCTTTTTCTTCCGTTGCAGATGCTGCTTTTTGTTTGCTTTTGCTTCTGCTGCTCCAGCTCATGATTAAACACCTGTTCTGTATTTATTTATTTATTTTTCTTTTCTTTTCTTTTTCTTTTGGGTATTTAGAATCCACTTACAATGCTTACTCTAATAAAAATACCATATATTATGTTAATAAAAATACCATATATTATGTTAATAAAAATACCATATGCTTGAATTTGATGGTTCTGGGAGCACCGAATTCAGGATTGGCATTTTTGGTTTGTGGGGTTTTACAGGAAACTTTTTGATTACAGACCTAACCTAAGTTTCCTCCAAAGATTGGACAAGTGGTATTTATGGGCCTAAAACTGGGTCACTTTGTAATCACATTTTTGACAATATTTCCTAAATTAATTAATTAATTAAGAGATGGAGATGGGTTTTCCAAGCTTGGTGGTCCCGCTCCCAGCTTGCTATTCTTTCTTGGTGTGTGCTTTTTGTTAAAGCAAAGTCTGTCAAAAGCTTGCAAGCAAAAAATTCTGTGGGTCATGCATTCAAAGATGATGGATGGTCCTATTAATGATGATTATCATTTTGTTCCGTTTAGATTATTTGTTTATTTATTCTTATTGCATAATTTGATTACTTATTCCTATTTGGGAATTAGGCATGCCCTCTTTCGGCAAACTAATAATGATAATGTTAATAAATAATGTTTTATATTTTATTTTTAGAGACTATTTTATACCTAAAGATTTTGATCAACTATGTCAGTCACGCATATTGATGCCACACAATGCTATATTAATTTAATTTTAAATTATTTTTTATCGAGAGGATTTGATATAATGTCTCGCTGAGTTTAAATTTTTGTTATTATAAATAGTTGGAAAATAACTATAAAATAGAAATTATTTATTTTTTAATACCATAATTAAGATTTTGCCTTCCCTTGGTTGGTAAATTTCTTTTTAATTTCTTGAATGTATTATATTATCTAACATTTATAAATCAAATTAAAAAATATCATACTGAAATGTATTTTTTTAAAAAAAAAAAAAACACAATTTTTTTTCTTTAGAGCACGAATAATACATTCAAAAAGTGTCCGACATGGAGCGAAGGATATTAAAAACCTACGAACTTATGGTAAAATGCGTGAGGCAAACACATTAGCCTACATAAGAAAATAAATTCTTTAATTTTTACCTGCAAGATTTAACTTTTATCTCTGATTTCATGCTTATATAACATTAGCGCACTCTGTTTTAATGCCATTTTTTTCTTTATCAGGTGCCCAGTTTCATTTTTTCTTTTGGTACTATATCTCTGTTTGGTCAATTCAAGTTCAAATAGTAAAAAATAAAATGTATTATTAGATTAAATATGATGGGGAGGACTTTTGATACAAATAAATTGCAGGAGGACTAGCGGTATATTTGTGTTGTATTGTTAAATAATTTAGCAAAGGAGTGTGAGTAAAAGGGTTATTTCTCAAAATGGAGTGTTTTTTAATCAAAATTTTTCAAATAGTGTGATTTTTTTTCGAATTCCCAAACTAGTGAAATCGCGGTTGGCAACCACGCTTTCAGTCTTTTATTGTTTGTTTGTTTTTTTTTTTTTTTTTTACTTTAAAATAAAAATAAAAATATTATTATTATTATTATTATTAAAACATATAAATATTAATAAAAAATTTTATTAATTAAAAATTTTTATTAACTTCATTTTTTATTTTTGAAAAAAATTAAAATTAATAAAATTTAATTATTAACAAATTAATTAAAAATAAAAAATTGTTAAAATATTAATTAAAAATAAAAAATTGTTAAAATATTAATAAAAATTTATTGATTATATTTTTTTAAATAAAAAAATTAATGATAATTTTTTATTAATTATTTCTTTTTTAATTAAAAATTTTTTATTTTTAATTAATATTTTAATAAATTTTTATTTTTAATTAATTTGTTAATAATTAAATTTTATTAATTTTAATTTTTTTCAAAAATAAAAATTGAAGTTAATAAAAATTTTTAATTAATAAAATTTTTTATTAATATTTATATGTTTTAATAATAATAATAATAATAATATTTTTATTTTTATTTTAAAGTAAGTAAAAAAAAAAAGCTGAAAGCGCGGTTGCGAATTGAGCTTTCAGCTTTTTATTATTTGTTTTTTTTTTTTTTTTTTTTTTTTTACGACTGTTAAAAAAAAAAAAAAAGTTGAAAGCGCGGTTGCCAATCGCGATTTCACTAGTTTAAGAATTCAAAAAAAAATCACACTATTCGAAGAATTTTGATTAAAAAATACTCTATTTTGAGAAATAACCCGTGAGTAAAAGATAGAAAAAGCTATGATATAGACGTGTAGTGTCAGATGAGCTTTGTCATCTATCGCAGAGATCAACAGTGAATCTGTGTGATGGGTTTCCTTTTCCTTTGCTGTACTAACTAATGATTTAAGAATTGAAACAAAACCCACCGACTTTATTTATTTATTAATTATTTTTATTTTTTGTTCTTTTATGCACGGCACAGCGCAGTTGAAAGTCTAGGGAAAGGAGATTGAAGATGGAAGAAGAGAAGGTTGCAACAAGTGCGGTAATGGAGGGTGTTGTTGAAACTGGATCAGCCAATCCCATTAAGCCCCCCAAGGTAAGATAATCATTTCCTCTTTTATTTCTGCAACTGCATGAACTCTGTTCTTACCTACCGAGCTATTTGGTTATCGCAAAGATGCTATTTGCTAGCTACGTATTTGCCTGCCTGATATTATCCTTATTTTAAAAGTTGAAACGATCTCATTACATACATGAGCCAGAACATTATTGACTGCGATGGCGATGGCAAGCCTCCTAAGGCAGCAACAATGGAGTCCTGCATATAACACGGCCACGAGTCGCTTCTACTTTCTAACAATTTATCTAAAATTTTGATTGGCCTTTCTTGCAGTTAACAAATGGGGACATGATTGAAGACAAAAAGGGAAGGAAAGAGGAGGAGGAAACTGCGTTGGGTGGTGAATTCATAAAAGTAGACAAGGATTCATTTTATGTGAAGGAAGGATCCCTCTCCCATTCCCATGATACACCATCGGTTCTTGAGCCTGGTTCAAGCAATTCTACTGCAACTACAACCGCAACTAGAGAATTGTTGGAAACTCAGGAAAAGGTCCAAGAACTTGAGCTTGAATTGGTCAGAATTTCAGAGGCGCTAAAGCATTCTGAATCCGAGAATGCCCAGCTTAAAGAAGAGGTCTCGCTTACAAAAGGAGAACTGGAGCAAGGAGGAAAAAAATTTGAACATCTTTATTTGGATCACAAGAAGCTGCAGCAGCAGATCATTGAGGCGGAGGAGAAGTACAACCTGCAGCTCAACACTTTGCAGGAAGCGTTGAAAGCACTGGAGGCAAAGGATAAGGAGCTGACTGATATCAAGGAATCATTTGACCGTTTAAACCTTGAGATTGAGCACTCACGAAAGAAGATGCAGCAGCTTGAACAAGAGGTTCAATCTTCAGCAGGTGAAGCACTGAAATTCGAGCAACTCTGCCAGGAAAGTGGAAAGCATGCTGAAACTGAGACACAAAGAGCCCTTGAGTTTGAGAAGATGCTTCAAGTGGCTAAATTGAGTGCAAAGGAAATGGAAGATCAAATGGCTGCCCTGCAAGAGGAACTTAAGAATCTATATGAGAAGATTGCTGAGAACCAAAAAGTTGAAGAAGCCCTCAAGAGTACGACTGCCGAGCTCTCTGCTGCCCAGGAAGATTTGCATCTCTCAAAGTCCCACGCATTGGAGATTGAGCAGAAGCTCTTTTCAAAGGAAGATCTAATAAAGGAATTGTCTGAAGAACTCGAACTCAAGAAGGCTTCAGAATCTCGGTTAAAAGAAGACATTTCCGCTCTTCAGAATCTCTTCTCTTCAACAAAAGAAGCTCTGCAAGTGAAGGTTTCTGAGTTGGAAGAAATCAAGTTGGAGCTACAGGAGGAAGTCAAACGGAAGGAAGAAATAAAAGTTGGGTATGAATCCCAGGAAGCACAGCTTGCTAAAATGCAGGTGGAATTGGCCAATAAAACCCAAGAAAGAGAATCTTTAGAAGCAGCCATAGCCGATCTTACTAGTAATGCTGCAATGATGAAAGAGTTATGTGCTGACCTTGAGCAAAAGTTGAAGCTGTCAGATGAGAACTTCAGCAAAACAGATTCTCTCCTGTCTCAAGCTTTGTCAATCAATGCTGAGCTGGAGCACAAGTTGAAATCACTTGAAGAGCTCCATCATGAATCTGGGATTGCGGCTGCAACTGCTGCACAAAGAAGTCTTGAGCTCGAGGTCATAGTCAAAGCTTCTGTTGCTGCGACAGAAGAAGCTCAATTGCAAATTCGAGGGCTTGAGACACGTTCGATATCGGCAGAACAAAAGAATGCTGAGCTGGGGCAACAGCTGAATTTGATTGAGCTAAAATATGCTGATGCTGAAAGAGAATTAAAAGAATGCATGGAGAAAATGTCTGAACTTAGTACCGCATTAAAGGGGGTTGAGGATGAAAAGAAGCAGATGATTGGTCAAATGCAACAATATGAAGAAAAAATCACCGAATTGGAATCTGCTTTGGGGACATCATCTGCTCGTCATTCACAACTTGAAGTGGAGTTAAAGAGTTTAAATGACAGTTGTGTCGAACATGAGGGACATGCTAATACACATTATCAGCGAGCCCTTGAGCTTGAAGATTTAATGAAAATCTCTCAGTCTAAAGTAGAGAATTCTAGCAAAAGGGTGCAAGAGCTGGAGATTCTGCTGGAAACAGAGAAATTCAGGATTCAAGAACTTGAAGAGCAGATAAGTACACTGCAACAGAAATGCGTGGATGCTGAAGAAGAATCAAACATGTATTCTGCCAAGGTATCAGAACTTGCAGCAGAGCTTCAAGCATCACTATCAAAAGCATCAAATCTTGAGGCTTCATTACAAATCGTGAATGAAAAGGAGAGGGAACTGACAGATTCATTGAACACATTGACAGAGGAAAAGAAAGGGATAGAAGAGGCATCAAACAATTCAAACAAGAAGCTTGCTGAGGCGGAGAATATGTTGGAGGTTCTGCAGAATGAGCTTAGCTTGACACAGGGAAAGCTGGAAAATATTGAAAAAGATCTTATGGCCTCTAGAATCCAAGAAAGCGAGATGATGAAGAAGCTTAAATCTGCTGAGGAACAATTGCAGCAACAAGAAAAAGTGTTAGAGCAAGCCACATCAAGGAATTTGGAGCTTGAGTGTTTGCATGAAAACTTAGCCAAAGATTCAGAACTGAAACTCCAAGAAGCAATGGTGAATTTCACAAGCAAGGACAATGAGGCAAAAACATTGTATGAGAAACTGCAAATTCTTGAAGATCAAGTAAAGAGCTATGAAGTGCAGGGAGCAGAGGCAGCTGAGGTGTCTGCTGCTCTAAAGGAAGAATTGGAGCAGAGTTTAATGAAGTTGGGCACTTTGGAAACTAGCAACAGGGAACTCCAAACTAAAATATCGGAAGCAGAGAATAAGGTTGCAGAGTCTTACTCAGAAAATGGGTTGTTAGTTGAGACAAACTCGCAGCTCAATAGCAAGGTTAATGAACTCAAGAAATTGCTGAGCTCTGCAAATAATGAAAAGGAAATTGTTACTGAACAACTTGCTTCACACATGAAGACTATAGCCGACTTAACAGATCAGCATTCTAAAGTTTCTGAGCTTCACTCTATAATGCAAGCTCGTAGCATTGATGTGGAGACACAATTACAAGAAACCATGCAGAAGTACACACAGAAAGATTCAGAAACTAAAGACTTGTATGAGAAGCTAATTGTACTAGATGCCCAAATCAAGGAGCATGAAGCAAAGGCTTGTGAAGCATCTGCAACTGCTGATGTTCAAAAGGCTGAATTGGAAGAAACTCTCTTAAAGTTAAGGAATTTGGAAAGCATTGTTGAACAACTGCAATGCAAGGCAGATCATTTTCAGACACAGAGTGAAGGACTGGCTGAAGCAAACTTGAAACTGACACAGCAGCTGGCAGATTATGAGTCCAAAATAAATGATTTAGAAGGTAAACTGTCTGAAGCTCTTGTTGAGAGGGATGGAACGGTTGAACAGCTTGATCATTCAAAGAAAGCAATTGAAGATCTGACACAACAGCTAAGTTTGGAAGGACAGAAACTTCAATCCCAGGTTTGCCCTTCATTCTTCTTTTCTTGCCACTTGGAGAAACCATCTATGTTGCATAAAACATTGAGCTTGAAGTAATTTCCTTGTTTTGGATTGCATTGTGAAATCCTTTGATTCCATGCTTCAGGTTGTTTCTCTTATCGAAGAGAAAAATCTGCTTAATGAAACATATGAAGATGCAAAGCAGGAGCTTCAGGCCGTGATACTACAACTTGAGGGACAACTAAAAGAACAAAAAGCAAATGAAGACTCTTTGAAGGCTGATATAGAAAATATCAAGACTGAATCAGCAGAGAAGGCTGTGCTACAGACTCGTTTTAAAGAACTTGAGGACCAACTAGTTATAGCAGAGGCTCGTCTAAAGGAAGAGGTACTTCAGTTTACAGTTACACCAAGAATAAGAGAATGAGCATCTTTCAATCATCAATTTGTTCTTCATACACTATTGAAAATATTTAACTTCTTGTAGGTGGAAAATGTTCGTTCAGCCGCTGCTGTAAGAGAGGCAGAACTATCGTTATCATTAGAGGCTCATGCACAAAAACTTCGTGACACAGTTTCACTAACGGAACAAGTCCTACAACTTCAGAAAGAGTTAAGTCTTGCTCAAGCGACCATCAGTGAACAGGTTAGCCAGTAGATATGTTATAGGTTCAAAGTTAAGCAGACGTGATAAATGATGCTCTTACAGAGTGGATAAAATTCATTTTGGTTGAGTGAATGACTTAGCTTTCTTGAAATTGAAAAAAAAAAAGTTTTAAATAACTCTTTTTGTTTCAATTTCTTTTTTCTGGCAATCAGAAAGAAGCTTCCTCTAAAGACAAGCAAGAGATCGTAGCCAAGAACGAACAAGTCACACTTTTGGAGAAGCAGCTACAGGAACTAGAGAAGAAATTGCAGCTAGCAGATGCTAATTTGAAAGATAAGGTTATTTCTTTTGCCCTAAAATGGCTGTTTCTTTTCTTCAACTAGACGAGCTAAATTGGAAACACAAGCAATATCACTTGGAACCTAAAAGTATATTACTGGTTCCGCACAAAAAGAACACATGGGATTAACATAATATGATTATTATTACTTTTTTTTTTTCCTTGGGGGGAGGGGGATTATATTGTTATTTCTGTGAATTGCACTGTTAGTACACTATCAGCGAATAGTGAAATTGCTTGCTCTTGAAGTTTAGGGTTCAATTCTTGGAAGCTACTGTTTTCTTAGGTTTTGACTTGTTGAAAAACAGGGGGGGCAGGGTGGCTTTTCCTTTTGGAGATGTATATTGGGCTGTGAGCAAGTAGTGTTTGAAATCATGGGGAAACTTCTATATCATTAAAAGTGCTTTACTGGAATTTTTGTGGTGTTAGTCAAATTGGGGAAAATCTGAGTTGTAAGGATCCTAAAATAAAAGAGAATTTTGAAATGAATAAATTTCTGGCAGTCAAGTTTCTATCCCTTGTATTGTATATAGGGAGATTGTTTTAGTGTAGGGAGTGGTCCTAGTGGTTCACAGGATTAGCCATGCGAGGACTTTTTTTTTTTGGGGGGGGGGGGGGTGTTGTGAGCAGAGGGTTGTAACAATTTGTAAACTGCTTTTTAAGTATCGAGTTAGACCAAGGGGCACTGATGTTGTGTGTGACACGATTTGAGTTCAAGTTGGTTAGAGCTGGTCCAGACTGTAAAGTTGAGCTTCGCTGAGTGAGACTATGATAATCCCGAGAATGAACATGGCAGATGGTTTCAGGGTCCTTGGCAATATAGTGATCTCCTAGTTTGAGTTTTAGATCTCAGCTCTTAATCTTCTTTTTCAGGATGGTGGTGGAAGTGCTCAAGCAGGGATCAAAGATGAAAAGGAAGTCAAATCAAGAGAAATAGGAGCAAGCATTTCAACTCCAACACCAGTGAGACGAAAGAGCAAGAAAAAGTTGGAAGCGGCATCTGTTCAGACTCCATCCCTATCAGAAACTCAAACTCGGGACACAGATGTCTCTCCTGCAAAGACCTTCAAATTTGTCTTGGGAGTGGCCTTGGTGTCTATTATCATTGGCATAATTCTTGGAAAGAGATATTAGTTTCCCTTTTTCCAACTCTTGGTTTTGCCTTTCAGAAGTTTTTCAGTTTTCTTTTTTCGCCTTTCTTGTTTCCATATGGGTTGGGTTTTTTTTTTTTTTTTTTTTTTTTTTTTTAATATAAGTATTTCATTGTTTTTTAAGCAAATTGGGAAGATTTATGTTTGAGTCAGTTCAGTTCAGGTCTGAAAATGGTTTGGGAATTTGGTTTTGGTGTTTCCCTAACCTGTATGAAAGGCGGAAAACAGTTTTTACCTTGTCCGATTGAAGTTTATTTTGAGTTCTCGATGGAATTTGTTTTGTAAATTGGTTGAAATGAATAGCCCTTGGGGTAAACTTGAATCCAAAAGATGGAAATTGTTTTAAGATCCAAAAGGGCAAGGCGAGATTTAGGGAGGGGACCTCCCGATCCAAAGGGACTGTAAGGTTAATTTGGTGGCGGCAGCCCTCTTTTCATGGGAGCAAGAGGACTAAAAATTCAATGCTAGGGCTCTCACATCTTGAGCCAACATTCCTCTTTAAGAGGATGAAACATCAGAACTATTATAATCTCATCAGAGAAGCCACCACCTACAGTTCTCTAGACACTAAAGCGAGCTGTTATAATCCGTGCAATTTCCGTGGTTAACTGAGACTCCCCCTCCACCAAAGCCCTCCACCCTAATCTGAGAAGGTTCAGGATTGTCGGAAGTCATTCCGAAATGCCAAAGCTGATTAAGTTTGGGATTCATGACATATCACTTTCCAGAAAATTTAATCATTCCGTGAGTTCCACAAAACCCAAGCAAAGCTTTGAGATTCAAATATGCTTGAACCTCCGCAATCCTTGCTTTGAAAGAGCTGGCCATTGCCACCTCAGAGAAACCAAAATTATTTATCAATGGATATTACCTCATTTACCAATGGTCCTTTTCAAATCCAACCAGCTCCCTCAGCAAACCGTGCTTCCCCATCCAGCTTTAAATATAATATTCCTCTATTCTTGTAGAAGACTTCTAAGGTGAAGATAACGGGGACAAAAGTCTCTCGAGTACAGCTCAAGTTATAAAATCTCTCCATTTTTATTTTTATTATTTTATTTTGATCTCACTTGATAATATCTCCTTATACTAAAAAAAAAAATAAATGGAGATCAAAATCATTATCAATGGTATGAGAAAATGATATTTTACAAAAATATAGAAAACGAAAACGTGAAGAAACGTATAAATATAAAAATAAGACTTATATATTTATAAAAATAATAGAGTAATTTATCTTTTATAATAAGAATGATCAAATATGTAATTATTAATTATAAAATAAATAAAATCAAAATAAAATTTATAATTAAATAAGTAAATTATTTTTAAAGTAAATATATTTCACACTTAGACAAAAAGATAAATTAAAAGAACAAATATAATTTATTAAACTAACCCCCCCCCCCCCCTGTTATCACTCTCACTTCTTAAAATTTGTCATTATTTTACACTTGTTTTGTTTTCCATCTGCTGAAACTTTATATTCGTTTGAATGTCAAAAAAATTGGAGAAACCCGGACCCAAAGATGTTTTTCAGCATGTTTTCCAGGTTTTTGTCTACGAAACCTTTTGAAAATAAGTAATGTTAGTGTTGAGCAGCTCCCGTGCATAAGAAAAAGACCCATCTTTGTAGTGATCAACTTAATATTAGCCTATGGCATCCTATTAAAGGGACTGTCTCATATGTTTGTGCACAAAATGGTATATGATGATGCTCCATTTGGCAGAGTTGTTGATCCCCATGAATTTCCTTCAAGATCACTAGCTGTTAGGTGAAGATCCATGGTCCTGTCCCAATATCCTATCCTTATCCCTTTTATTAAAGAAGCCAAAGACAAACAAATGTCTATCTAATTGATTGGCCTCCAATCTTTTACCAGGACAAATTGTATCAGCCAGTAGCAGCCAAAAATATGTCAAGAAATAAGACAAGTAGCATACTTAATGTAAGATCTTTTTTACGCCAAATTGAGTAATGCGTGAGAGAACGAATAAACAATGGATTGAATTTTATATAATTGACGACGATACCTGATCAAAAACCCAACTATCAGCCCAAAAAACCAATCAAATCAGAGTTTCGCTCCATGGGCCCCCAGGGGCATTCACTCGAGACTACTTATAGCTCCTCGGTTATTTCTTTTCTTGGTACTCATGTTCCTCGGTCACTCTACTCCTTGAAGATAGTCTTGGACCCATAAGATAAACAATCAAAAGGAAAAGTACAACTCAAGGTAACTTATAAAGGAAATGAATTTTCAAATAAATTTAAACTCCCCTTATATGAATATGAATCTCCACTACTCTCTAAATAATTTCCAAACTACAAAGATTTACCCTAATAATCATATCGACTAAAGAAAGAAATCCCTATGATTACGGACTCCCCTCAAACACCAAAAGCATTTAATCTCCATGAAATTTCAAATAATACTTCCCGTAATTTCGGGAATTCTTCCAAATCCCCCAATAGGAAACTAGGGTTAGAAAGCTCCCTAACCCCTAAGCCACCTCCATTAGATATATAAGTAGAAGGACAGCCGCAACACAGGTTAGTTCTCTGGAACTTTACACAAAAAACACACACCCTACTATCCCGAAACTGGGACTCTTCTTTGTCTGTTTATCATATTCAAAACTCACTCTTTCTAACTTGAGTGTCGGGTCTTTTCTATTAGAGTACTCTCTAATGGCTTTTTGTAGGATACAAGTATCGCATCACCCTCAGATTCAAGACTCCCATGTAGACAGACATAGCAGGTATTTGTAAAGAAAATCCACATTCATCAGATTAGCACCGTTTGTGTGAAATAGACCGAAGAATATTACGCTTCACGCTTTGTTTATTTCGAAAACCATGACCCCGAGAAGAAAGAGGACATATTCCAGAGCTGCGTCCATGGTAGAGGGATGCCTGGTACTCTTACAAATTCTATTCAACCATCAGTTCCTATTAATCTTGAAGACCCAACCATAACACAAATTTGATCTCATATAGCCCCATAGCCAACTCAGCTAGTTCAGGCAACTACCCCCACTCCTCCTAATGAACCTCCTCATTCGGAAATAGAGAGACTAGTCTTAAGATTGCAAGATATGAGCAGATAGTTGGAGGATCTTAGTCAAGCCGATGGCTAGGTCGTTCGCCCTCTCCTCTGAGGTCAAAGAACTCACGTCAAAATAAGCTTCTTTCTCAAGAAGAACAAGAACTCTTGGTTACATCTCAACACGATCCTGAGGGTTTGAGAAAGCAAGTGGAAGATCTTGAGGCTGTTGAGCTTAGGTGCGCCAACATTAGGGCAGATGAAACCACCCGCCACCATCTACACATCACCCTTCAACTCAAAGATTTCTGCTGAGCCCATACCGCGGGATATACTACTCCCTCCCATGAAGAGACATGATGGGACGATTAACCCCTGAGATCATGCAGCATACTTTATGACCATTATGGTCTCAAGAGATATTTCTGATGCGGCATGTGTAAGCATTATCCCACGACACTCAAGGGTAATGCACTGACGTGGTTCAATTTCTTGCCATCACTTGCAATCTGAAGTTCTCCCAGTTGAGGGAATAGTTTGAAACTCATTTTATAATCAACTGAAATGCCAAGAGGAAATCCACCTCCCTCCTCTCACTACAATAAGGGAATGATGAACCCTTGAAAGATTTCTTAGAGAAGTCCAAGATGAAAATGATGAAGGTTTCAAGTTTGGATCATTCCATAGCTTTAACAGCTTTGTTAATAGGGTTGAGATCTTCAGGCATGAAAATCTTGATCACCAAGGATCCACCAAGCACCATACAACAATTTTATTCAAGAGCCGAGAAGTATATAGCCACCGAAAAAGCAGAAGTCTTTGACAAGCATCGATCTAAACCAAGCAAGAATAAACACCACCATCTTTCTTGACCACCCTCTTCGAAGAAAAGCCGTTCAGCCCAACTGCCTCATTGCAAGTTCAACTACTATACCTTGCTAAATGAGACTTCTAGTCAGATTCTACTGCAAATAAAGGATAAACCTTATGTGTGATGTCTTGGATGCCCGTCGGGCGAAGATACCAAAAAATATAACATCAGATATTATCATTTCCATCGAGATTATAGTCGTTGGACCAATGAATGCTGAAAGTTGAAGGATGAACTTGATATATTGGTTCGTGACGGTAAGCTTCAAAGGTTCATCCATGGTGACCACAACAATAACCCTCGCCCAACACCACAAGAAGAAAAGTGAGGAGATATAGCACATGAATATGGTGATTCGAAGACTACGATGGATCAAGCTACCAGAGTTATCCTACATGTAGGAGTCGAGGACTCGCCCTTCGTAATTCCTCCACCTAAAGTTTGTCCAGGCATGACACTATTTTGTAATACGCTCCTCACCCCAATCTTCCAACTTAATAAGCAACCCACTTCCAACGAGATTCTCTTAGCACGTGTTAGAAAAAGCAAAGCACCTAAAAGGCCCATGATAGGGTTCAATGATGAGGACCTTATAGGGGTTCAACTAGGATGCTATAACCCTTTGATTATCATAGTTACTCTCTGTCAATTTACGATCAAAAGAGTTTTTGTCGACCAAGGAGCGAAATGCAACCTCCTATATTGGAATGCCTTTACACAAATGGGTTTTGACCAATCGAATCTACAACCCCATAGTAAACTTGTTAAAGGACTTTCAAATAAATGGTTATACCCAAAAGGGGTCATCTCCCTACCAATCACATTGGAGACTCCTCTAAACAGTGCTACTGCTACCACTGCCTTAAACGTAGTAAAGTTCTCCTTTCCACAAAACGTAATCTTAGGAAGGCCTGGTTTGAATGCTTTGGAAGTACTCACAAGCACGAGGCAGATGATGATTAAATTTATAATGCCTCTCGGTATTGGGACAATCAACTGTGATCAAGATCCTGCTGCTCCTCTCACTCAAACAGCTTAATGATTTCTACTATTCTATTGATGGCACTATACGACCCACAAAGAATTTTCATATCCCTTTTTCTCATTTTGTTTTTTTATCTCCCACACTTCAATAATAATAATATTCTGATTTCCTACACAATCACCTACATTGATTGACTATAATAACTTGTATCATGTACAACTATTAATCGCAGAACCCCCGCAACGGGTGCCCAAGGTGCAACGCCTCTAAGTACTCTCGGCACAACACCAGGTACGCTAAACTCTCCTAAAGTATAACGCCTTCGAGTACTCTTGGTAAAATATTAGATACGCTAAACTCTCCTAAAACACAATGCGTCTGAGTACACTTGGCGCAACGCCAAGTATGCTAAACTCTCCTAAGGTGCAATGTCTACGAGTGCTCTCAATACAATGCCTCGTACACTAAACTCTCCTAAGACGCAAAGCCTCCGAGTACCCTCGGCGCAACGTTAAGTACGCTAAACTCTCCTAAGTCACAATGCCTCCAAGTACTCTCGGTGCAATGCCAGGTCTGCTAAAATCTCTTAAGGAGCAATGCCTCCGAATTCCCTTGGCACATGCTGAGTATGATAAATGTTTCTCAGGACACAATATCTTCTAATCCAGCTCGCGAAACCAGTATAAGACATGACACTCTTGAACATCCCTAGAGATTGTGCCAACTGCTTATCATATTACACTACGTCATGTATCTCACGAGATCTTGGAACACTCTGATGCTATTGCTATAGTACCCTGGACTAGCAGGATGCCTAATTACTATGCGGTTAAAGGAAATTCACATAACACCTCAAAAAAGTATGATAACTAAACCTTTCAAAGATACAGAACTCGTAGGCTAATATTATTGCCAATTATCATTAGAAAAGCACCAAGGGACAAGGAGAAAAAGAAGGCACAAAAACATAAAGATACATTAAAGAAAAGAAGGAAGCCTAGGCCTCTGCCGGAATTTGTCGAAGTTGGCCCGAAGGATAGAAATAGGCGCATCCCTAGCAAACAAACCATCACTAGGATGCCCAACTAAATTGACACCATGATGGTGGAATTGCAAACGTCTACTCCTTCTATGGAACCATCTCTCAAATGACTGATAGTTTCATTTGCCCACTGTAGCCTCCCAATAAGCTCCTGGTACTCCCGTTTGTAAGTCTCTGTCAACTTCGCTAGAACCTTCTCCTGTTCCTGAGCCAACTCCTTGATAACCAGGTGGCTTGCCTCACTTTTGGCAAGATGATACCTTAAACATTCACCTTCCCTAAGGGCAACATCAGTCACCTTATACGAGTACTCTAGGTTAGCTTCTAGCATCTAATTAACCTCTCTTTCTTGCCAAGAGCAATATAAGCTGCATGTTTCTCCTTAGCCTCTCTCTTTCCCTCCTCGGCCTGATGATGAGCTACTACTACTCTAAGATTATATAACTAGCCCTCTAAATAGTCAATCAATTGATATTTCCTATTCCTCTATAACTCCATCATTGCGATAGCCTATTAAAAAGAAGGGAGTGAGAGTAAGTTAATCCACCAAGAATAGAAATGTCCCAAAGGAAACTTATTACAGAACATGTACCTGAATCGAAAGAGCAAGGATAGATTCATCTCCCTGCCCCACCCCACCGATAGCCGGTTCAATTCAAACTCCACCTGGTGAAAGTCTAATCTGACTGTGAGCCTCCTCACCTTCGCAACATCCACATAGAAGAAATAATTATCACCACAGTTTACCGATGTGGTACCCCACTCTTTCAATTGTTTTTATCGATCAAACGATTGAATAGGGGGAAGGGGAGCTATCTACTCCAGAACTGTTTTTTTACCCTTCCTAACATATAGGTACTTGGGTAAGGAGCTAGGCAAGCTTGGTCCCTTATACAGCGAAGGATCAGGTGACAGAATGGCACTCCCAATAGCCAATGGGGACTCTTTAAGAGGCCTCTCAGTAAAATATACCTCTTCGGCAGCCCTGACAATTTGTAACTTCTCAGTAGGGACTTGCACTCCTTGAATACCTTCAGTAGTGGGGGCCTTCTCGGCATTCATCGTAGGTCCTATTACCTTAATCCTCTTTCCTTAAGGAATAAGCATTGTGATTGGATGCTTATCACTTGACCCTCATCAGCAGAGCTTTTTCCCTCCTCTTGCTCATCCTTTCGGGTCCTCTTACAAAGACCTCATTCCTCATAATTTTTTGAATCCAGAATAACAACAAAATACATAACATCCTGAGCCACTGCCAATTCTGAACTTGATTTAGTACCCTTTTCTTCATCACTACTCTGCATCCATACGAGCTTTCTTCTCTTAGGAGCCAGAGAACTAGAAAGTCTACCTTCGGACGTGCTCCCTTCTTCGTTTTTCTTGGCTTGGGCGACCTTAATCTGTGCTTTTATAGCCTTCAGGGTGGTTACCTGATCCAAGTCATCCACCTTGGCAAAATCGACAATGTCAACTAGACCTTTTGACCTCTTCTCCTATATAAAAGACCTCTAAATCTACACTACTCATCCAATAGAAGACCCGCCAATTTGAGTATTTCATCTTCTACTGAAGCATCTACCCACAATGCCCTACCAGATACATGACAAAAACTACCAGTAGACTTAATGAAGCCTGAATGACGAGAGGACAAGGGGGCCCTCTACCTAACTAAGGGCTCTGCTTCCTATATCGGCAAGAATGACAACAACTCTCTATCCAAAAACTTCACAAAAAAAAATTTACTCATCCAAGCTTTATCCAAAGTTTCCTTATAAAAAAAATTTATTTTGATTGACAACGGGTTTGCACACAATGCCATCCATTCGTGGAACCTTCACCTCCACATTTTCTCAAACAAAAAATTGAGGACAAAATGGTAAAATCAAATCTTAAACAGCAGAAACTCAGCCAACTAACAACCACTAGCACTATTTGCCAGGTGCTAGGGATAAGAAGAGTAAGAAATATACTCAACTCTCTTAAAACAATAGACATGGGCTCCAAGTAAGGAACCCTTAACCCATACCTAACATACTCTCAGTATATAGGAACACAACTAATAGGCAATTCATTATCCCTCTCTGAATTCGAAGGCAACCTTAACCGAAATTTTCCCTTTAGATTCATACCTTTTTTCTATGAACTCCAACTCCCTCAGCGATATTGTACTGCTAATTTCCCCTATCTTCGGATGCCTATACAATTTTGAACCTTGAGCCACGATCAAGTAAACATGAAATCGAGAAATCTCTCTTTCAAAAACCTTAGAAATCCCTCTTTTCATAACTAATAGCCAACAACAAAGTTGAAGGTGAAGAGGAAGTGTATGAGAAAAGATCAGAAAAAACCGACAAGACATGTCTGGTATTAAATGCACCACCTTCGTGCTTATTCCTTTCAATGAATAAAATGCTCTGTTTCCAAAACCCCATCGACCCTCATTCCACTCGTAAGTATCATTTCTTCGAAATCTGAATTAGGAGTGAAAGGCGAATGATGATACGTACTCAAAAGCCCAACTATCGGCCCAAAAAACCAATCAAACCGGAGCTTCACTCCTTAAGCCCCCATAAACAGGGGCATTCACTTGAGGCCACTTACATCTCCTCGATTATTTCTTTTCTCAGTATTCCTATTGGTAACTCTACTCCTTAGTAAGATAGCCTTAGACCCATAAGATAAACAATCAAAGGGATAAGTACAACTTAGGGTAACCCACAAAGAAAATGAATAAAGAGTAAGGGGAAATGATCCTTTCTAGTGGCTAAATTGAGCTTTCTAAAATCAATAACCATACGCCAACCATTTTGTACTCGCATGGGTACCAATTCATTGTCTTGATTTCTTACCATCGTGATCCCCATTTTCTTTAGTAACACATGGATTGGACTCACCCACCACTTACTGTCCGAAATTGGGTAAATTATTCCTTCATCCAAAAGTTTGAGAATTTCCTTCATCACCACTTATTTTATGGTTGAATTTAGTTTCCTTTGTGATTCCCTCCCCGGTTTGGCTTCCTTTTCCAAGAGAATTCGATGCATACAAATTGAAGGACTAATACCCTTTATATCGGTTAGAGTCTAACCAATTGTTGTCTTGTGTTCCCTTAGAACTTGGAATAACCAAGTTTCTTATTCATCTATCAACTCTCTTGCTATGATCATGAGCAAGGTTTCTTCATCACCTAAGTAGACGTATTTAAGATGATCTGGTAAGATCTTCAATTCTAACTTTGGAGCCTACAAAACAGAGGGTAACAATTTTTTATGAGAAATAGGCAATAGTGCATTCGAATTCAATGACCTTAGTTGTGGTTCCAATACTGGTTCTGAAATTTTACAAGTTTCGGTTAACTCCTCATTGATGTTCAATTGTGCATCCAATCCAAGGTTTGAGTCATTTTCTTCTTCAAAAAATTCCTACACAATTGAATCAATGATGTTAGCAGAGCAAATCGAATGACACTCATTTGGGTACCTCATGGTTTTGAAAATGTTAAATTTAACAATCTCGTCGTCAAATTCGACGGAAAGGGTACCCTTATCCACATCTATTTTTGTTTTTGTCATCTTCATGAATGGTCTTCCTAATAGTAGTAGCGCTGAACTCGTAATGGTGTATTCCTCCATTTTCAAAATATAGAAATCTGCTATAAAAATTAACTCGTTAACCTGTACCAAGATATCTTCAACAATCCTTTCCGGACACACAATAGAATAGTCAGCTAGTTGAATAACCACTCTAATTTCCTTCAAGGGACCTAGATTTAGAGTAATATAGATAGAATATGGCATGACATTGATTGATATTCCTAAATCTAGTATAGTACGTTCAAATTTCCTTATACCAATAACACAAGGTAAAGTAAACATACCTTGATCTACACATTTTGTCACACCCCGAACCGAGGTCGTGAGCAGCCGCCCGTTGTCCTGGATGCCGACTACATTTTTATAGGAAATTGAGTAGAATCTCCCCATATTTCAGAGATCTCCCATGCACAATTTAACCTATATAATCACAACCATCCTGTCAATTAAAAAAAAAAGTCATCCCGGCCTCACAACAATCAACCAATCCATCGTGGACAATCAAGACAACACAAGGTTAAAATAAATACTAACAGTTCTAACCACAGACCTCTACTGTCATGCCCAACTAGAGCATGAGCAGCCGCCACACCAAGCTAGCCTAAGTTTTATACAAATGTATAACAAATTCCCAAGTTAACATTTTAAATATTTATAAGTGTCTCAATGCAAGTGTAATATGAGAGTTTTACAAATAAATATCCATAAGTTATACAGTCATCCCATAATATGTACACGGCCAACTACGGACCTCAATATCAAGATCTCGTAGGGTCGACATAAAGTACGGAATTCATACTTCAATTAAAATTTAAATCTCACCGTACGTGAACACCCAAATCTACCAATAAGCTACCAAGCCCTCAAGAGTCGAATGTATTGCTCTAGCACAATAACCCTGTCTGAGGGAGAAAAGGAGAGGGATGAGTATCAAGGAAGATACTGAGTGAGTGAGGGGATTAATATCAAGCACAAATAGTGTAGGTGAATCATTGGAGTGTCAAACAACATTATTCGTAAACAATAATTCATGATATGTAGTAAAACATAGTATGTTTAGTAAAATGAACTCATTTAATAAATTACACAATATCATATATATATGCATCCATTTAAAAATTAAGTATCATTTTAGAGCAAGCCGAAAATGATCCCGACAAGGGTCTACCATGACCAAGGACAGGCGCATCGGGGGTTTTATTATACAAGGTTGTTCAAAAGTTGCTCTCTATCCTGACGTTGGCCATGAGTTCGCTGGGGCTAGCTCATCATTGTGTATAGGACCCCGCCCGGTGCTAGACAGTGGTAATACACACGTTCTCTCCCTATGTAGGTTCAACCGGCCGCGCCTATAGCCCTTAGACCGATGACGTTTGCGGATACCTCCTGCAGAAGCGTATCCGGGCATCCCGGTGCCACTACAAACGCCCTTTATAACTACGGAATCTATCAAGTAATATCATATCATCATATCATCTCATAACTAGTAGGCATCCAACCCACATAGCTATATTATCTCATAACTAGTAGGCATCCAATCCACAAAATTCATTAAAACATTTCAAATTCGCGTGCCAACACATTTCATCAAAATCATTTCAAATCAACATACCAATGCAATGGTAGCATAGAAAACATTCTAGTTTTCAAATAATGGTACAATATTAATTCATTTCAAACCATGGATGCATAGCCATAGAAAACATAAATTTACGACACTCCAAAAGTCACAAAATAAATTTGAAATTTAGAGTCACACGTCGAATCAATGCATATCGAAAGCATGTTTTGTTGAAAACACGTTAAAAATCAAGTTTCACTATTTCATACCAGAGATTAGGGTCCGACTCACATTCTAGGGTGGGTGATCACTCCCTATTTTCACAATTAATCCAGGAGGGTGATCACTCCCTATTTCCACAATTAATCCAAACTGGCTCCTCGGGTCTCCAAGAAAGTCAACCTAATCAAATCATCACAATTGCTATCAAATTTCCAAATATTTTAAGGGTTTATCCATTTTCTGTAAGTTTGTACGAATCCAAATTCTTCAAATTTTTGTATACATTTGAATGTCATCAATTTCATTCCATTTATAAATAAATAATACAATCAAATCCAAGTCTAATTCAACCCTAAACCACTCAAAGTCGTAAACAAGTTTAAAATAATAAATTTCCTACAAGATAGAAAATCTTTGAAAAATCATACACTTTTCGATTCCCATCCAATTGTTTTAAATCATTTGTCATTTTCAAGGTATGAAAATCTATTTTCATAATACGGAGATCGTATTTTGATTGCCTATATACAGGACAAAATTATAATGAAAAAGACTGCATCAATCCTTAAACTCAAATCCTAAATTCTGACTATTTTCATGCATATGTCAAATGAAACTCTGAGGGAAACTATTCTAATCAACTTAATATGATTCTATCATCCGGAACAGCCCAATTCATATAAAATTCTATACTTGACCTAAATTATCACATATAATGTCAGACAATGCGTTCTAATCGAATCTATCATATATTCTAAACATATACAATACTTCTTATCCTAATTTACCCTAAATTCATCCAAATAAATCGAATGAGTCAGAAATCCCTCACCTAGGGTTTTCACAGTTCACAACCCTAACTTTCGAATACACTCCGTTCAGTCCAAGACCTGCAGGGTTCCAAATCGAAGCAAACTCTATTAGTTAGTCTAAATTACTGAAGAAATCAAACCTAGAGCTACTGTTCAAAGGAATCGCTCTTACCTGCGCAGTGGATGAAATTGCAAGTTGCGGTCTAGGGTTTTCGAGGGTCAGCTGAAGGATGTGCAGCAAGGGTTCACGAATGTCCACAGAGCGCCGGTTTAGGTTGTCTACAGAGGTGGAAGAAGAGAGGTGCTCACAGTGAGCACCTTACGCGAGTGAGCAAAGGAGAGAGAGAGAAGGGCTATCTCGCACGCGAGATGGAGAAAACAGAGGGAGATACAGAGAGAAGAGGAGACAGTGACGACAGTGGTGGCAGGAGGAAGGCGCGGCCATGGGAGGTAGAGAGAGAATTTAGCAAGAGAGAGAGACAAAGAGTGAAATAGAGAGAAAGATAGAGAGAGAGAGTAGATGGTGGCGGTGGCGATGGCAGTCAAAGAACCACCAATGAACGGTGGAGAGACGCGGCGGAGAAGAACAGAGAGAGTGAGAGAGTTCGAGAAAGAGAGCGAGAGAGACGAATAGAGACAAAGAGAGGGAAATGGAAAAGGGGATTAGGGTTTTCTAACCCTAATCCAAAATTTTGGGGACACAACGTTTTGCCCCAAAACACTGCGTCTCCACTCCTCCTTTTTTTTTTACAAATAAATAAATAATTATAATTATATATATGTATATATATATACTCACACCCTCTGTTCACTAAAATTTAAATTGTTCATAAAAATGAGGTTTACTACGATTCGCGGATACGACAAATTTAAAATATACCAAAAATTCAAATTCGATACCCCAAAATCTAAAATCAATAAAATTAATAATTTTTTTTCTATATATATATATATATATATAAACTGAGGAAATATTTTATATATTTCATGAATAGGAGTACAATAGTGTGGACACCGCAGTGTCGGTGTTACACATTTCTCGGGTATAGATCTCTGGATAATAGCGGACACACTCTCCCCACCCTTATTTTCTCATCACTTCTCAACTTCCTTTTATTTGTGCACAATTCTTTCAAAAATTTTATATATTTTTGAATCTACTAAATGACATCCAACAGTGGTATGTTTATTTCTACTTTTTTGAAAGTATCCCAAACCTCCCTCTCATAGTCTTCCTTCTTGGATCTCTCTAATTTACTAGAAAAAGGTGGCACAATTGGGTTAGAACTCATAGGTAAAGAGAAATAGGATTTTACCCTAGTTGAATCTTCGTTGGCAACTTCGTCCTCTCCCTCTTCATCTTTCTTTTCATCTAACTTCTTGGGTGATAGTGGGGTTGATCGCAGTTCCTTTTCATTTCTCAACACTATTGCACTAACATTCTCCTTAGGGTTTACTACCATTTGTGAAGGTAGTTTCCCTGAATTTTGAGCCTCCAAATTACTAATCGAAATTGCTAGTTGAAAGATTTGATTCCTCAAATTCTATATACTTGCTCTCGTTTTCTGTTGAAATTATTGAGTGTTAGTTGTGAGAGCCTTCACTATATCTTCTAAAGACATACCAAAATTAGAGGATTATGAAGGAATGGATGGCTATGGTGGTCTATTAAAATATTGAAGTGGATATCTTGTTTGTCCTCCTTGATTTTCATAGTTCAAGTTTGGATGATCTCTCTATCCAGGATTGTAATAATTGGAGTGAGGATCGTACTTTCTTTGAGGTTGACCAATAAATCCTCCTATGGCATTTGCTTGCTGAGTAGGATCTTCTTGTAAGGATGGGCACATATCCGTTGGATATCCAAAAATTGAGCATATACCACAAATATTGGTTGCCTGGATTTGCCCTACAGCCAATTGACGAATCAAAGCAATAAATTTAAAAATTTGATTTTCAAGGTTTGAGTGACTTACCTCATTAACATGTTTTGTAACTCCATCCACTCTCATCCTAAATTGTTGAGAATTTTTCGCCATATTTGAGATCAATTTTCTGGTTTCTTCAGGTGTTTTATTTACCAAGGCATCTCCATTGGCTATATCTACTATACTCTTATCCATAGGTAGAAGTCATTCGTAAAAATATTGGATCAAGAGCTGATCCGGTATTTGATGATGTGGATAACTAGCATAAAGTTGCTTGAATCTCTCAAAATATTCATACAATGTTTCTCCCCTAATCTGTCTGATCCCACATATTTCTTTTCTGATATTGGCAGCCCTAGATGTAGGGAAAAAATTCTCTAAAAATAATATTTGCATCACATTCCATGTATTTATCGAACCAAGAGGTAAATAGTACAACCAATCTTTCGCTTTATCTTTTAAGGAGAAAGGCCCTCAATTTAATTTGTTCTTCAGTCACACGTTGGGGCTTCATGCTTGAACAAATAACGTGAAATTTCTTCAAATGTTTATGTGGATCCTCACTTGGAACACCACAAAAAATAAGAAGTAAATGAATCAAACCAGATTTGAGCTCAAATGCTACCTCAAGAGCCAGGTATTCGATGCACAAAGGCCGTTGGTTCAGATTTGGTGCAGCTACCTCCTTTAAAGTTCTTTCACAATCTATCATCTTTTCCTCTTCTTCTTAAAAAATAGACGTATCGTAAATTGTCAGATCAATGTCTAAATTCACCCTTTAACGAAGCTAACCTTAGCTCTGTCTAGCCTCCTTTCTTAAACGACGAACAGTTTTTTCAATTTCGAGAATATATTCCAATTCACTTTCTTAAAAATAACGAGTTATAAAATAAAATAGGTTAGCAATACAAATAATTAAAAAAAAAACACACACAACTTAAGAAATTAAAAATAGTTCCCCAACAACGGCGCTAAAATTTAGATTGGATTCTTGAATCTCTCAAAATTAATATTGATTTCCCTAATGTACCAAACTTGTAGCAATAGTGGTACCAGGTCAAATTCTACAGGAACTAACTTGACTTAATTTCTTAGTAATGCAAAAAATAACAATGGTTTTTTTTTTAAATAAATTCCTAAATCAAAAATTAATAGCCTAAACTTAAGAAACAAATCAATAATACAAAAATACTGAAAATTAGAAAGGAAATTCAATCTACCAAATACTGATCCAAGGGTTCATACATTTGATTGTTTTACTGATCATCGGTTAAAAATGATTATCTTGCAATTCAAGCATTTAACGTTAAATTTATTAGGATAATTATAATAAATCTTATATTTTCCTAATTTAATCGACCAAACTCAGCATCCAATCAAAATTTATCATTAATCGACTGGGTTGATAACATTCCAAATCAATATAATAATAGTATTAAGTTCTGTGAAAACAGTTAAACAAAAATACAAATAATTGGGATAGCCACAATTATTTAATTTTATTCCATTGATCCCCTAGGTTAAAAATGAATATTGGTAACAGACCTATAAACATAAATAACCATTTGTTACTTGTATCATTCATTCATGATAATTACGGATCACTAAAATCTTGGATAGCAATAAAAAAACTAATGTTAAATTAAATTGTCAGACTAACTAATTCTAATTTTTTATGTAAAGAAATCAAAAACTAACGAACACTTGAATTAAAAGGGTAAGAAATTAAATTAAATACATAACCTCACAATGAAAATAATCAAATGAAAATTCCCCTTGAATCAAAAGAAAAGAGACTAGTCACTCATGGTGAAAAATATTATCCCTTAAATCTTCAACAAAAAGAAATTAAAATAACAAAGAAAATATTGCTAAAATGATAAAGGAAAACAAACCCTAAAAATGGAGAAAGTGCAGCAGCCGCCTTTTTTTGGGAATGTATGAACAGTGACGTGAGTCGCCCTAAGTGTTCTTTTTTTCTTTCTTCCACGTAAAAAGGGTCTCTCTCCAAAAGAGACGAGGACTCTCCTCCAAATTAGATAAAATATAAATTTTAATTCCTATTAAAACAATTTTTACTTAAAATAAAACTCTATTAAAATTAACTAAAACTAAAATTCAAGATTCTTCTTTTCTTCGTTAGTCCAATTTGATGTCTTAAATCATCAAACTCCAAATTGCCTCTTTAAACCCATTTTGATAATCTTCCGATTCTAATTACCTAATAATAAAAAATCATAAAAACCAATCATTAGAACACTAGCTAATCTAAAATAAAATCAACGATAAATTTAACATTTTACATATTATCATGGTGTTAATAAGAGAAGAAATATGGTAGTGGTGGAAATGGTGGGTCAATGATTAATCATACGATCTTATTATTCCAATATCATTTCGGAGATATACTCTTGAAACTGTAGTTTACATCTATAACTTGATTCTTTTTAGTCTATTACTAAGACTACCTAGGATTATGGATAGGGCATACTTGAAACTGTAGTTTACATCTATAACTTGATTCTTTTTAGTCTATTACTAAGACTACCTAGGATTATGGATAGGGCATACGTGAAGTTGGCAATGAAAGCTGTAACGGATGAAGCAGTAATAGATGAGTGTTGACTAATGGCATTTGGCAATGAAAGCTAGGATTGAGACTATTCTCCAAATTAGGTATGGAATCCTGTAGTTTGCATCTGAATGAGGTAAAACTTATATGGTGCAAGGGGATTTACAAGAGAGGGATGAATGGATGGGTAAGGCTAACACCTTCAAAGGCAAGGTTGAAATTGAAGGTAGTTTAAATCTTCTTATCGGAACCTTGCTGGTGTCTATTTGGATCCTCTTTGGCATAATATGGTATTATGACCATGAGTTTTGATAGGTATGCATCAACTAGACTTGACTAGAGCATCTGCATGATGCAGCCAATCACTGATCACTAAATGGTCCAAATATATGGTCACCGTGGTTAAGAAGTCAAGTTATGGACTTGCGCCATACACTACATTATAGGTCTTCTGTTTTGATCTGAGGTTGAAGTCTTATGATTTCAATCAAAACATTTAAAACTTAATCAAGCATAGAATTTTGGATATGACATTGTCATTGTCAAGGTGTTCAGTGCAAACAATATTTTACACATTGGATATAATATAAGGGTATTATCATGCATTGTTAGTTTGGTTATCTAGTTGTGAAAGGATTAGGCTGTGAGAGTTATGTCTTGGGGATCAAGCTTCAACACGATCACCGGAACAAAGATATTGATTTTGTCCTAAGTTTCGTACATTGATCAAATTTAGCATCCAGGACTTTAAGAAAGGTATCGTACCTTTTAGATATAGGGTGTGTTTGACTCAGGATTAGGGTCCAAAATTCGTGTGAAGAGATCTAACAACTTAAAAAAAAAAGTTTAGTTATTCAAGTAAATAAATAGTTTTACATATTATTTATACGTATATGAGATCCAATAATCTCTGTGTTTTACTTGTATGTGATCAAGCTGATTGTGCATACAGAATGAATAATTGATAGTTATATAAGCATATATTATTGATAAAAATGGACATTTCATCAAGATTTAAAAGATAGCTTGTGAATCTTTTAATTATCGGAGATAATTTATCTAGATCATGGGGTAGCGTCTGGATTCAGACAGTGTCGAGAGTCAATAGCAACTAGTATAGGTGATTAGCACTAAACACAATCTATAGAGTAATTTCCTAAAACATACTATAAATGAAAATTATTAATTTATAGCTTTATATAATTTATGTGTTCTTAGTCTTGAATATATGAAGATCAACTTACAAAATCATAACTATATGTTTTGATATATTATGAGTGAAATATTTTATGTTACATTGGGTATATTAGTTAGAACATAATATATATACCAATAGAGAATTATATCATAAATTGCCTTCCTGATTCATGTTAATCAGTAAAAAAATTTTAATGGTATTATATGTTTTTAAAATTTATCAGATTCTATGTTCAATATAAAATAAAGTAAATACTCTGAACACCTTCTATATTGGATGTGAAAAATAAAATATTAAATTATTGAAAAAATAATAATACATTTATTTATATATTTTTCATTTTATAATAAAAATAATATATTATATATATATATATACGATGGGTGTGTCAGGTTAACGCGATCACCAGAACAGAGAAATCCCAAAATTTTGAAATGCTAAGAGTAATATAATAATATAAAATCACGGTTGTGGACTTGTGACGTGGCAGTTACACTGATTTTCGGTCAGAACTCAATAGTGATGGAATTGGTAAAAACGTTGCGCGGGAAATATAAGGAGACTGACAACTTTAAGATGGGGGAGCAACCTCCCAATCAAAATTCGGGGGAAAGCCCGGGGGGGAGAGAGAGAGAGAGAGATGGATGCGGTTGAAGACGAAGAATTCTTCTCGCAGCTTGCAGCTGCAGAAGCCCAAGCAATTTCTCAGACTCACAAGCGAAGAAAGATCTCTACAAATCCAAACTCTTCTTCTTCTATAGAAAAAGTAGCAGAAGGTTCCTACACTGCTGCTCTCAAAGGAAGCAACAGTCTTCTCTTCTCTCAAATCGCAGCCATTAACACCACCACCACCACCAAATCATTCAACAAAGCCTTCACTTCGCAATCTCAACCTGTCGACCTCTCTGGAGGAGGAGATTCCTGCTTCAAATGCGGTAAATCTGGACATTGGGCTCGAGATTGCGACTCCCGCATTTCTGATCCTTCCACCGTTGATGTTGAATCGAAGCCATGTCGCTGTGGAAACGGACTTTGCTTGATTCTTACATCCAATACCCCTAAGAATCCTGGTCGCAAGTTCTTCAAGTGCCCCCTTCGAGAGGTATTCATTCTAGGGTTTTGATTTCTTGGGAGGGCTCAATTGCTCGCATTTCCTTTTAGGAAACTGACTCTTTTGATAATAAATTTGTTGCAGGAAAATGGGGGCTGTGGCTTCTTTGAATGGTGTGACAATAATTTTGGAACTATTGGTAGTAGTGTGACTGAGAGTGAGAGGACCCGGAATTATGCAATGAATTGTTCTTCATACCCAGATCTTCCTTGCCCTTGTGGTGCTGGTTCTTGCCTCATTTTGACTGCAAAGACTGCCAAAAATTACGGCCAGCAGTTTTACCGTTGTCCTGCAAACCAGGTATGGAGTTTTCCTGCTTAATGCCCTAATACTTAAAGCATTTCTACATGGTACTCTGCTATCTGTGACACCTGTTATTGATTGTTTTCTTGATTTGATTTCCTTTTTAGGGACTATGGATTTGAAAAATAACAGAGAAATGTTTGTTGATTGGAGGGACAATAGATAAAACTGAGAGGAAAGAAAGACAATGCTAGTGTGCTGGAGAGCAAACACATTGAATAACTATTTATTCCCTTTCTAAGTGTACGGAGTAGAACTTCAGATTAATACCAAGTCCTACAGCTAGGTGTTCCATTACTAATATTCTGTCCATTGTTGATACAGTCATGTTAAATAAGCATAGCTGTTTTTCTTCTTGCTTTAGGTAGTGTTTGGGAAGTAGAGGTTAAGCGGAGAAAAGGTTAGGTGAGGTTCTCAATGCGAAGTTTATTGATGACAATTTTAGTTATTTTCGCAGATTACTTTTGACTCTATTCTCAAAATCTTATATTTGTCAAATAGGTTTAAGTGGAATAATGTAAAATAGAGGTTAGAAGAGAAGTAGATAGAGAAAATATGAGGCTTCCCAATGGCTCCTCAATAAATTATATGTTGCGTAAATATTCTGGTTTGTATAGAGTTGAACTTTAAAAAATTTTAAAAATTGTGTTAACATGGAGACATGAGAAGAAATATCATAGGTGTTGCTCATTATTAGCTGTCTATGTAGGGAATATTTTCTCCTTCGTTTTGTTTTTAATTTGGAGAATTAAATGACTGATGTATAGGAAAAAGATCAATATGATATAAATGGCTATTCCTTACATGACATATGGTACAGAACCTCCATGACCCTTTAATCCTAAAGACAAGGGACAAGTAAAAATAATGGAGAGCCCAGTTCCCCCTCCAAGATTTGAGAATTGCAGGTCTAATTGACTAACTAATAAACTGAGTGAAGCACAAGCCTAGCACAACATGGGGCAAGGCAATGGGAGAAAACATTGATAATATAAGCCTACAAAGATCATAGCTGATGCAGAGTAACTGGGATATAAGGGTTTGTTGGTTATTTATATGCCACTTTGTTTATTTTCATTTGGTTCACATAACATTGCAAAAGTTGCAGCTTATTTTCACTGAAGATAAGGTGCCTGGGGACAGATTGATAAATGTCTGTATGTCATATGTACACATATATGTATGCACCGAACGAAGTCTAAAAATGAATTAAATCAATATCTTCCTCAGCATTTGCTGTTGCAATAGGTTTAGAAGTTCCTATTTCTTAATATTTCTTTACAAGCCTGTTTGAATATTTGTAGGCTCTTCTGGGACCAAAGCTTCTCTCTATGCATATGTGTGTGTGTACTATTTACTCCTGCAGACACAAGTGTATAAATAGACACATGCATATGCGCCTTTAATTTACATTAGTTGATCATAAATGAGTGTATGGACCTGCAACTTGTAGTTGTCTAAAAATAATGAAGCCTGTACACATCAAAGCTTATGCCTGCCATTGTGCCTCTGCAAGCCTCATTTCAATTATTACCAGAAAGAGTCTTATTCTTCAGGATTGAGTTCTAGAGTCTGCAGTTCTAACGCCTAGCTAATTAAACATAATATGTGCTTGCTTTTTTTTTCTTTTTTTTTTTTTTAACTAATGCCAATATAAGCAAAATTTTCTTTGGGTACCAATTTGCTGTTGAAGATCTTTGAATTTGTTATGGTATTGGAGCATGGTAATCCAACTTCTTGAATGATAATGCGAGTCAAATGTACTTCTCTTTCCCTGGTTGCTGTCTTAAATACTTAACTATTTCTAGAGGTAGTAGGACATGCAAATATGCAAATGCTATTTAGTATCTCCAATCTCACTAGTGTTTTCTATCTGATATTCAAACATTTGATTTCACATTAGTTACGCAGTTATTCCTATCTGTTATTAGCAGGATATTGGTTGAATGATAAATTACAGAAGCATATGAAGAGGATACATTTAGAGCAAAGAACACTTTATGTTTCTTGACCTCCAGCTGTAGAGTTATTCTATTGGATATCTCACCACTATTTCACTGAGCAAATTGAAATTTTATGCTTTACCCTTGCTGTCCAGGAGAGTTCATGTGGATTTTTTAAATGGTGCAATGATAATGCGCCTGCAACTCCTCTCCCAGTAAGCACTTCCCGGGTTTCTACAACCATCAACGGTGCAGGTAACAAAAATTATGGTCTGAAAAGTGGTTCATCTTGCTTTAAATGTGGCAATGAGGGACATTGGGCAAAAGACTGCTCCATGCAATCACTTGATTCTCACACTGGGAGGCCTGCTTTGTCAAATACTTGTTATAAGCGTGGTCAGTCTGGTCACTGGGCAAGGGATTGCCAGACAAGTGAAGATACAAAAGCAAGGTGCGGGAGGTAAAAGAGATTCCAACTTCTGCTAGCATATGAAGATATACCAAGATACTACCCTTAAATCTAAGTTGGTGGACTGTGTATTAATCAAGTTTAAGCAGAAAGAGTTGGACTTTTGTTATGAATGTTGGATTTCAATGGTGAGTTTTTGTTGCTTGGGTTCATGCTTTGTATAATTTTTGTGTTCTATGTTCCTGTCCAGCTCTAGCAACCACAAGTTCATGTTAGCAAATACTCCCCTACAAGTTTCATAGTTAATCTTCTCCTGTATGGGAAATGGTAGATAACATAGGAAAAATCAGTTATTTCACTCATTTTGGAATTTTGAGTTAAAGGTTGCTGCACTTCACTGTTTGGCAACAACCTGGCGTTATGGTCTTTTGTCTCACAGATGAGGGTTTATGAACGAAGTTCATTGCTCCTGTATGGCGGCTTAAGCATGCCAATAGATGACTGAAGGTGTTTGAAAATTTACGTTAACACCCGCTGGATTGGAGGCCCCCAAAAGCCATTTCATGCCCGCTGGCACCAAGCATGCTACGAACATGCGGGTCAGGACTTTCCAACCCCATCTAATTTGTGACGTCCTTGTCATACACAAGTACACTGTCGTGTCGCTACATCACCTTGACTTCACTTGCTCGTTCCATTCCAAGGCTTTGCTTTGTGTGGTCTTTGAAGGCTTGCGTTATGGCACTCATCCCATTCAAAGGGCTTGGCTTGACATATTGAAGCGGATTAAATTGTTTCCATGCAGACCGATCTATTTTGCTATTTATTTGGAATAACCTAAAGTTATTTGAAAAGTCAAAATTTGTGAATTGTATGAAAACTCTACCAAATAATGAAAACAACTAATAAAAGAAAATTTTAATGAAGATTCTAAACTTATACTAACCATATTTTGTCAAAGTCAGAATATGACTAAAAACTAGAACAAACAGAAATGACTAAACTTGATATAAAAAGAATAAATGAATTATATTGACATTGGGAAAAGCATAAAAGTACCACTTGAACTTAAAGTCATATACAAATAGACTTTAAAACTTAATTAAATAAAAAAAAAAATTAAAAAAATAATCTCCCCTTAATTATAAAAATGAATAAAAATAGTCCGCTTAAAAATAGTCCTTTCGTCTATGATCCGTTTATTTTTGCTATTAAAGTAATAAAAAGGAAAAAAGTGCAAAAATGTCCCCTGAAGTTTGGGCCAATTACAAACAGACCCCTAATTTTTTAAAAAAAAATAATAATTCCCCTTAATTATGAAAATGTGTAAAATTAGCTCTTCTATGTATACTTATTTATTTTTACCGTTAAAATAATAAAACGATATTATTTTTTTTTTCATTTAAAAAAACTGAGGGTAAGAAAAAAAGAAACAACCGTCCCTCTCCTCTCTTTCCCTCTTCTTTCTCTCTCTCCTTCTTCCTTCAACTAGGCATCCTCTCTCTCTCTCTCTCTCTACATCTTTATTTCTCTCTGTGGCGGTGGTAGCATGAGAAAAGTGCAGCCAAGCCAACCATCATTGGCAATGGGGAAGAACAGAGAACCACCTCACGGTGGAGGTGGTGGTAGTTTTGGTGATGGCGGTAGCGGTGAGCGAGTGCACCTTGCTTGTGGGGGGCGGGTGCCTTGATTGCCACCACCACAGTAGTTTTTCGCCGCGGTGGAGGTGGAAATTAGGGCCCTTTGGCGTAAACGTCGAACGGTGAAACTCACTTGCGAGTGCAAGTTTCGGGAGGCGAACCTTAGCCATTCGATTATATCAAGGGGCCACAGCTGTGAGGCTCACCTCATTTTTCGCTGTCGTTGCAGTCACGGTCATGGTCGCCCCTCTATGAGAGAGAGGCTCAACCGCGAGCACTACTCGAAACTAAAGGCCTCTTTTTGCCCGCTGGAGGCAGAGAGAGGCCACCCTAGTGGCAAGTTCTTAATTAAATCATCATTTCAACTTTCAATAGCTCTCACGTTCATCACTTGGTCTCAATTTTTCATTCGACCGCTATTAATGGTGAGTTCAAAGTTATGAAATTGATAACGAGGGATACGAAGATTGAGAGAGATACAAAGAGAGAAGAAGAGATGTACAGAGTGTGTGAGAGACCAAGAGATTGAGAAATAGAGAGTGCGACAGAAGTTGAAGTGATAAAGACTGCACTCATGCCTAGAAACCCTATTTTGCTTTAAAAACCAAGAATTTTGCAATTACAAACTATCTTTTCCACCTTTACACTTAGGTCCACCGTTGATAAGAAGTTTGAAGCATCGAATCATGGCAAGCAAGCATCAATCTCGTAACATTTTCTGTCAAAAACACATTTTAAGCCCCATTGAGTATGATTATCAACAGGGGACTCCTGTCCCAGCCCGTCCGTAGCCTTTAACAGACAAGGTCCTAAAGTGAAGATGTTGGATTTTTAATCTAACATTTCATGGATATGTAAAATAATTATGTGTTAGAATTGTCATTTAAGTATAGCATAATGAAAATAATTTGTTATAAGGCTTTGATATGTATAAAAGGTGTAAAAATGTAAAGATTAAATGATAATTTTTTATTGTATGATGGGTCAGAATAAAAATACTAAAAAATAAGAGGTGACTTTTAAAAGAGATAAAAATTCTATAAAAGGTTACGATCCCCAGATTAACGTGTTTTATATACTTTTTGATTCGCCATCGTTCACAGAAAGAAAACTTGGGATGCGTATAATTTGAAAAATCAAAAACCAAGATCTAAAAATACATTTGAATCAAAATAGAATCAGGTATATTTTTTTTTCAATTTATTATATTTTTTATGATTTGACAAGATTTAAGGCATGTGAATATATTGATAAAAATTTTCATCAAATTAGGGTTTCTTACATTTGTTATCAAAATAGTTCATATTTAAATCCCTAAGATATTTTGATAAAATTTGGTTTTCAATTTTTTCTTTTGGAATTTTATTATGAGAAAATTAGGGTTTGTTGGTTTTTGACATAAAAAATATATATACACATCCATATACATGTATAAGTGGGATCAAAGGAGATTTTTCGTCTCCTACTTAAAGTTCTTCTTTAAGAATCCACGAACAAAATTAAGTAGCATTAAATGCATCGGATCCCACCAACCACCACAAGTAGCAATTAATGCAAAATTTAAAAAATAAAAAATAAAAAAGGAAAAGATCGTATACTTGTGAAAACATTTTTTAATTTTTTATCTTTATTTTTTTAATATTTTTTATCTCTAAAAAAAATTTTAAAAATATGGTCAAAAAAATACAAATTTTTCTATCTCTAATTTTTTTCTAATAAAGTTAAAAAATTTTAAAAAAAACATGAGTTTATTTATTATAAAAAATAATAGAAAATACTTTTAAAACTGTTTTCTATTTCTCTTTATAAATCGAAATTTTTATTTTCTAAAAATTAAAAATTATAAAATTTAAATACAGTTTCATTTTTTAAAAAAATATTTTCTGAAAAATATCATTATTTTTCACAACTAAATACACCCATAGACCTCTATCTCTCCTTCGGATCCCAGAGAGAACCGGGAGATTTACATCTCTCACTCTTCCTCTGTGATGATGTAGCACCGTAAGAGCCATCTATAACGCCTTTGATGGTGGTCGATGAGGTATATCGTAGGGAGATTCGGAACCCTTTTTCACTACCAACAAGTGTTTTATTTATTTTTTTTTCCTTTTTGGTGGCCATTGACCTAGCCGGCAGCAAGGGTTTCGGCGAAGGAGATGAAGACGTGATGGCGGACAGAGGAAGATGAATGGTCACCATAATTAAAAAAAAAAAAAAAAAAGTGAAATTAAGAGATTAATTAAGTTATTACTCAATGTATCAGTTATGTTCGGTTTGGACCCGTTTTATCTAATTCAAGTTAGTTTAGGAAGCATTGGGTCTAGTTAATGTTTAAAATGATTAGGTTGGTTTTGTTTGAATTGTTGGATCCATTGTGATTTAAGGAGAATGAGCCCATCATTATTTCGGATTTGGGTCGATTTAATTGGGCTCTCACAAGCACAATTTTGATATTAAATTACAGACCTGATTTATAACTCATTGGATTAAATATATTCTAGTGCACTAGGTACAGACATTTTTTTTGATATGTTTGGATTATGAAATTGGAACAAAATCTAAACCCAATTTTAAAAAAGCATGGGTTATTAAGTTTTAAGGGGGCCAAACGGATTATAAAATTGGATCTAAGTACAGGTTCAATTTTCAAGTATAACCCTATTAG